>JACDJE010000121.1:3170183-3284020 GCA_016647715.1 Pavo muticus
TTTTTTTGTTGAAAAATGAATAATTTAGGATCCTTTCTTAAACAGTCTGTAGAGCATTAAGGATTTTAGAGATGTACACAAGTCTCTAGGGTAGCTATTTAGCATCTTTATTTTTTTGTTTGTTTGTTTTTCCCTTCAGTTTTATGAGTTGTATAGTCCAGGATGGATCAGGAAGGGGAGAAATGCAATAGCTGTAACTCTCTGGTAGTTTTCTTTGTAGATATTTTAAAACTTTATTGAATCATTTGTTAAGGATGTTATCAACTTTTCCTGCAGTTTTTTTTTTTTTTATTTTTTTTTATTTACATTTTGAATACTGAAACAAAACTGAAGACACAGTGTCATGTCCTTTAAATGTATCAAGTCCAATACATGGAGATTTGCTTGCTTAGTTGTTTTCCAACCATACACGCCTCTCACCAGTTCCAATAACTTCCAAAGCAGTGTGATTTCCCACTGTGGGAAATCTCCCTAAAATCAGCTGTGAAGATGCAGAGAAAATGGACTGGCACCCTTATGGAAGCAGGAATAAGCAATGCTTCCTAAATAAGCCATGTTTATAAAGTCGTGCTGGTAGGTAAGGCGTCTTCAGGTGGTTTTCATTGCACATCGGCATTATGTGATCAAAATGGAGACATGGCAATACACTTTTCTTTGTCAAAAAAATATTACAAAATGTTTAGAAAAGCTTTGATTCAGTAAAACGGTTTTGCTATAAGCAGTCAAAGTCAGAATCAGGGCCAAAACTGCATGAGATAACAACTTTCCCCTGAAAGGAGGATGAAAAGCAGTGTCAAAACATTAGAAAAATAAATGAATTTTAGATGTGAAAGTGCAAGAAAATCTTAATGTTGTTTTGATTTGCCAGTGCTCATAAATCTGTCTTTAAGAACTGGGGCACGGGTATTTTTCTGAAGGAGATACTAATCAAGGTGGGAGAGAACAGGTGATTTTCTGTTTTATTCTGACTTGTGCTCATATTTCTTTGACTACACATTTCCTGATATATTAGGATGTTCATATGTGTGTGTATTTCACATTTTTAACTTCTGTCTCAGTTTACCCAAGGCCAAATGAACTCGTACTGAATGATTAGTGTTAGGTAAAAGCTGTTTTCAAATCTGTAGTTACTTTTAAGAATTGTTCTTTGAAGACTGAACTTCTACTTTCTAATTAAGAATGTGAAGCTGGTGTCTGAGTCATACCTTAATTTGTAGTACGGGAAATGTAAGTAGTATTTTTTCTCTTTAGTTCGTGTTGCCAAACTAACAGAATGACAATAATTTAACTGTGGTGTTTTGTTTTTTTTTAACCCAACCATATAATTAAATGACTATGAAAACTAAAGAGCATTTCACATTCACTGAAGAATGGTTACACTTTTACTGCCCTGTAAGCAAAATTGTAATAACAAAATGATAGAGCATCATATACTATGTACATTTTTATTTGTTAATAACAAATTTAAAATGATAAATACTTTTCCTTCTGTAAAATCTCCTGAGAATTCAGTAGCACTGTAAATGTAATCTGCAGTTCTTTACAATTATAGTTTAAATAGACCAAGTCTAAAGGGAGTCTGTCTATTTGATTTTTAAATTTGCATCACTTAAAATCCAATCAGACCAACTGTTCAGATTTTTATTAGGTATGGAATACACGAATGGGTTCAAGGCCACGCTATGTATAGCAAATACATAACTTGTGTTACAGCATGGCTTATCTAACTTGTTACTTAGCATGTGATTCGACCTTCATCTCACAGAGACTGCTTGCTGACTCCTTGAATTGTTACTATATTAAACCCTTCGATTTTCAGTAACTGCTGCTTTATAGGCCAGCAGATTGCATTTGATTTTGTGAATTTGCTGTAACATATTGAGTTTAACAGATTTATGCAGGAAAGTAAAACAAAAATAATACAGCAGGCACTCAGAATTTTAGAACACGAGGGCATTAGGCTTGCAGGTGGCTGATATGGATATTGACATTGAATATTTTAGTATGGAAAGTAATCTGGTTGTGACAGAACATTTAGCCAATGCGTTCAGGTGTTTGGGTGCTAATCTGCATGGTCTCATCTACAGGAGACCATAGTGACCATGTGATGTACAACATTATATTCTCATTGACTGTGCTTAAAAACAAAGGATCTGTCCAGAGCATTCTAAATTAGATTTTAAAGGTCCGAAGTATTGGAGTCTGTAAAATCATTTCTCGTGTAGCAGCCTTTGTTAATTTTGATCATAAGGTAGAAGGAGGAATGTCTATTTTTGATTATAATTGTTTGTTCATTGCAAGATGGGTCTAAGAAAACGAGAAAAAAACAAAGCCATTGGAAAAAAAGAAAAGAGGTTCATATCCTTTCTTTCCTATTATGCCAAAACACGAACTCTGCCTTTTCCATCCAAATGCATAATGATGCACTCCAAACTTTATGCTGTGGAAACATCTTTAAAATATAGTAGACACAATTGTATTCATTGTACCTGAGAATTTTTTGGGAACAATCAGACCACTAACCTACTATTCATGTTCAGGTCAGCTGGCGGGAGCTGTCTGAGTTGTACTTGTTGGGTCAGATTACCATCAATATTACTTTTCTTAATGGTATATTTGGAATATAGCGACCAATTTTCCCCAACCCTTCAATGAATTACATTTCTTTAAAATTAACAATGTTCACCAATACGTATACTTCAAGGAGTATTCGTGATGACATTGGGTAACGAGTAATACTACTTGAACCAAGTATGTAATATTTATCAAATTTAGTCTTATTATTTTCTCTGGAAAATCCTGGATATTTATTGCTGTGGTAGAACCGTTTGAATATTTGAGGAGTTAAGGAACAAAGCAGGTCTACCATGGTAACTTTTTCCAAATGGTAACTTTTTCAGTGCTTTTGAGGGACCAACTGCAGTGCTTGAGCCTTGCATCCTTTGCAAGCCATGAATCTCTCCCTGGCTGTCCTAAGCGATCCACAGAAGAGCTGAGTTAATCTACACTTTCAGCTTGGGAAACTTCTTGAAGGAGATGTTAAGGCTTTATTTCAGATGAAGCCTTTTGTGGGTTGGATCACCTTCAAGACAATTCAAGCACTGGTTGAATCCCTGACTGTGATTATTGAATCTAAATAAGAATCCGCTGAAAGAAAGGGGAGGGAGTTTTCAGCAATGCCTAGTACAGAGTTTAAATAGAGTTAAACTTTCTATTTTCTGCTTTTTTGTTTCTTGCCATTTTGAAAAGGCAATAGCTATCAGATTTTCTGAAAGAACTGAATACCAGATAGCACCAAACATGGAGAATTTCTGTTGAACAGTTCAAGCATTCAATATCATAGGAAACTAAAAATTATAGGATGCGAGGGAAAGAAATCTTAATATAGCTACTAACCACTATTTTTATAAAATACACCATAAGTATTATGAGTGCCAAGAATATCCTAACCATCATATTGATTTTATAATGTTTTTCCTGACTCTGGTATTGCAATGCAGTGACATTTCATTACAGTCAATGGAACTATAATAACTGAAGTGCAACACCAGCTGATGGAAATAAAATTAAATCTATCTTCAGTAATAAAGAAGTGACATCCACCAAGAATAGAATACAGACCAGTTTTCTAGTTTTAAAATGTTCAGTTACAACCAGCTATAAATAAAAAGTACTTGTTGTAGCTAACAATCAGATAATATCATTTCTCCTGGGTTTCTTCAGAAAGTTCCAAAAGCAAATGCTTATGCATGTACATGGATATTCACCTCCTTTAACAGAAAGCCACACAATTGTGACATATGCATTTTGCAAAATGCATTTAACAAGGTTTCTTAAATATCTTCCCATTCCTGGTGACAGATAAATTAAAAATAAGCCTGTTTGAGGGATTGAAAAATATAAATCTAGCCCTGCTTTGATGCTTATGCTATTAGAGTACATACAGAATTTTCAAGAGCGTGGACTGCTAAGCATTTGTGTATCATTAAGCATCACTTTGGATTGGAAATTCATCATGCTTCAGAGAATGAGTACTAATACATTTGATTAAAGGAATAACTAAAAATATAACCTAAAAATATTTATGCAGCATATGTATTTGCTGCAGTAGGGTTGAAATGACGCTACCTGCACAAATATCATGATTCTAAGAGATTTCATCAACAGATGTATGTTTTTTCTTCTTTTTTTTAATTTTATTTTTTTTTTAAACTTTTCTCAAAAAAAGATAAAATTGCTGTCTTTGCTTTGATCCCTCATCTGACTTCTTCATGTGTAGTGACTGTGCTTGACTAGCAGCTTCCTTATTGGTTTTTGTTTTTAACATGGTTTGATAGTGATAGGATAATGGGAAGTGGTTTAAAAGTAAAAGAGGGAAGATTTAGATTCAGTATTAGAGTGAAATTCTTTACTCAGAGGGTGGTGAGGCACTGACAAAGGCTGCCAGATCTGGTGGGTGGCAACCCAACCTATGGCAGGGGATTAGAACTAGATGATCTTTACGATCCCCTCCAACTCTACTGTCTTCTGAGAATAGAGAAGCCACTCTATTCTCTTCTGAATAACAGGTGAAATAAATTTATTATTGGATTTTGGACATACAGCTCATCACTTCAGAAAACAAAGTTTGCTTTCATTGATTTGCTGGATGCTAGAGGCGTTGGCAAATGTATTTCATGCGGTTCATCTGATTCATAGCATTCTGCTAAGGGTTGCTATAATTACATTTTGTGAATTCAAAGAAAGAAGAAGCTTGCATCCTACATAGGTTTGTCATGGCCTAAAATGACAAGAGCTTAAGGATTGGACTACAAGAACACTGGACTTTCTAACAAATGTATGTATGGTTATAGCCATATTCTTTGGTCCACGTTCTAAGCATTGTGTGATGTGTTGTTGCAAAAGGAATTATTCTGTGTGTGTTATTTTGCCATATATAAAGCACAATGTGTGAAAGGCATAATGTGTAAGAGAGTATTTCAGTTAATGTAGCTAGTTTAGGGAAAACAACGTGCAGTTTGTCTTCCTGACTTCATTCAGTTCTCTCTTGCAGAAGGAGGACCTAAACTCAAAGTTCCTTAAGTGACCTTTTGAAAGAGTTATTAAGAATTCAGAACAATTCTTACTATTTTCATCTTGATCTTGATGTCTGTATTACTCTTAGTAGAGTCATTTTCATTTCTCTGGCTCCTTTCAAAATTTCCTGACATTTAACTGACAAGATCTACCTGGAACACAATCCGTGAAGACCCCAGCTGAAAGGGAGCAGAAAGAGCCTGACACTGGGATATGAAATGCAACCTTCTCCTGTCACTTTGATATTAAAGCACGCCTGGCACCTGCAACCCTATTTCTCTGATGTGGATGGTAAAAAATGTAGTTGAGATAAGTTATAAACTCATCTGATTTCTTCTTTACAAAGGTCTTCGTTATTATTTTCTTCATATCTGGAATTGAGGGGCCTACAAATATATTCATTTTTCTTCCATGTTCCAGAGAAGATATTTCTTCCTATCGTGATATATTTATTTGATTAAACAAGTAAGTGGCAGAAGCTGGCCATGGATGTTGGGAAGACCCAATTTCTTTCTGTTCTTTTTGAAACTTAAAAACATTTTCATCTAATTCTTATAAAATACTGTTCTGTGAAGAGACTATATATTTGGGAAAAAAAAAATCCCTATTTTTTTTTTGTCATTATAATTATATCAGGATGGTTAAGGGACAAATGTGAATTTGATAGTCGCTCAACACTGCATGTTTTGTAGAAGGTGCTTTTGTGCCTAGTAGTAGTATCTCGGACTCAAATAATGACATTGGAGCAGGGAGAGCAGGACAGTTAATGATGGAAGTCTACATTGATGGGGAGGGTTGGTCTTCCAGTTGTTGATTTCCTTACTGAGTCATTTGCTAGTATCTGTAATTTCACGTAGGGAAACCAAAGGAAACATGGCAAACTTGTCATTGTATCTGCCTCCCTAAGAAGGGTGAGAGGATTTTCCATTAAAAACACGATCAGCTTTTGGAACAAGTTGCCCAGAGGTCTTCAACACTATGCAGCTTTTCAAGACCAGGGTAGACAAAGTCTTGAGCAACCTACTCTTATCTCATAGCTGACACTGCTTGGTGCAGGAGTTTGGACTATGGAAACTCTGAAGTCTCTTCCAGCCTTTATGATTTTATGGTTTAGGAGAGTTTGGACACAGCAACAGGCCATTTGACATTCAGAATTCTTGCACGTTTGCGGCTGACAACGAACTATTACTGGCATTTTGCAGTCTGTGCTGAAACTGGTATTCTTGTCAGCTTAAGCAGCAGGACAAAAGTAGAATATTAATTATTAATGGATACTGATTTCTTATAGAAGGGTAGTACCCAGGTACACTTAACTCTCTCTGACTCTCCATATGCTTCTGCCAATTTTTAAGCTAAAAGCAGATGTTGGTTGCTTTCATCACAATTGCTCCTCTTTTGCTAATTAATATAAAGGACGAAGAATCGTAGTGTCTTGTTTTTTTATTTTTTTCTTTTTCTCAAATTAAGAAAAATAAAAAAGGCCTTACTGCAAAATGTACTCAACTTTGTGAAGTAAATTCTGTACACAAGTCATGGGCTTTGGTTCTTGGTGTAAGTCCTGGATTCTACAAGAAAAGACTATTTGAGAATAGCCTTTAATTTAATAAACAGACCAATAACAACAACAACACACACACAAATACTTTCATTTGCTTTTCTAATTCATTTAGAGAAAAGAAAGAACACAAGTTATAGAAATACTCAATAGTTGGCTAGTGGAAAAAAAAATAAAGGTTTATTAGGTTAGAGGCTGAAGGTGGAAGGTCTTCTTTTAATTGAGAGGTGCATTTGTTCTGTCGTTGCTTTTTGGTATAATTTTGCTTCTGCACGTTATGACAAAAAGTAGCATTTGTAAATTTTACCCAATCATACTTTCAAACTTTCTCCATTTGAAATTATTTGTAAAATATATTTTAAATTTTCTTTTCCTAGCCAGGATGTTGGAAAAAACTACCCCCACATTTCCCCCAAATATGATTGCAGTTTGCTAATAAATTAACTAAATTTAGAGCTTAAGGACGTTAGTGAATTGTATTCCTTGTAAAAATTCAGCAAAACAGCACTTGCCAGATAAGTTCTTCACTACTTATCATTTCCAATAGAAGAATGATTTATGAGTATTCTAGGGAAAATGACTTTTTGCAAACCTCATCTTTCATAAACCAAAAGAAGACTAATGAGGGCCATCTTTGTTTTAGAAAATAAATCAAGTTTCCTTGCAGATGCATCAGATTTCCTAATGCATCTGTATTTGTGCAGCAAATCTGTTGAAACAGTGATTTGCATTAGACTGTGCTAGATCATGCTAATTTATAAGAAAAAGAGCTCACCTTTAAAGTAAGTTTCTTTTTGTAGTTTTCCACTAAACTTCTTTGAATTCTGTGACAGTACCATGTGTTCAGTTAACCTAATTAAAGTGCATTGATTTTCACTTAAGCCTTGTTCAAACTATGGAAGTAAAACTGCTTTCCGTGGGAAACAGGCTTTTAAAATGTGTTTTATGAGAATGTAGAATATTCTTATCTGATGAATGAGCTTTGATGTAAGCCTTCAAAAGATGAATGAATGATAACTAAATCACTAAATTACATCATACAAAAAGAAACATAAGAAGGGGATATTCTGATCCTAATTCATCTTTCACTAAATGACATATTTACTTGAACAGAAACATTTTCAACCCAACTGTTTTTGATTTTCTTAACAAGTTATGTTACTGTGGCTTCTCTGTGAAGTTCAAATTGATGAATCTGTGTGCTAATTCCACGATAAACATTCATTAAATTAGTTTTAGTAAAATCTTTGAGATAATCCACAGTAAATAGCTTTCTTAACCAAAATTACATTTTAGTTGCTTTGTAGAAAAATAAGCCTTAAAAGATTTTTAGATATTTGAGGCATCAAAGAATCAGAAATTTCTTATTCTGTTTCCAGAAATTTCATTTTCAGACCAAAAATTTTGATGGTATAATTGATTATCAACACCATTACATTGATCCTGTCTCTCTCTTCACTACTCAAACATGGTCAGGAAAGGGAAGTTTCATGTAGTTATATCTTTCGCTCGTGAAGGGTCTGAATCTGACACTTTGGGGGGGTTTGAAAGTACCTTCCAACTTTGTACTGAGAATGAGAAAATGTAATAGAAGTTGCACGTGCATTTGGGGCAGCAGCTTGTTTAATTTTAAAGGCTCAGAGAAACAAGTTTAATATTAGAGCTCGGGTTCTGGAAGAGTCTGTTAACGCATACTCAGAGAAGGAAGAGAAATCAGAAATTCTCTGTTTACTACTGGTTTTCCATTTGTGGAAAAACCCCCACAAGATTTCTTGTATGGATCTCAATACACTTGCAATACTTTTCACTCCAAAACAATAAATGTTATCAAATCACGTGAGGCGAGCACTTTGGGTGAGTGTTTAAGGAGTAACGGTTATGTTACTCAGTGAGTAAATTGAAATATTGGAAACACAGAGGAATTGCTCCTTTGTTCTCTGCCTTCAGCAAGGTGAAGGTAAGTGACATTCAACAATATGTGACTGATCTCTTGCTCACAGTCTTTATACTGTAAATGCTTGGAAAAAATCTGCCTGTCCATTATAAATTAAGATTCTGTGTGTCTTTAACAAGCCACTAACTCATTTTTTTCTTGTTATACTGATTTCTAATATATATAGAAATATATCTAATGTATCTTATATAAATAAATCAAATATAATACAATTTATAATTTTAACAATTATAGATCACTGCAGAGATTAAGGTAAATACAAGCACTGAAGAATTTTCCTTCAGGGCTCCAGCATGGAATTGTAATCAACCTCGAAGAGATCTGGGTTCTCAGAAATGAGATCACCTTGGCAACAAAATCTTCTTTTGTCTGAAAGAAGCTAATCAGTGATTTGGCAGTGGAAAGGAATGAGATAAAGGATCTCTGAGCCATTTCTTCTCTTTTTGGTCCTCTACTGCTGTACAAGATGGTGGTAAGGGGTTTGTATCAGCAGCTAGGTGAGGCTCCTGCCTTTCCTCAGTGCGCATAGATTGTCAGAACACTAAAGAGAATTAGCAAAGCCCTAAGAGAGATAGGAAGTATTCAGCTTTTCCTACTAACTGTGTCAGCTTGGATTTTATTCAATGAGTGAATACGATGAATGCATTGAGAATGATAGAAAACCTTTCTGCGTGTTCCTCTGCGTTTGCTTGTTTGGTCTTGTCCTAGAGGGTTAGGTTTAATGTCAGGAGGAGGCTGTCTGTGGTAGGACACTGGGAATTGAATGAGTACCAGTGCTGGGTACGTGAGGACTGGTGAGTCAGGCCTGGTTCCTGGGGTTAGGTAGGTGCGCCATCAGCTTGCTGAATGAAGGAATGTGTGCTACCTCAGTGTTCACAAATCTTAACTTTGCTGCCAGAAACCTGCTTTTTTTCTAGAAGTTTGAAACATTTTGATTGCTTCCTCTAATAGTAATGTACTTTTTCAACCTGACTCCTATAATTCAAATCCCAAATCATTTACAGGCATTCTAGCATTCATGCAAGAGATGAAAATGTAATTGAATCTTCTCCCAGCTTAGATGGACAGGGGAACTTACAATGTTTGCTTTATTGGTTTACTTTTGCTTTTTGCTAGCATTGCTTTCACATTTCTCTCCTAATTACTTTCTTGACATTGTAGTTGCCTTTTTCATTTTCTTACTGTGCTGTGTTTGTTTGGGAGAGAAAGGAGCAGGCAGGATTTGAAATAATTAACTAAACTGAAGTTGTCTTTTTGTAGAGTATTTGGATAAAATGTAATCATATGAATTATACTAGATATCATGCTAGATGATCTACTCGCCCTCCATCTCTTTACTTTCTATTGATCTATGGAGCAAAGCAGTATGAATTTACTTGTCTGAATATTTACCTGCTTCCTCACTCAAAAAAATATTTCTGGTACTGTCAATAAGGCTTAAGTTTACAATGAAATCTGTGATGCTACGATAGAAACCCAGTTGTACCATTCTGTTTGTTCAATAACTCTGTTGTACCATAAAGAAATAGGGAAAAGAAATCAGATGTAAAGCAAACAAGTCAGAACTAATTTCTTTTGCATCTCACATGTAGAATTCTTCACCTTTAGATGTTTTAAAGGCAGGAATTTAAGTGATTTCAAAGTGGGATTATTTAAATCCATGGAAGATAGAACGTTTGGTGTTGTCTAATCCTGATGGTCCTCTGTAATCACCTTAAGAGTTTATTGCCTACAAAGTGCATGAAGGCAAACTAATGAGGAATTCTAACATTTCCCAGATAGGCCTCACATTTCTTTCACTTCTTTATGCAGTTGTTATTGGCTGAATTTCATGAGCATCCTAAGGCACCTGCAGAATCAGTGCATTCTTCCCAATATTGTTTGAAATTCATATAGGGTGTACATCTATTAAATCACATTTCAATAAAGATAATTAGAGTGGTTGCATCCTATTTTTTTTCTGTGTGCCCCAGCAGAACTTTAAAGCATTGACCACAAATATAGGGACAATGTTTCTTGCATAAGTCTAGTGCTGAGGAAGAGCTCTGGTTTCTACTGTAGAAGTATATTTATCTTGAATGAAGATTTTGATTACATATTTCTCAAAAATACTGTGTGTGTTACTTACCATCTTAACCTGCAAGTTTTTTAGAATTACTGAAATCGGTAATAAAAAGCCTTTGGAGTTCACTGGCACTGATTCCAACCATGGAAAAGGCAAACACCTAATATAATCTGGGTACTGTTATATGCTGATATGGATTTCCTACAGCTAGCTATAGATAAAAGGAATAGATAAACAAATGTTGGCATGTTCTTGCAGAAATCAAATGAAGTAAAAGTCCCTATTTCTTTTCTTTTTCTTTTCTTTTTTTTGTTACTTGTCACTGTTACCAGCAGCAGTTACTGGAAAATAAAGCTAACAGTGTAGATTGAAAGTGCAACTGTAAACATGACGTCAGAGCGTAATTCATCACCTATTTGTCTCCTTATTGGCAATTTCTCAGTGGCATAATCTTCTCCTGCTTTCAAAACATTGTATACACATTTTTCTAGGCTATCTTCTGAACTTTTCAGATTCATTGTGTTAGGTTTAAATCATTACCAGAATCCATAGATGATGGGCCACATTTAGGAAACAAGAAAAGCATTCTTAGAGAAATTTTTGTTATTTAATAGTCTCAAAATGATGTTTTTACATTCTCCTTTATATAGAATTTGCAGGGGGAACACAATGTAATAAATATTATAAAAGCAAATAAACACAGAAGCAGAGAGAAACTTACAGAGCACAAGGTGTGGTATTCTAATCTCATTGTATTTATTTTTAATTGAAGGCTGATAGTACACATAAATTGTTTGTATTCAGTGACAATTTCCACTGAATCCTGTAAATCAATAAACATCTTTGTCATAGCTTTAAGTGCTGATAATCTGACAGGCAGAGAGCATTGTTTTTAAAGGTACATACATGTTAATTGTTCAACAGTTATCAAATAACAAAGCCCAACATATCTGGTAAACCACTGCTTAAACACTTAGCAGAAGAGTTTGTGGGGGAAAAAAGAGAAAGAAAAGAGGAAGATTGCAGCAGATGAAAAGGAAGGGAAATTTGAAGCATTTTGGAACATGGAAGAAAGCCTAAAACTCTTATTGTGCACTCAGAAAAATAGTTCAGCAATTATATCAGTAAAGGGAGTAGACAACAACATTGTTAATTAAAGGCATTTGTGGCATCATTTAATATCTTTAATGATAAATACTGTATGCCATATCTTCTAAATAGAAAGTTGCACAGCATAGCTTCTCTTTCAGAAAGAAGATAGAACAAGAAGTTGTTCTTCTGAAATCCCGTGGAGAAACTGGTCTGGAAACCAAGCTTGCAAATCCCTAAAATGAAAAACAAAGGAAAGAAAAGGAAATAAAAACATAAGGGGGGAATACTACCCCAGGTGCCCTAAGTAGAGGGCAAGGGCAGAAATTCAAGCGTATCTCTAGGATAGCATAGAATCATAGAATCACCAAGGTTGGAAAAGACCTCCAAGATCATCCAGTCCAACCATTTGCCTACCAGCAATCTAAACATCTCTTGAACACCTCAACCCCCTCCCTGGGCAGCCCATTTCAGCACTTGACCAATCTTTCAGAGAAGAAATTTTCCTAATATCCAACCTGACCCTCCCCTGGTGCAACTTGAGTTCATTCCTTCTCATTCTATCACTAGTTATGTAGGAGAAGAGGCCAACCCCCACCTTGCCATAATATGTTCTGTCACAAGATAGATCTTTTCTTTTTGTGGAAGTTTGGTCAGATTTTCAAATGCTTTGGGTTTGTCTTTAAAAAAAGATGCTACCCTGAACAATGAGAATTTATTGTTTGGAGTATTCAGTAAAGTCAGCTCAAATGGCCCAAGTATTCTTTTACCATTTTCTCATATATCACTTCCTGCCTTATTCTAAATAAATAACTAATTCAAAAATAAGTCATGGGATAACTGCAGAGTCACTGACTGCAGAACTGCGTCTCTCAGCTGAATGATGTCCCTTGTTCCTATCTATGTTATATTTCACTATGATATAAAGTTCTGGGACTACACTATATATAAGCCCTTCTGTGGTAACATCCTTGACATGACAAATTGGAAATCTTGTGTAGATTTCAACAGCCACGCAGGTGGTTAGAGTTATTTGTGAATGTAAATCAAAACTGCTATTATCTATCTAAAGTTTGTTCAGAGGGATGCAGTTATAACTTTTGATGGAAATTTATGGGCGAGCATCCTTAAACATGCAAGTGTTCTTTTTCTACTTACTCCTTTCAACTGGATATGTTTTTGTGTATTTTGATATAAACTTGGTATATTTATTTTGGGCAGTGCTGCATTTAATGTTCTTGACATTGTAAGCATATTGAAAGGATATTCACTTATGTGTGTTTGAAAGGTAATATACTGTTTTTTTTTTTCCCCCATTTTATTGTAGTATTAATTTTATTTTCCTTCTCCTTCACTGTACATAACTTCCTGGCTTTTTTAAAATAGTTTTACTGGCTATTGAAAAGTAGATTAACCTGTCTAAAAAAATAACATTGAGAGTTAAATTCCCAACACAGTGCATCAGGACTACTTTTCTTTTGTTACTTAAGTTCTCTGTTAAACAAGAAGTCGTGCTCTTGTCTCCTTAGATGAATTCACAAGTCTGAAGCCTGAATCTAACTTCTGAGGTGCATTTTCTTCAGCTATAGTCATTAAACCTGCAAAGGGCCCACTAATAACTGTTATCAAAATTATTTTGGCGAAGGATGTTTTTAGTAAGTCAAAATATGAATAGACTGTTTTCTCTCATCTCTGGTGACTCACAGCATTCTGTTGTGTTTTGTTCTTTTTTTTTTTTTTAATGGATTTTTTAATGGCTAATGCAAAATTAAGCACTTAAAACTTGAAAAGAAACTGAACACTGTTTTCCATTAGGCTAGTATGAGAATCTGCTTTATCCTCTATAAAAAGTAGTTTATACATGCAAAAAACAATGAATACAATATTTAATTGGTGTGTCTCCTTTTTTTTGTAAGAGATGGATTGATGTCATTGAAGTCCTTAGTAAAATTTCCACTGTCAGATTTCCATTACAGCTAACCCAGGAATTCTGAAGTTTTAATCAGTATTTGTGCTCTAGTTTCTTCTTGGTGTCACAGGAGATCTACATAAACAAATATGAAGAGGATGTTTTATTCTCATGTTAAGTATAGAATAATGTGTTTCGTGAGAATATATAAATCTTGCTTGGAGGAGGAGAATGGAAGCCTTCCTTATATTTTCAAAAGACAGTAAGCATGATGGACCAGCACCACTGTTAGACACACCTACATATAGTGAATGTTTTAAGCATCTAAATTATTGTAATAATTAAGGTGATTGACAAAAGGCATTAATAAACACTCTTCAGGATTTCTTTAAGTCAATATTAAACTTTTATGGCACTCAGTGAAAGAGGTTTGGCCTTTTGTAATGGATTTATGCGTAATAACACCCAACAATTTCATCATGGTGCATTGGATGCTGTGTAGCAGCTGTGCACGTAGTGGAGTCTTAATGTGAGTTTTTTACTAGTAATTAAAGTAAATAGTGTTTTGATCTTTGTTAATACATCTTTGATATCTGTTATTGTAGTTGAATGTTTTCTTTATGTTGACGTGGTTAGGGCTGTCTTGTTTCCTTTGGACCACAAGGAGTTAGAATTACATCCTTATGGCAGTGACTGTATGACCACACACTGGAAACAGAAGTTTGCTTCTGCATGTCTATCTAAAATTTCAATGATTTTTATCAGAGTTTCTTCAGAATATTAAGTAGTTTTCTTTCACAAAAGTAAAACAATATCTTGAAGGTGAAAAGGAAAAGAAGTCTATTTCCTTTTCATTAAAAATTAAAAAAAAAGGAAATTACTTAAACTGCTTTATATGCATTTTCATTAAATACGAACTACTGTGTTACACTCTGCAAGTGTTTTTTTTGCAAGACTGCAATAACAGATCAAATTGCTCAATATAGCACTGCTTAAAAAAGTTTTTTTCAGAGCCTTATCTTAACTAGTTTGCTTAAAACAGAAGAAAAATAAAGGATATAGGATCAATGTATGTTTCTCCTAATCTATTAGATCCTCTGTAGAATCTAATAGTTTTGTGAAAACCAAGTTATGAATTCTGGCTCACTGAATCTCTGAACAAAAATTGCTTGAGGAATCTACCAAAGGTGATGTTGAAAGACATTTCTCAGTTACCATCTGATATTTAGACTAGTTTAATTAGAACTAAACATATCTTGAATGCTTTACTTTACCCTTTTAGTAATAATCAGTATTTGTTTTTTTAGCTTTGAAAAATAAATATATTAGGAGCCTTCTTAAGAGATGGTGCTGCCCAATTAAGAACAAAGTAACGTATAGCTTATAAGAGGAATCCTGTATCCATGGTAATCAGAGAGATGTTGGCCTATGAGATTATGGAAGGAATATTCATGAAATGAAAGGAAAAGAAACAAAAGATGATCCAGAATGTTTACTGGCATCTTCCAAATCTAAAATACAAACCTTCAAAAAAAAAACCCCACAAAGTTGAAGGTTTATCAATACTGTAATACATAGAGATGAAAGAAGTTCTGCCAACATATACACAATAGACTTGAAATGATATTTGAAAGTGTGTAGAAGTAGATAAAATTTGTAGGTGGTACAAAATATTCTTAAACCACACAGTTACAGATTTAAAATTTTATCCATAATTCACTAATTGGAATGTAATTTTATTTTCTGTTTTGTTAATCCATTCCAATAATATTAAATCACTTTGTTCTGTGAGGCATATTTAACGAGATATTAATGCATCTAAAAGATTAAAGTGGCAACAATTAGATCCTGGCTCTTGTTTGTTAATGAAGGAATTGCTTCAGTAAGGTAGCCAGTGTATGGGGTGTTTAAGAGTTAACTAATGCCTTCAGTTAGCAATGAATTCTTCATTAAATATGATTATGCTTATAGTGGCAGAAAGAGCTCTTACCGTTCTTTTGTCTGATTACATCACCTGCTACATTAAGTTCATTAGAAATATTAAACAGTGAATAAAGGCCAAGGGAGATGAATCATTTTTTAATGAACGATGAATGTTACTGAGACCATTTATTGAGTAAAGAGGACTAATAGTTTTGAATAATGTTTTTTTTCTTCTTGTTTGCTATTAAAATATGTGCCTTCCTGGCAGTTTGGTGTTTATTTTCTTGTCTTTTTTTTTATTTTTTTTTTAAATTAATTTATTAAAAACTTTAGGGGGAAAAAAAAAAAATGATGACCAGAGCTTAAAATCATCTAGTAATTTATTTTAGTTGCCTTCAGGATTTTGAAAACACAAGTATAAATGCCTGTGTGATCATTTCTATGACTGCTTGTAAACTTTCTTATCTCAGCCTACTCTGAATTAATGATCTTTAGGAATTTCTTAGACACTACCAGATTATGCAAGAAGCACAGAAGGATTTAAATAAGAAAGATCCTCTAATCTCATGAAGAAACTTTGCATCCTGGATGTTAGCTATTTATGCCAAAGCCTTTTCAGAAAATTCAGTGCTAGTGGTTTCTTCTCGGGTGTAGTGAGGATATCTATCATAGAATCATAGAATGGCCTGGGTTGAAAAGGACCACAGTTATCATCTGGTTTCAACCCTCCTGCTATGTGCAGGGTTGCCAACCAGCAGACCAGGCTGCCCAGAGCCACATCCAGCCTGGCCTTGAATGCTTCAAGGGATGGGGCATCCACAGCCTCCTTGGGCAACCTGTTCCAGTGCGTCACCACCCTCTGTGTGAAAAACTTCCTCCTAATATCCAACCTAAACCTCCCCTGTCTCAGTTTAAAACCATTCCCCCTTGTCTATCCCTATCTACCCACGTAAAGAGTAGTTTACTATCACTATTGGGCATTCACTATCGTCCAATAGATCTCAGCAGTGCTACATCAACAGCGTATCACCCAAAGGCAAGGAATGTCTGCTACAACTTGTTTTATAACTTATTTTTCAACAATTTTAAACTGTGTGTATTATCATTGGTATTTTGAGTTCTCAAGTTTCTGGGCATATCCAAGATCTCCCCAGTTTATCCTCCTAAATAAATTATTGTATGATCAACTGCCTTTTATATACAAATCATGTTATTGCTTTATGAAGCTAGAAAAACACTGACAAGTTGGATGTATGCTCCTTTTTTCTTTTGTATTTTTCCTGTTCTACTTGACTCTCAGTCTTATATAGAGTTGTTGAGTCTTGCCTTTTTACTTCATCATCATTTCAGTGCCCTACTTTTGCAATCATTTTCCTGTATATTGACAGTAATTTCAGTTGAGATTGAGAATCTCTTTCCTTAGGCAAAATCAGGTAAGAAATGGGAGCATGCTAAGTAAAAGGAATAAATCATGTTTGCAGAAGCTACTGCTAGTTCAGAGACTGCGAAAGATTTGACATTTGCTATTACTGAGCTTTGACATTTACTATTACTGAAACAGGTTTTTAACAGTATCATTTAATATTGTTTTATAAAGCAGTTTCTCTGTTGTTTCTTGGTGAAACAGCTGTACTATATCTGAAGGAGGGGATTGCTTTTTAAAAAACTTGAGAGCAAAACCAACAATTCATTAGGTAGTTTCTAAAACTGTTTCTCTTGCCTTGTATGTTGTTATGACTATTGTCTCTAACTAGAATTTTACCTAGGTAAAATGTCCCAATGACAAAATAATAATAATAATAATAATAATCAGGTTCTCCTATAATAAAACTTCTGAATAGTATCAATAATTACTTACAAGCTTCTGTGAGCAAATTTAAGGAAGCCTATGTCTCTCACAGGGAAAATTCTCAAAACAAGTAATCAGGTTTTTGCTTCATATATATTCATATGTCAAATATTGCTACTTATATTTGAAAAACTGTGTCATTATAATTCTGTATAAAATTACGTGATGTGAACATTGAAGCGTTAAGTTAATCATTTAGCTGAATTGGTAAGTAATCTTAATAGCTATTTCTTTAATTGTTTCTATTTTCCAGCCCTGAGACAAGAAGATGCTGTTAAAACTTTAGTACTGTTAAAATCATTTCAGTGGAATAAATTATTATTCCTTAAACATACAGTTTAAGGCTTTTCTAGTTGTAGCGGTGCCACGTTGATTTCATACTTGAGATTTTGTTGTACACAATGTTCATGTTGCTTGATAACAGAATATTTAAACTTTCCTATGGTAGTTCTACTCAGAAATTTCTCCCCAGCATTAATATACTCACTTCCAGCCAAGCTCATATGAAGAATTTTAAGTCCCAGTAGAAAGTAATTGAGGAAATTTAGCTGATGTACTTCCATTTATGCACTTCATTGAAGAGAAGCTTACCCTTCAACAAGTTCATGTTATTTCAGTGTTTTAATATTTATGTACATCTTGAGTGTCTCAAGACTGGGAAATTATAGAAGATACATTTGTGCTTATAAGAAAAAAGACACTGAGTGACTTGTTTGTTACTTATATTTTCATTTGAAACGTAAAGGCAAACAGATGAGTGTAGATACTGTTTCTCAAGCTAGTTAAGATGAGAAGTAGTGAAACTCGCAATTTAAATTCAAGACAGAAATGAAAAATAAGAAAAAGTTTTTGAGACTTTTCTGGTGGTCTAATTTTGCCCCATTAGCAATGACACAGTTTTGTTTCTCTAAGACATTTTCTGCAGTTTTATCTGGTTTTAAAATCAGAACACCACCAACAGATATATAATATTGATTTGTGTATTCAGATAATTCAGTGTGTGTAGTGCGGTCGAAACACCAGAGGGATGGAATGCCATACAGAGGGACCTAGAGAGGCTTGAGCAGTGGGCCCAGGTGAACCTCATGAGGTTCAACAAATCCAAGCGCAAGGTCTTGCTCTAGGTTCAAGGCAACTCACATTACTAATACAAGCTGGGGGATGAAAGGATTGAGCACAGCTCTGCCGAAAAAGACCTCGGGGTGCTTGTGGATGGGAAGCTGGACATGAGCCAGAAACGTGCCCTCACAGCCCAAAAAGCCAACTGTATCCTGGACCGTATCAAATGGAGGGTGGCCAGCACGGAGAGGGAGGTGATCCTTTTTCTCCTGCCATAAAAATGTTCTGAAGGATGGAACACCTCTCCTTCAAGGACAGACTCAGAGAGCTGGGACTGTGCAGCCAGGAGAAGAGAAGGACTGTGAGGTGAAGTGATAGCGGCCTTTCAGTATCTAAAGGGGAGCTACAGGAAACTAGGGGACAAACTGTGTTGTTATAGAATAAGGGGAAATGGTTTCAAGTTCAAAGAGGAGAGATTCAGGTTCAATATAAGGAAAAGGTCTTTTACAGTGAGGGTGATGAGACACTGGTACAGGTTGCCCAGAGAAATGGTGGATGTCCCATCCCTGAAGACTTTCTAGTTGAGGCTGGATCAGGCCCTGGGCAACCTGATCCAGCTGTGCATGTCCCTGTTCAATGCAGGGATGTTGGACTTGATGACCTTTAAAGCTCTCCCTTCCAACTCTAATGATTCTGTGATTCTATTAAGTATCTTCATGTGTAGAATATTTTTGACTGTTCTGGGTTCAAACTACTAGAAGTTTTCATTTGATCACTTGATATATTGAGTGATCAAGTGTTTTTTTCTTGTTTAATACAAGAGAAGTTTTTAAAAAAATGAATTTAACAATTAAACAAATGTATTCATTAAAAACAAATCAAAGACAAAATAAAACAGGAAAACAGCCTTTTATTTGGGGTTGGCTTGTAGTTACAGACTTCTGTTTCATCTTTTTGGCTGTCAGTTGTCTGTCCCCTTGAAAGTTGCAATGCCAAAGCTATTAAAGGCAGATAAATCAAATGCCCTGTCAAACTGCGCAGGTTCTCTTTCTCTAATCTCGGTGCAAGATTTCACCTCATCAGAGGTCCAGGAAGGTCATTAAATGGAATTCAGCAGCTAAAGGAAGCGTCTCTGAAATGACTGTTGTCTTCCATATATGCTCACTGATATACCCATATAGCCTTCATCCCATGGGTGGGTGAGGGAGCCTGAATCACAATATTCGGTGGCACCTATTTATTTATTCATTTATTTTTACTCTTTACTGCAATTATTTCCTAAGAATGAAATATAAAAATCGTACTTCATTCGTTTGGTATTTTGAAGGAAAAAAAGATTAAAGTCCAGAGACATTAAATTCTCAGGCCCTTACTAAATAATTTTGATTTCTGATATAAATTCAGCTTTTCAAAGATTCACACTAGCTAATTATAAAATCCAGTATTTTCTTCATTATTCTGATTCTTTGTTTTCTCTATTTCAATTTACAACTTAATTATGTACAAAAGGATCTTACTTTAATTACCTTCCACTATAGCTGTGAGAATAAGCAAGCAGTAATCATAGCCATTACACCAAATGCTGCAACTTTAAATTTCTGACCCTACCAGACAGAGCATCTTAGTATAGTTGAATAGTTCTAATTGCTGCTTTCTGTGAATGCTGCATTTTGAACTTTGTGCCCTGGACCATCTTGTTCACAGCTAAGAAATAAAAAGTGCCTTCATCAAAATGCGATGAATTCTCTGACATTTTGGAATAACTGCTAGATCCAGCTGAGGGATAGAAAATAATTGCCATTCAAATATATCATTGTTTGCGATTTCCTTCTTGCTTCACTGAAGTTCCTAAACTGTAAGTTGGAACAAACATTTGGGAGGACATCAATTCTGTTTAGTTAGGTCCTTCACACAGCTAAGACCTCAACATCTCACTGAAACTTTCCTCACCTGGATCCTGATGGGGAGGTTAGCTTGCCAACAAGAACTGTAGTCCTCTTTGTAAGAGAAAGGTTAATTGTCTAAACATACCAGGCAGTATATGTTTAGACAGGTTTAGATCAAACAATAGGAAGAAGTTCTTCACTATGAAGGTCCTGGCACAGGCTGCCCAGAGAGCTGTGGGTGTTCCATCTCTGCGGGTTCTCAAGGCCGGACTGGATGGGGCTTTGGACAATCTAATCTGTTGAGTGGTGTTCCTGCCTATGACGGGTTGGAACTAGATGATCTTTAAGATCTCTTCCAACCCAAATCATTCTGTGATTTTGTTTGATTTAAACCTGGGTGAGAGAAAATGCAGACAGTGTAAGCTTTCATCACACGAAAGAATGTGCAGGTACTAGCTCCAAAATACGTATTGTGGAGATAAAAACATAATGCTGTCCTAGCAGTCTGTGAGAAGGAGTTTGCTAGAGAAAGGATGTCGGAAGAACTTAGGGAAACTGTGAATTTTATGTAGTTATGCTTTTCCAGCTTCAGCAGGACAGGATTTGCTATGGTTGTTTACGTGGGAAGTGAGATCTGTGGAGGCTCTAAATGTCCAGAAAGTTCAAGGATCAAATGATTTGCAGTGAAGGTGAAAAAGGAATGATTGGAGCAGCTGATTTGTCATTGAAACTTTATTTTCAGTGTTGTATTATTAGGTAAATTAATGTTGAGATTGCCATAGAAGAGAATTGGGAGTATTTTTTTAAGGAACTTCAAGTAATCCTCTGGATCATCCGTGCTTTCTTGAAGTCCTCAAATATGACTGGGCCATTTCTGACAAAGGAAGCACTGGATTTGCTAGTCTGTTAAAAAAAAATTGTAGAAGGAGTTGTGAGTTTAAACTTGTAGGGGAAGATAGAAAGCAGCTTAAATATAGTGCTTTAAAAGTGGTTATTTTAATTTTCACTTGACCCTGTTGGGTTTGAAGATACACTTACATGGATGTTTTAATCTTCATGTTCATGGAAATAATATTATGGAATATCAAAAGGTGATACTAGCAATATAGAAATACTAATGGAAGGACTTCTTTTATATTCCAGTATGGCCTTTCCATTTCTATTTTCTATGATAATTTCCACATTTTTACATTTTATCTATTTGATTTTGAAAGAGAATTAGCAAGGAAGTCTATATTTAAGATTTTATAATCTCTGTACATTTTAGTAAGGCTTAAATATAACATTCTGCTGAATACTATGAAGAAAAGGCCAACTGAAATCACTAATTTCCAGACACTTTTTTTTTAGAATGGCAGAATTATTTTTGCCTGTAATAATCTTCAGCACTTTGCTTTGCTATTGTTGGAACATGTTTGACTACCAGTTGTTAAATAAGCCTGAGTTATTTAAAAGTGGAAGAAGAACATTTCAAAAGTGAATTGGAGTATATTTATTTTAAATAGGCAAATTAAGCTGTCACAAATACTATTAAGAATATTTTTTAATAGACAACCTTCACATGGTTCTCTGAATTAGTGATTTAAACCTTCCAATCTGTAGTTTTCCCTTGTAATTTCATTTTGAAATGATCAGGGCTTTTCTCAGTGTTGGTTTTCCTGGCTTACTTTGTATTTAGTTCATTTTTATACTCCCAGATCTTTTCTTTCTTTTTTTTCCCACCTCAATTAAATGTAAGAGTATGAGAGCATACAATTCAAGACAAAGCATTTAGAAAAGTTCCAATATTAAACACATTTCTATTGCAACAGGTTATTTCCCTGCTTGAAAAACTCTGTGGGAAGTCATTCCAATTCTTTTAATACTCCAGGAAAGTAATGGGCCAAAGCAACATCTTCTGCTTCCAGAGAGTTTCCTTCTACCAGTATGTCAACTTTTCTGGGTTGAAATAATCCAGCATGGTTATCTTCACCATTGGACACAGCCATCCTTGTTGTCATCATGATGGCATTCTGGGGGAAGATCTCCTTGAGAGCAGCCCTGTGGAGAAGGACTTGGAGGTCCTGGTAGACGAGAAGCTGGACATGAGCCAGCAGTGTGCGCTTGCAGCCCGGAAGGCCAACTGTGTTCTGGGCTGCATTAAAAAACGGGTGGCCAGCAGGGAGGTGATTGTCCCCCTCTGCTCAGCTCTTGTGAGGCCCCATCTGGAGCACTGCATCCAGGCGTGGGGCCCCCAGTACAGGAAAGACATGGAGCTCTTGGAGCGGGTCCAGAGGAGGGCCACAAAGATGATCAGAGGGCTGGAGCCTCCTATGAGGAAAGGTTGAGGGAACTGGGATTGTTCACCTTGGAGAAGGCTCTGGGGAGACCTCATTGCAGCCTTCCAGTACTTGAAGGGAGCATATAAACAGAAAGGGGAACGGCTGTTTACGAGGGTGAATAGTGATAGAACAAGGGGGAATGGTTTTAAACTGAGACAGGGGATGTTTAGATTAGATATTAGGAAGAAGTTTTTCACTCAGAGGGTGGTGACACACTGGAACAGGTTGCCCAAGGAGGTTGTGGATGCCCCATCCCTGGAAGCATTCAAAGCCAGGCTGGATGTGGCTCTGGGCAGCCTGGTCTGGTGGTTGGTGACCCTGCACATAGCAGGGGGGTTGAAACTGGATGATCATTGTGGTCCTTTTCAACCCAGGCCGTTCTATGATTATAAGGTACAAGGTAGAAATTGTATCAGACGAAGCTGCTTATTACTTCACTGCTAGCTTCCTTGGAGATTGCTTTACTGTTCAATTAATAGACATTTGATCTTCCATCGCTCCTAGGTGTTTACATCTTTTCTCATAGGAGTGTGGGTTTATTCCACTCCATTTTATTGGAAAAATGAAGCTAGCAGCTACAACATACTGCTGGAGTCTGTATTCCAAGCCCTAAGAATCAAGTGGGCTACTGATCTCTTTGGAAATCAGTGCAATGAGATGTTGGTTGTCCGGCGAGCAATAGATTCCATTGCTCTGCAAAGTAATGCTTTAAAATTAATGTTTAAATTGAGCATAGAAGTATAAAGCTTTCCTGCATAAAGAAAAGCATGAAAGCCAATGGAACAGAGATAAATGAATGGTAAAAACCACTGAGTAAACAGAATTATGGGTGGAAGGACTTGACATTGTTCTAACTCCAAGTTATTTACACGGGAAGCATCAGATCTGTTGGTACAAGGCCTACGTGCCTTATTGTCTGGAAAAGACAGGCTTATCATTACAGACTGTCTCTGCATGTGGGAACATTGATATAATTTTTACATTAATAATTTCTTTCTGTCCATTCTGCCTGTTTATGATCAGCTAATCTGTGTTACATCAGATCAAAATGGTAGCTAGACGACAAGTCAGAACAGTGATCTAGATAAGGCAACACTTAAACCTTAATAACCAGGGTAATTAGTTTTAAGGAAGATACTGATTTAGCACACAGCAGTTTGGATTACAGCAGTAAGGAGCAAGGAAAGCAATCAAAAGCCAGTGGACAGTTACGGGATTCATCTTGCAAATAAGGGAAGAGATCTGGAGAAAGGACTGTCAACTGCCTAAGCAGAATGATGCACAAATCAATACAAAAATAGGGAGTGGATCTGCATAACGCAGACTCTTGGGTGCAGAAAGGAGATTCTGGAACTAAGCTGAATTATGCTTAGATAAGTTAAATTAAACAGTATGTCTGCACTTCAGGAAGAAAGCAAGGTTCATCTTCTGAAATTGTATGTTTGCCTTGCAATTAAGTTCTGCTTTATTTTTGGAAAGAACGGCTTCTGAAAAAACAGTTTTGTTTATAGGAACTTTATTCTGTCTCAGGCTTCCAGAGGAAAGGAGTTTACAGCTTTCAGTTCAAACAGCTTAATGTAACTTGTAACTGTGAAGATTTCCAAGTAAGAGTGATGTAACTGTGTGGACCCATCTACAGAAAACTCACATTAGTAGGCGAGAAGACCTGAAAGAGGTTTCAAAATTAAGCTTGTTCTGTAAATGGCAATAACCTTTGCAAATGCTCAGTGTGAAGAAAAGAAAGCAAAGAGAAACAGATGTATTTTAAGATGGATTATGATTAAGAAAAATATAAGTTGTCATATGATATTCTGAAATATCATTTAGTATATACTTATATCATATTTTTCCCCTATAAAAAAGTACTTACTGTCACTTTACTGAGTGTATATTAAAGGAAAATAATGAAATTAATCACTGAAAAACATTGTAGATTGCACACATTACAGGAACATTAAACAAGTTGTTATATATGCAATGAGAAGCCAGTATGGTTACTTTTCTGGAGACAAATCAAATATTTTATTTTCTTAACTTTTAGTCTTCTTGGCACACACATTCCAGGTTATTTGTTCAAAAGGAATCTTCATGTAAATAGATTAATTGTGTAAGCAAATTAAAATGTGGGATGGGAATGAGTCACTAGTAATGTTCCCTTTTCTAACATTTATTGATTTGTTATAATGGATTTCTTTAAACAAGTCATCAGAACTTTTCTTGGAAAATGTGGTTTTCTGCACTTACATGGTGATACAGAGTCCCTGAGGACCAAAGTATGGTTTAGGGATTACTCAGTGTTCTCCATTTCATTTAAAGACTCATACTGCATTTAAAAGCCCCCTCTCTTGAAGCATTGTCCCTTCCTGGAAGCATTCAAGGCCAGGCTGGATGGGGCTGTGAGGAACCTGGTCTAGAGGGAGGTGTCCCTGCCTATAGCAGGGGGCTGGAAATATATGATCTTAAAGGTCCCTTCCAACCCAAACCATTCTATGATTGTATGTATTCAAGAATAATGTTAATTTTGTGGGAATCTTGAAAACTTCAAAACAAAAGCACTACTGGTAATATAGTTTACACAGGCAGAAAAAATAGTGTTTCACATTTATTAATGGAAGGGGGGAAGCTCTTTACCAAGAGAGTGGTGAGATTCTGGAACAGGCTGCCCAGAGAGGCTGTGGATGCCCCGTCCCTGGAGGTATTCAAGGCCAGGTTGGATGGGGCCCTGGGCTGCCTGGTCTAGTATTAAATGTGGAGGTTGGTGGCCCTGCCTGTGGCGGAGGGGGTTGGAGCTTCATGGTCCCTTCCAACCCGGGCCGTTCTGTGTGATTCTGTGATTAAAGTGGCTCTTTTAAGACACAGAAGGAAAAGTAGCTCCAGAAATCTTTCAACCTTTCAGTTTAGAGCATATTGTACATAGCTGGGAAGCAATCAGTTTTCCCTATAATTTCAAACCCATTTTACTTTTATAAAGATGTAATATGTTCTGTTTACATGCAATAATCATGTGATTAAAATAAGTATAAATGTACATATTTTCTTCTGTTTTAAATTTAACCATGGGAAAGGGAAACATTTCAGTTAAATAAAGGAAGTGGAATTTTCAAGGTTCAAAGCCTTGGATACTTATATTTGGTACCTGATCTTATAAGAACTTGAGGGAGAGTTGAATTAGCTACTTTTAACTAAAATTAAGTAGGGCGCAATTGTATTTTGGGGCAACTTAGATATTCTTGTCCATTTTAACTAAATGCTGGGTTTTATTTAAAGATTAAGTAGCTTCTTATGAATTCTCCAAACAATTTGGAAAATCTAATTACCACTCTGAAAGTGAAATATAACCCTGAAACAAAACCTTGCCACCATTTTATATGCAGTGTTTTTACCTATATATATAGTTTCTCATTAAAAACTAACAAAAAACAAAGAAAACCCTAATAGTAAACTTTTACCTAACTTGGCACATAGTTTGGATGTCTCTGAACTCACATTTTCATAGGAAATATATGGACTACACTGGACAGGCTGTGGGGCAGGAGAGAAGGAAAGCTCAGATTTGTTCAGATCCCACAGTTGCAAGTACGAAAGTGTGGTAGTTTGAGTTCACAATTGGATGTACTTTTCTTAAATTACATTGGTGCACACATCTGTGTGTACACGTTTTTAAGAGTTAGACTGAAGATATGTAGTGCATCTTGCTTAATATAAGAGATGGGAATGAAGGCTGTTGATCCATGAGTGCTTCGGGTGAAGGTTTTTACAAAATAGAATGAATTCATTCTAGTTATATTTGGAATTATTTCAAACTTCAACAGTCTTGGTTGTCTTTTTATGCTATGTGCCAGGTTCTCAAGCAGTGGCAATTGCAAGCTGGTTGCAGAATTCCTTTTCAAAGTAATGAGCTGTTAAAGGACAAATCCTGTGCTTTGAGGAAGGTTGAAAAAAAAAAAATGCAGCTATTGGATAGGTTCTTCCAAGTGGAATTCTTGATTATTTATTTCAGATTCCAAACTCCACTTATTTGTAACACTAGATTTTCCACTTCTTGCTATAATGTTAAGGCTTTAATGGTAAAAATGTAGAATGACCCTTGAAGGTTATCATAGAGATATCACCATGTATAAAATATGATTTAAGATATAGCAGTTAAGTAGTTTATCATTCAGTCTCCATTGGATTCCACTCTCTTACTTGCTCTCCCTCTTTTAATATGATATGTTTACAACTGTTTTTTTCAATTTAAATGTTTATGAAGTCGAGCTTCACAAATAGCTGTTAGCAATTAAATCTATGTTATTGCATAATGAGGTATTGTCCTGACTTTTACATCATTCTCTGAGAGATTTGTGTTTTATTTTTCCTTTTAAGATTTTATGTAAAAGAGGAATAAATGCACAGAGGATATTTAATCTTTTCTGTTGCTGTCATTGCCATGGAAACATTAGAAGTAAAAGAAACTGTAGGAAGAAGATGAAAAGGTAGAAACAAAGAAGTAGAAGTAAAGAAAAAGGAAGGCATGCAGCAGGCAATAAGTTTTAAGACACTCAGTATTTGGCTACTATTCTGATTCAGAAATTCTGTCCTACTTGGAAAAACATCCCCTTTTAGACCTGAAGTATGGGTCAGTTTGATCAATGCATTTAAAAATAAGAATCATTTTTCCATTCAGTTGAAATACTGAAAATAAATCCACAAAAACAACCCTTCGATTCATGTCTTTTCTGATGTTTTCATGGCTTTACAATTCTGATAATGGTGGAGATTTACAGCTGAGATGCATTACGCTATGAATGCTTCTGTTCGCTCTTATATCTTTTTTGCATGTCTTGAACCATTGCCCAAAATCTTTGGAAAAAAAGATATTCCTGACAAGGTGTAGAGATGTTGTTGAAGTCTGGATTCCTAAACATGTTCTTGTCTGGAGCATTTATCATTATCCTTTTCTCAGATGCGTGAATCTAATCCAATTTTATCTTGATGCACTAACTATAAATATCATAATTTCCGCTGTAACCAGCCACTCCCTCTTCTTTTTCTCCATCCAGCAACCACTAATATAGGAGTTCTGTTTTACATTTGTATGTTCACTCAGAGAAGGTTCCAGTAGGTGGCAGCCCTGTAGCATTGTTTGTAGATTTTGTAGGATTAATAAAATTTAACTGTGCCTTGCAAATAGCTTATTTTGGAACGCTCGTTCATGTATTTCTTAAGTTCTTAGTCCTTTCATGCCTATGATGTACCACTTCAAGAAAATAATGTCTCAAAATCTTCATTCTCTCTCTCTATATATATTTTGCTATAATGCTGCCTGTTACTATATTCCATAGCAAAATATATATTAGGTCTTCCTTTTTGTGCCTGGCCTCTGCTTTTCAATATCTTACTGTGGTTTAACTCTTAAACCCATGCAGCAGTTACAGTCCATTATGCTTATGAAGCCAGCTAGTGTACAAAGACCCATTTGCTGATGTATTTTGAATAAGCAGATGCTAGGTGACTTGCTGACACCATTTTGCTTTTGGGAATTGATGTTTTCTCTGCATAGTCCAGTTCCATGTGGGAGTGGAGCAGGCTGCTGGGAAAAGTTAAGCTGGCATATGCATCTCTGTATCCCTCTCCAGTCCTCTACTCCTGATCTGAAATAGTATCAGGAACTCTTCTAAGTCACTTTTTGTTGTTTTTTTTTTTCTTTCTATTAGGTAAACCTTCATTTTATCAATTTTCAGAACATTCTTGGATTTTATAAGGACTGAACAGGACCTGAGAATGGGTTAATTTACCTGATCAAAGAAGAAATAATAAGTTTAACTAATTACTAATTTTTAAAGCTGCATTCTTACGGGTTTTAAACCAAAAATTGCTTGGTCTCTGAAACATCATTTTAGTTTTCTACATGTAGACCCTGCAAAACTCATTTAAGCTTTGGGTGGGGAACCTGCTCCTTCAAGAGAGGAAGGATGCAAGGGAGAAAAGCACTGCTTTCTGCATAAAGCACCTGTATGAATGTCATGAAGCTGTTATTTTCTGGACCCACTCATACATATGTTATTGTCGCAGCCCTTTAAATAGTGTTGATGTTGCTAAGCAATATTCAAATCATTTACAGATTTTTTGAAAGCAGTGAATACCTGTTAGTGATTCTTTTGGCTATACTAGTTGATTTACTACTGAACTATATTCGTACCCTTTCCTCTGTTTTTCTCTTTTTTGGTAGTTGGTTGGTTGGTTATTGTTTGTTTGTCTTTTTTTTACTCCAAAAAGTCAGCCTTTGAAAGTACAAAATCTGTAAGAATGGCAATGAGTAACTTAGTGGAGAGGGCTTGTGGGGTACACTGGGGAGGAAGGGACACAAACAGGAATCCTCTGCTCATTAATGAATGTTCCATTCTGCTCTGCTCCTTAAATTACAGAAATTTAGGAAGTAAAGAATTGCCAGACAGTGTGTTGTTGCCTGGCAGCCTTCTGAAATCGTGCAATGCAACATGAGTCTGCCTGACCTAAATCAAATATATATATCGCCCCTTTCTGATTCCTGTTAACTCTTGAAGGTGCTGTCGGGATACTGCCTGGTTTAATCATTAAATGAGAAGGAACTCTTATAGATACCAGTATATATTTAGAAGTGATGCAATTCATATTTTAGTTAAGCTACTATATTTTTGCATTCTTAGTTGGAAGTGATAAAAGATATTCTTAAAATAATAGCTATCCTGCAGTTTGTAATGGTAGTGTAGGATGCTACTAATTATGAATAAAATAGGTAACCTGTGGATATTTTAGCTGTCTGAAGCATAGGTTGTATGTCTCACTGGAACTAAGATGGGTGTTAGTACTTCTCCTTTTACTTCAAAGACATTGTAGCTTTTTCCTATAAATGGTTTAAATTTCTGCAGTTAATCATCCTCATTAAATCTTTAGTATCAAACTCACATTAATAGAAGAAGTGAAATTCATAGTTTGAAAAGCTGCATGTCAAACTCCTCCATCTCCATGCAGCTTTTTAAAGCAAGATCTAAAAAGACATCTTGGTTGGTTTGCATGGGTTCCTCTTATATTGACAGTTTCGATTAAGGAGGGAAAACTGGGACTGAGTTTTAAATTTGTAGAACAAACTTATTAACTTACTGAACCTCTGTCTTTTTTTCCCTTCTGATTGAATCTTGAAGAAATCATTTACAAGAGAACTGACAGATTTAAAATCTGGCATTTTGCGTGTGTGTTTTAAAAGGTCTAGAGTGGGTCACCATTGCAGGTAATAATGATGACAGCAGAGTTTATTACAGGGAAAGAAGGTAACAAAACAGTTCAGAGCTCTGTTATGGTAGGTGTCATACATACTAATTGGCACAGTGCTTTTAGGAGGTGATTAATGAGTTTTCTGAGACAGTCTGCAAATATTAGAGCTCTTTAATATATCAAATAACAGGCTAATGAACGTTAGGGAGAAGAGCTTGTGAGGAAAATATTTAAAAGTCTGAAATATATGCTAAATAGACATCTTCCCAACTGAAATATATTTGAGGTGCTCCTTGTTATCATTTAGTGCTTTCTCCTGGAAAAAAAAAAATAATAATAGAGAAATAATATATCAATTGATAAGCTATTATGTGCTTCATGAATTCTCGGATATCATCTGACTTGTTCTTCTGTTTTGTAGTTGAAGCTGCTCAAGATCACTGATCTGAATGGTGCTCATTTCTTCCACTCCTGAAGTCTGGTTCACTCTCTCTTCTCAGGTCAATTTTTCATATGGGTTGGAAATTCAGCCTGCACCTTGCTCAGATGACCTTGTGGTTGCAAGGTTTTAAGTTGTGTGATCCTTTTTTAATCTGAATTTCCACTTTCAGTTTTCTCATGGTATTTATGAAAAGCTCTAATACTTCTGTTTGTAACTTTGCAGAGTACGTGGCCAGATGAGCTGGTCGTAAGCTTTTCATTAAACACATTTCAGAAGACAAGATTTTGAGATCCAGATAATCACCTGGGAATTAAATATTTCTAAATGCAAAATGTAGAAATGCCAAATATCTGAATTGAACTACCTGACCTTTTGGGATAATATTACTAAGCTGATGATAATCCTGCCTTGAGATTTTGTGTTTAAATGCACATTCTCTCATGAGCACTTGAGTTTATAAAATTACTTTATCTTTCTTTATCATTTTTGTAATTTTCTAACAAGCACAAGTCAGAAAATATCTTCAGCAGTGATGGTAGTAATGGTTCTTTCTTGGAGGTACAAGTCCAGGATCGATATCTCTTTTTTCCAAGCATACAAATCCAGCTTTAGAACATGGATCTGTAGTGGAGCTTTGCTTGTTTTTTAGGACTTTCAGGAGTTTTTGCTTGAGAATGTATACGTGGACAATTCTAATCTCCACTCCATCTTTTTGTGGCAATGTTTGCCAGTGTCCACATTGTAAGTAATAAGCAGGGTATGTTTCAGATGACATTGACAAAATCCACAAATCATAAATATCAGCAGGGTTTGATCTTACTAACCAGCCCACTATGGCACTCACTTTCTTTCTTCCTTCAAAAAACTTGCTATTAGGTTTAATTTTCAATGGAGGAGCTTCCACTTCTTTAACAAACCAAAACAAGACACAGTCAACAGCGGACAAAAATCAACAGAAAACCATCTCCTTCAAAATTAAATTAAAAAAAAAAAAAAAAAAAAGGAAAAAGAAGCCACAAACCTCATGAGTCTAATTTCCCACTGAGAAACTTGTTCTGAACCTGGAAGAAATACTGCATGTTTTGTGTAATTTAAGACTTCAGGGATGTATTGAAGTCATGTCACATCAGAAATCAAGGACATCATAGTAAAACACTGTCTTTGTAATAAGGTACCTACTGTCAAACAAAATAAATTCTTATGAACAAGAGTTCAGCTATACTACAAGGAAAAATAAATGATGCTCTTACAATCAATGATCAGTAACTCTCAGATCCCAATAATTTCTCCGAGTCTGCTTAAATTCAGATCTCTTGACCTATCCTTTGTCAAGCTGTGCAACTTCAGAGCTCTTCTTTGTTCATGAGTGAATCTGTGTCAATGAATCAGTCTTTCACATCAGTATCATCAATGAATCCCATTCCTATCTTTGAAGTACTAAAATTACTCTACGTTATGTACTCAGTAGATTGCTGGTCTCATCCCTTTAGGATCATTCCGGTGCTTATGTCACTTACACTTTTTGAGTTGTCCTGCCATACACTATTTCTATGTCTACTATTTCACACTAGCTTAGGTGTGAAATCACACGTGATAGGCTTTTCCTTTTATAGCCTTGCAATGGTGCCAAAGTGTTGATTCCTTACACTATTTTGGGAGAAAAGAGTAGGATGTTCTCTTTGTCCACAGAATTCGTATCTGTTTGAGTCAAGCAAAAACATATTGCAGTACTTGTAACTATCAGTGACAAAGGAACTCTCTGTTTTCTATCTGCATCATGGATTCTAATGAGCCATATAAGACTGCATATTTGTTACTAACTCTGAGGTGATTGATCATTTTCATCATGTGTGGATAATCATTTCCCACAATAGAATTCCTAATATCATGAAAATGCTCACAGCCCACTCAAACTGATTCACTCATGTAACTATGGCAACTTCTTATTATATTGCACTGGAAAGGATGGTCTGATTAGTAAGAAATTATGATTTATTTAAATAATCAAACTCAATGTACTTAACAAGGAAACTTATCCATCTCTTGGGAGATCTGACTGTGAATTATCTTCTCAATAGCACAGTCACATTAGGGTGTTTTTTTTTTTTTTTTTTTTTGTCAGCACTAGCACATAGAATAGAAGTTCGTGAACAACTATTTCTACTCTAATAAAATCAGTGAATAATTTTGGTTAGGAGGGGGCCACTGGAAGTTATCTGGTTGAAATGTAATCAAAGCAAAGCAAACTTCAGTGTTAGATCTCAGATCCTTGTTCTGTCAAACAGAATATTGCCAAGGTTGGAGATTCCAGTGTCTTTGGGCAGTTATAAGAATCATAGGCTTTCAGTAGAAGTAAAGAAAAAGGAAGGCATGCAGCAGGCAATAAGTTTTAAGACACTCAGTATTTGGCTACTATTCTGATTCAGAAATTCTGTCCTACTTGGAAAAACATCCCCTTTTAGACCTGAAGTATGGGTCAGTTTGATCAATGCATTTAAAAATAAGAATCATTTTTCCATTCAGTTGAAATACTGAAAATAAATCCACAAAAACAACCCTTCGATTCATGTCTTTTCTGATGTTTTCATGGCTTTACAATTCTGATAATGGTGGAGATTTACAGCTGAGATGCATTACGCTATGAATGCTTCTGTTCGCTCTTATATCTTTTTTGCATGTCTTGAACCATTGCCCAAAATCTTTGGAAAAAAAGATATTCCTGACAAGGTGTAGAGATGTTGTTGAAGTCTGGATTCCTAAACAAGTTCTTGTCTGGAGCATTTATCATTATCCTTTTCTCAGATGCGTGAATCTAATCCAATTTTATCTTGATGCACTAACTATAAATATCATAATTTCCACTGTAACCAGCCACTCCCTCTTCTTTTTCTCCATCCAGCAACCACTAATATAGGAGTTCTGTTTTACATTTGTATGTTCACTCAGAGAAGGTTCCAGTAGGTGGCAGCCCTGTAGCATTGTTTGTAGATTTTGTAGGATTAATAAAATTTAACTGTGCCTTGCAAATAGCTTATTTTGGAACGCTCGTTCATGTATTTCTTAAGTTCTTAGTCCTTTCATGCCTATGATGTACCACTTCAAGAAAATAATGTCTCAAAATCTTCATTCTCTCTCTCTATATATATTTTGCTATAATGCTGCCTGTTACTATATTCCATAGCAAAATATATATTAGGTCTTCCTTTTTGTGCCTGGCCTCTGCTTTTCAATATCTTACTGTGGTTTAACTCTTAAACCCATGCAGCAGTTACAATCCATTATGCTTATGAAGCCAGCTAGTGTACAAAGACCCATTTGCTGATGTATTTTGAATAAGCAGATGCTAGGTGACTTGCTGACACCATTTTACTTTTGGGAATTGATGTTTTCTCTGCATAGTCCAGTTCCATGTGGGAGTGGAGCAGGCTGCTGGGAAAAGTTAAGCTGGCATATGCATCTCTGTATCCCTCTCCAGTCCTCTACTCCTGATCTGAAATAGTATCAGGAACTCTTCTAAGTCACTTTTTGTTGTTTTTTTTTTTCTTTCTATTAGGTAAACCTTCATTTTATCAATTTTCAGAACATTCTTGGATTTTATAAGGACTGAACAGGACCTGAGAATGGGTTAATTTACCTGATCAAAGAAGAAATAATAAGTTTAACTAATTACTAATTTTTAAAGCTGCATTCTTACGGGTTTTAAACCAAAAATTGCTTGGTCTCTGAAACATCATTTTAGTTTTCTACATGTAGACCCTGCAAAACTCATTTAAGCTTTGGGTGGGGAACCTGCTCCTTCAAGAGAGGAAGGATGCAAGGGAGAAAAGCACTGCTTTCTGCATAAAGCACCTGTATGAATGTCATGAAGCTGTTATTTTCTGGACCCACTCATACATATGTTATTGTCGCAGCCCTTTAAATAGTGTTGATGTTGCTAAGCAATATTCAAATCATTTACAGATTTTTTGAAAGCAGTGAATACCTGTTAGTGATTCTTTTGGCTATACTAGTTGATTTACTACTGAACTATATTCGTACCCTTTCCTCTGTTTTTCTCTTTTTTGGTAGTTGGTTGGTTGGTTATTGTTTGTTTGTCTTTTTTTTACTCCAAAAAGTCAGCCTTTGAAAGTACAAAATCTGTAAGAATGGCAATGAGTAACTTAGTGGAGAGGGCTTGTGGGGTACACTGGGGAGGAAGGGACACAAACAGGAATCCTCTGCTCATTAATGAATGTTCCATTCTGCTCTGCTCCTTAAATTACAGAAATTTAGGAAGTAAAGAATTGCCAGACAGTGTGTTGTTGCCTGGCAGCCTTCTGAAATCGTGCAATGCAACATGAGTCTGCCTGACCTAAATCAAATATATATATAGCCCATTTCTGATTCCTGTTAACTCTTGAAGGTGCTGTCGGGATACTGCCTGGTTTAATCATTAAATGAGAAGGAACTCTTATAGATACCAGTATATATTTAGAAGTGATGCAATTCATATTTTAGTTAAGCTACTATATTTTTGCATTCTTAGTTGGAAGTGATAAAAGATATTCTTAAAATAATAGCTATCCTGCAGTTTGTAATGGTAGTGTAGGATGCTACTAATTATGAATAAAATAGGTAACCTGTGGATATTTTAGCTGTCTGAAGCATAGGTTGTATGTCTCACTGGAACTAAGATGGGTGTTAGTACTTCTCCTTTTACTTCAAAGACATTGTAGCTTTTTCCTATAAATGGTTTAAATTTCTGCAGTTAATCATCCTCATTAAATCTTTAGTATCAAACTCACATTAATAGAAGAAGTGAAATTCATAGTTTGAAAAGCTGCATGTCAAACTCCTCCATCTCCATGCAGCTTTTTAAAGCAAGATCTAAAAAGACATCTTGGTTGGTTTGCATGGGTTCCTCTTATATTGACAGTTTCGATTAAGGAGGGAAAACTGGGACTGAGTTTTAAATTTGTAGAACAAACTTATTAACTTACTGAACCTCTGTCTTTTTTTCCCTTCTGATTGAATCTTGAAGAAATCATTTACAAGAGAACTGACAGATTTAAAATCTGGCATTTTGCGTGTGTGTTTTAAAAGGTCTAGAGTGGGTCACCATTGCAGGTAATAATGATGACAGCAGAGTTTATTACAGGGAAAGAAGGTAACAAAACAGTTCAGAGCTCTGTTATGGTAGGTGTCATACATACTAATTGGCACAGTGCTTTTAGGAGGTGATTAATGAGTTTTCTGAGACAGTCTGCAAATATTAGAGCTCTTTAATATATCAAATAGCAGGCTAATGAACGTTAGGGAGAAGAGCTTGTGAGGAAAATATTTAAAAGTCTGAAATATATGCTAAATAGACATCTTCCCAACTGAAATATATTTGAGGTGCTCCTTGTTATCATTTAGTGCTTTCTCCTGGAAAAAAAAAAATAATAATAGAGAAATAATATATCAATTGATAAGCTATTATGTGCTTCATGAATTCTCGGATATCATCTGACTTGTTCTTCTGTTTTGTAGTTGAAGCTGCTCAAGATCACTGATCTGAATGGTGCTCATTTCTTCCACTCCTGAAGTCTGGTTCACTCTCTCTTCTCAGGTCAATTTTTCATATGGGTTGGAAATTCAGCCTGCACCTTGCTCAGATGACCTTGTGGTTGCAAGGTTTTAAGTTGTGTGATCCTTTTTTAATCTGAATTTCCACTTTCAGTTTTCTCATGGTATTTATGAAAAGCTCTAATACTTCTGTTTGTAACTTTGCAGAGTACGTGGCCAGATGAGCTGGTCGTAAGCTTTTCATTAAACACATTTCAGAAGACAAGATTTTGAGATCCAGATAATCACCTGGGAATTAAATATTTCTAAATGCAAAATGTAGAAATGCCAAATATCTGAATTGAACTACCTGACCTTTTGGGATAATATTACTAAGCTGATGATAATCCTGCCTTGAGATTTTGTGTTTAAATGCACATTCTCTCATGAGCACTTGAGTTTATAAAATTACTTTATCTTTCTTTATCATTTTTGTAATTTTCTAACAAGCACAAGTCAGAAAATATCTTCAGCAGTGATGGTAGTAATGGTTCTTTCTTGGAGGTACAAGTCCAGGATCGATATCTCTTTTTTCCAAGCATACAAATCCAGCTTTAGAACATGGATCTGTAGTGGAGCTTTGCTTGTTTTTTAGGACTTTCAGGAGTTTTTGCTTGAGAATGTATACGTGGACAATTCTAATCTCCACTCCATCTTTTTGTGGCAATGTTTGCCAGTGTCCACATTGTAAGTAATAAGCAGGGTATGTTTCAGATGACATTGACAAAATCCACAAATCATAAATATCAGCAGGGTTTGATCTTACTAACCAGCCCACTATGGCACTCACTTTCTTTCTTCCTTCAAAAAACTTGCTATTAGGTTTAATTTTCAGTGGAGGAGCTTCCACTTCTTTAACAAACCAAAACAAGACACAGTCAACAGCGGACAAAAATCAACAGAAAACCATCTCCTTCAAAATTAAATTTAAAAAAAAAAAAAAAAAAAGGAAAAAGAAGCCACAAACCTCATGAGTCTAATTTCCCACTGAGAAACTTGTTCTGAACCTGGAAGAAATACTGCATGTTTTGTGTAATTTAAGACTTCAGGGATGTATTGAAGTCATGTCACATCAGAAATCAAGGACATCATAGTAAAACACTGTCTTTGTAATAAGGTACCTACTGTCAAACAAAATAAATTCTTATGAACAAGAGTTCAGCTATACTACAAGGAAAAATAAATGATGCTCTTACAATCAATGATCAGTAACTCTCAGATCCCAATAATTTCTCCGAGTCTGCTTAAATTCAGATCTCTTGACCTATCCTTTGTCAAGCTGTGCAACTTCAGAGCTCTTCTTTGTTCATGAGTGAATCTGTGTCAATGAATCAGTCTTTCACATCAGTATCATCAATGAATCCCATTCCTATCTTTGAAGTACTAAAATTACTCTACGTTATGTACTCAGTAGATTGCTGGTCTCATCCCTTTAGGATCATTCCGGTGCTTATGTCACTTACACTTTTTGAGTTGTCCTGCCATACACTATTTCTATGTCTACTATTTCACACTAGCTTAGGTGTGAAATCACACGTGATAGGCTTTTCCTTTTATAGCCTTGCAATGGTGCCAAAGTGTTGATTCCTTACACTATTTTGGGAGAAAAGAGTAGGATGTTCTCTTTGTCCACAGAATTCGTATCTGTTTGAGTCAAGCAAAAACATATTGCAGTACTTGTAACTATCAGTGACAAAGGAACTCTCTGTTTTCTATCTGCATCATGGATTCTAATGAGCCATATAAGACTGCATATTTGTTACTAACTCTGAGGTGATTGATCATTTTCATCATGTGTGGATAATCATTTCCCACAATAGAATTCCTAATATCATGAAAATGCTCACAGCCCACTCAAACTGATTCACTCATGTAACTATGGCAGCTTCTTATTATATTGCACTGGAAAGGATGGTCTGATTAGTAAGAAATTATGATTTATTTAAATAATCAAACTCAATGTACTTAACAAGGAAACTTATCCATCTCTTGGGAGATCTGACTGTGAATTATCTTCTCAATAGCACAGTCACATTAGGGTGTTTTTTTTTTGTTTTTTTTTTTGTCAGCACTAGCACATAGAATAGAAGTTCGTGAACAACTATTTCTACTCTAATAAAATCAGTGAATAATTTTGGTTAGAAGGGGCCACTGGAAGTTATCTGGTTGAAATGTAATCAAAGCAAAGCAAACTTCAGTGTTAGATCTCAGATCCTTGTTCTGTCAAACAGAATATTGCCAAGGTTGGAGATTCCAGTGTCTTTGGGCAGTTATAAGAATCATAGGCTTTCCATCAATTAACTTGCTCTGAGTTGACAGGGGGGTTTAACTACTAGTAGAAGAGGTCCTGGCTCTGTGTTTGCTTCTTAGTTTTTGGCACAATCCTTTTCAGGGATTTTTTCTCCCTCTGTATAAAAAGGCATAGATTTGCAGTTGCTTCTGCACTGTTGGCTTTATAAATTTATCTTCAAGTTCCAAGTAGTAATTTCCCATCATTAGCTTTTTGTTTGTTTTCATTAAAGGGGGCCAACAGGAAAGCTGGAGAAGGGCTCTTCGTCAGGGAGTGTAGTCATCGGACAATTGGTAATGGTTTTAAACTACAAGAGAGTAGATTTAGGTTAGACATTACGAAGAAACTGTTCATAATGAGGATAGTGAGGTCCCAGCTACCATGAGATTTTGTGGTTGCTGCATTACTGAAGTGTTCAAGGCCAGGCTGGGTCTTTGGGCAATCTGATCTGGTGAGAGTTGTCCCTGTCAATGACCAGGGTTGGAACTGGATGGGCTTTAAGGTCCCTTGCAACCCAAACCATTCTAGGATGGTTCACAATGTAATTTTGGTGTACTGAATGAGGTTAGCAGTAGCAGAGAGGAGCCTTATGAGGTTCAACAAGGATGAGAGACCTATACCTGAAGAGAAATAACCACATGTATCAGTACAGGTAAGTACAGGTTGAACTGCTGGAGAGCAGCTCTGCTGAGAAGGGTGTAGATGTCCTGGCGGCCACCGGGTTGACCATGAGCCGACAATATGCCCGTGTGGCCATGAAGGCCAATGGTATTCTGGAATGCATTGCAAAGACTGTGGGAGCAGGTTGTTTGAGGTGATCCTCATCCTCTACTCTGCCCTGGAGAGGTCACATCTAGAGTACTGTGTCCAGTTCCTGGTTCCTCAGTTTAAGACAGGGCACTGCTAGGGAGAGCCTAGCAGAAGGCCACAAAGATGGTCAGGGCCTGGAGCATCCCCTTTATGAGGGAAAGCTGAGAGTCCTGCGGCTGTTCAGCCTGGAGAAGGCTGAGGAGGACCTTTTCAATGCTTATAAATATCTTAAGGGTGGGATCAAGTGGATGGGACCAGGGTCTTTTCAGTGATGCCCTGCAACACAGCAAGTGACAACTGGCATAAACTGAAACGTGGAAGTTCTATATGAACATGAGGGAAAACATCTTTATTTTGAGGGTTACAGAGCACTGGAACAGGCTGCCCAGAGAGACTGTGGAGTCTCTCCATCCTGTCTGGATGCTTTCCTGTGTAACCTGCTCTAAGGGTTTAGTAGAGGCGTTGGACTAGATTATCTTCTGAGGTCCCTTCCAACCCCTACAATTCTATGATTCTCTGATTCTGTGAATAGTAAACTGATAATACATTTGATTGACCTAATTAAAGATATCTGATTACATCAGCTTGGAACATTTTCTATAATATGATTAAAATCACACTGGAACACATTCAGCAGTTTTACACTTCAATAATACACAATATGGAATGAAAACCTGGCAACAGTTTGATGAATTCAATGTTGCATACAGGAATACAGAGTAAGCAGAATTACAGGGTTTCAGATGTAGTGGACAAGTAATGCATTTCAACAAATTTTCTTTTGTCTTTGCTTAGTCTTCAAAATGAAGCTTTAAATAAGTGCAACGTGTAACTCTTTCAGGGTTGTTTCAATAGCTCTACTTGAAAATGTTCAATAATTAGGATGCATGCTATTTGATTTGTTATTGACTTTGCGTTTTGTGTGAAGTACTTGGGCTTTTTCCTTTGCTATCTTTGCTTCCTGCTTCTTTTCTTTCCCCTCTTGCTTCTCAAACCTGATGCATATTACTTATTTTTTGCTTCGTTTATTCTGTTTTTCTTTTAAATCTCAGATACTTCATCTAATCAACTGAGACTATTTCTTTATTTTTTTTTCCTATATTTTACTTCTTCTCAGTATAGAAAAAATTCATAGTGATATCACTAAAAGTAAATTCTTTAAAAGTACCTTCCTTCTAAATGTCTGAGAGGGACTTTCTTCTCTGTAGTCATTTTTATTTCTTTCCTTCCCTTAGTACTATTAGATTGTTTTCCTTCCTTATTTCTGAGTTCTTCAAAATCTGGAGAAAAAATCAGTGTAAGAGAAAAAGAAATACTGGAATGAACCTTAAAGGTAACCAAAAATTGAGAGACCATGAAGCGGGAATGGGGGGGGGGGGAAGAAGAAAAAGAGTTAAAGTTGTCAACAAGCAAACAGTGGAATGTGTTTTTTGTTTTTTGTTTAGGGGGGGGGGGTAGAAGAAAAAGAGTTAAAGTTGTCAACAAGCAAACAGTGGAATGGTGTAGAATTTCCATAATGGAATAAATAAATAAGTAAAGTATACTTTCCTGGACTATTGCCTCATTTGTTTGTCTTAATTTCCAAATATTGTAAAATTTGTGGAGTAAAAGATGTGATTTGTTGGTAATAAGCAGCATGGAATTATTTCAGGATAAAATATAATAAAATACTGTGTCCTATAACTGAGCATAACAGTATATAATTTAACATGATGTAGTAATGGTAATATAAATCTGTTACTTGCTCTTTTGAATTTTCATCAACTAATAATTTTTGTCCATAGACTTAGCATCAGCTTCTGTTTTTATCTTTGCTAGCATAAATCAGCTTCAACTTCATTGGAAGTGTAAGGTCTCAAAATGCTATATTGCCAATCTCAAGATTGCTTTAAAATTACTCATAAGATGGTATCAAAACCAAATAATTTCATTGTTCCTTTGAAGCAACAAGTTCACAGCACCAAATAAGTGATAGAGCAGACTTCCCTTAGCAACAACTTTATCCTATCACAGTGATTGCAAAATAAATTTAATGTTACTCTGCAATAAACAAAATCATGGAATTCTTATGGAAGCTATATTAATTAAGGCACATGCAAGATGGGAAGATGATCTGAGACAGCCAGCATGGCTTCACTAAGGACAGATCATTCCTGACCAACCCAAAAAAGGAAAAAAATATGACCAGAATACAACTACCGTAGTGGCTCTGACCAGATGTTCTTTCACTTGATGTTCTGTTGCCGATACTTCCAGTAGTAGGTGTTTAAGAGTGCAGGCAGCAAGGAAAGCATGAGGTGAGCTTTTCATGGCTAAGCTTCCACTCAGCTGTGATTTAGAAACTTCCTGAGCTGAAATTAGCCTCTGAATCACCATTTTAATAGCTATCAATGGACCAATAATCCTCTCATTTTTCTAAAGACTTATTGAACCCACTCATACACCTGAGCTTCCCTGCAACCGTTTCTGAAATTAATTAGATATTATATGAAATAGTAATTATTGTTGTTCATTTTAAATGTCCTACCTTATCATTCTGTTTTAGATTTCCTAATTTATTGATTAATGGCCAAGTTACAAAATAACGATCTTTCCCTTTCTCTGTTGTGTAATCTTGGCTGTTTTCTTCACAGAATATCTGACTGCTCCATGTACTAGCTCTCAAGAGATGTTAAGCCCTCAAATGTGTGTTTTACTTTGTCATTTTATTCTTAAAGAAGCAATACTCTGTGATTATCTTTTTAAATCCTTTTTTCACAAGATGTTTACTAACTTGGTTGTCTTTGTGAAATTATTTAATTTAAGAACGTGAAGGCAGTGCTCATGTTCAGTTGAATAATACATTTAAAGGAAGTTGTTGCGGTAAGTCATGCAGTACAACTTATTAACCTTAGGTGGACAGTTAGAAAATTGCTTTGCATCTGTATTGAATTACAAAGAATGAGGTCAAATCTCGATCTGTATAGGGTTGGCTTTAATCCAAGAGGTCCAGTAAAATTTTCTTGGAATTGGCAGTGCTGTTAGTGGTACTGTACTGGAATGGTGAATATCTAGAGAGGGTATCTTCATCGGTATTCATGGTGGCTACCAGCAGCAGTGAAAATACAAAATGGCAACTTTGTGCTGATGCAATGCAATTTATTATCTTTGAGTGACCTTTGGCTCACAGTTAGCTACAGCTGAATAATATTGACAAATTAGGTTGGATCAATTTAATTTGTTTTTAATACAATTTGCTAATTACTCTTGAAATGAGATTTTCAGGAGGTTTCATTGTGATGTTGGAAAAGGATGTTGGGGAAGGAATTCAAAACTTGCAGCAATAAGCACAATGCCTTAATTTTAGGCTATTTCTGTAAAACATTACTGCCATTTTAACAACAAACAAGGGATCAAAATAAGAAGTGGATGCTTGGAAAAAAATGAGAGTAATGAAGTTACAGCGAGCTGTTTAATGGGATGTGATGATGGGGAAAATCAGTTTGCAGATTTGACATGCGTTCTCTCCATTTTGCCTAGATTCATTTGCAGTGCTAGGCACATTTCTTAGATTTTTTCAATTCATGTGTACTTTTTTAGAGGAAAAAAACTTAATGCGAGCCATAGTATGTTAATTTGTAATGTATTAAGATAATTTCCTTTTGCTAGCATTATAAAAATAATTATGGTAATGTAAAATTAGTTGCTGGCCTTCCCAAATTAATTAAAGAATAATGATATTAATCACAAGAAGAAGAGAGCCTAACAGAATATTAATATAGAAGAGCGAAATGGGATTATTTGGAATATTTCACTTTTTTTCCTCCTTCTGTTAAATATATATGTATTTTCACGAGGATGGATTTTCATAGGGCAGTATGTAGAAGCGAAGTACGTGCGATGAGGGGATAAAATCTCCCTTTGAATAACTGTACGGTGTAGTGCTTTGAGTTGCATGCTTCAAAAATATACAGTATCAGTGAATTCATTCTCTTGTGACAAACATTTATTAGTATGCCACACCATGTTGCCTTCAAAACACAGTAAAAACGTAGACTAAACTGTAAGTCTTAACTCCGAGAGAGGAAGATTATGATGGGATGATTGGTTCTGCTGGAGGTGTTCCATGTGAAAGATACTTTTGTGAGCGTTCTCTATGAGTTGGAATAATAAAGAGCTGAAGAGAGAGATGTCTCAGAATTCAATCTGCCCCTAATCTGCATGTGATAGGAATCTGTTTTAAATAGGTTTTGGACTGCTTGTCATAAGTTATTACAGGTGGTTTAAATTGGGTAAGGAGGTGTTGATTCTTAGAATTCCTTCTTTTCGTGCCCTAAGAAATATTCAGGTTTTCTCTTCTTAGATAAATTAACTTGATGGAAAAGTACATGATAATTTAATAATTCTGGAGTTGGTTTTATTTCAGATAATCACACTGGCTAAATAGATCACTGAATTTCACAAAAAACATTTTATAGATAAGGTCCTGGACAACACGGAATTACAGAAATGAGCAAATATTCTCTTGTAAAACATTGTCAAAGTATGAAATATCATACGGTATATTCAGACAGACACTGGTATAATAAAAAAAAATCATTTTGCCATTTTAAGTAGTGCAAATAAAAATGTTATAATCTAGACATTAGGTAGAATGGCAGTAGATGAAGGTGGGAAGTTTGACTTTCGAAATATAATCAACATTTTCTCATTAATGAGGTAAGTATAAGCCCAGGAAAAAAAGCTATCATGGACTGTTTGTTCTGGAAGAGGATCTGTGTAGAACAGGCAGCATTGTAGGCTTTTCCTTAAACTGCTCTTTTAAATCATTGTAATATGCTACTGGTACAATATACTGATAGGCTGACAGCCGCCTGCAGTGCAGCATGAAAGCTTTGAAAATGACCCAGTGCTGTTTGTCCTTTGATAAGGCTATGCTTTGAAAAAAAAAATATATATATATATATATATACATATACTGTTTTAGACAAACAAATTTGCATTTTTATTTTAGTGGAAATCACACAAATTCTTGGACTTGATTTCAAATCTTAATTACTTACATTGTTTTGGCTTTGGATAGTTTATCAGCTTGCATGATGAGATGTTCAGTAGCTCAAGAAATGTTTAATACCTAATTCTGACATTCTCTGTTAATTGTCTGTGTTAAAATGAACTTTTGAAGCTTTGAGAAGGAAGTTCAACCCAAGTGATGTGAGGTGCCAGAGGAAACAAACTCCGAATGCTTTTTTAATGGGGATTTCTCAGTGCTCACCAAGTTCAGCACCTAGTTCAGGTTGTTACATTAAATGGCGGTTTCCCAAATTTTGTAAAGATGTATCACAGGCTTTTATGTACCCTTTAACAAGTATATTTTAGTGTATTTTAAGGCAGCCTCAGAAATCAAACTGAGTAGTTTCTAAACTGTCAAAGGAAGTCAGGGTTCTGGAAATGTCATTGTCAGTACAACTGGGCTGGTTTGTTTCTTGCCTGAGGTTATTTTTGGATAATTCCCAAGGTGGTTTGCATTTGCCAAGAATAAACTTCTTTTACCCTAGACACCTGAATTCTCTGTTCCCACTCATATGCCACAAAGCGTCCTTTGTCATCCTCCGGTGAGACTTGTTCCAGATACTGGGCACCTCTGAATTCCTCCTTGTGGGCATGACTTGCAGTCAGGTGTGTGGGAACGATGCAGGAAATCTCAGAGTGCCCTAATAATGTCTGGTGTGCACATAGCTGGATGCCATTGTGTCTGGGGCTCTCAAAAGCAGCAGAAATATTGCCAAAACAAGATATATTTTGCATCTAAACTGCAGGATCTAAAAAAATGTTATACTGATGTTTCTACAGTTTTTATATTAGTCATAAAGATGAGTGTTAAGTAAACTAATTATTTTTAATCACTGATCTTTAATATCTGACTTACTAGAAGTAAAAGATCCTAGGTACATCTAGATATAAGATGTTAGCTACTAGATCAGTTAGGGATTGAAAAGCGAGGGCTTTGTGCATGAAAATCATTGACAACAGAAAAGCAGAAGTTGTTCCTTGTGATTTTTTTTTTCCCCGTAGAGTCATTTGTCAGTAATGATTGCAAATTTGTTCTGAAAAGTAGGGAATATTCTAGAACCTGAGCAGGAGCAATGTGTATGCAGTCTGGGGCTCTGCGCGTCGTGGAACAGCCGGTTACACCAACAGCGTGGTTTGCGCTTTGATGTAATTCATTTCCTTCCTTCTCTGCTTCTGTACTACAAACAGCCCATCTGTTAAAGTGAGTACATTGTAGACAGCATTTTGGTGTGTAAAGTATTTTTGATGTTTTCTGTAGAAATATGAAGACCTCATAAATCTGCAATGTACTGATTCCCTACAGTGAAGGGTGTTGATTTCTTTCTATGTGTGAGAGTTGAAAACATATAGATCAATATAAATAATGATAAAGAGAAAGAACAATAAAGAGAATTTACTTATTTTTGATTTTCCCCTTTTGGAAAAATATCGCAAAACTCATGACAAAATGTGCCAGAAACAATCTGCTATTGCCAGGTGATTTTCATCTTTTCCAGTTTTATTTCTTTTCCATGAGGATGACAAAGAAATTGAATTTTTCTTGCTGGCTGAGTGTCTCCTTTTATGGTCTGTATGGCCAATATTTTTATTACCGAATCACTAGGAATTACGGGAATGAAAAGACTGCATAAATGATGATATACTTTGCACAATTATTCTATCAAAGTGAATCATAATAATTAAAACTTTTGTAATATGAGTGAATAGTGTTTATGTTTTACAAATTTTATTTTTTTATAATTTAAATGGAAGATTGCTGATTTATACACAAAATTTATGTTGAGTTCTTGCTGTAAAGGAAGAGTCTTTAGTATGAGTAACAACTGGCAAGGTATACAGGATACTTAATGAATATGTAATGCTGAATGAGTGATGGCTTTTGCCTGGATTGTCCAGTTTGGTGTAAGGTACTTGTATATTGGCTAGATTTCATAGGGGATTTTAGTTCTTCAGGTTTTCCATGAATGCAACTTCCATGAAAGCACTGGTAGAGGTTTCGCACATTCGTAGATTTGAACCGACATTCCTACTTAATGCTAATATTATTTCTTCAATGCTATTGAAATGAGGTAAGGGTTTTCTTTTTAAGTCAGAATGCAAAGGTAAATTATAAACATTTCTGTTTCTGCAGATTTCTCACTGATCTCTTTGGTTTCCGTGAAAAACACAGAATATACTTCAAATGAACAATTCATTGTAGGCACTTCTATATGATCAGGTTGCAGTACACCTAGATTATAAATTAGCAGCAAGTTGAGTAGATTATCTCTTTTTTTTTTTTTTTTTTTTTTTTTTTAACCCAGAAATGTAATGGAATGTATAACAGTAAGTCAGTCTCATTTATACAGTGAGGGTGGTGTGGCACTGGAACAGGTGGCCTAGAGATGTAGTGGGTGTCCCAACCCTGGAGACTTTCTAGTTGAGGCTGGATCAGGCCCTGGGCAACCTGATTTAGCTGTGCATGTCCGTGTTCATTGCAGGGAAGTTGGACTAGATGGCCTTTAAAGGTCCCTTCCAACTCTAAGGATTCTATGATTCTACAGCTATTTGCTTAGATAAGCCTTTAATAATGTAATTCTGAAGTTTTCATTATTCTCAGATAATGACTATCTTCTTTTTGTGTTTTTTTATTGTTGTTGTTGTTGTTGACTTCTACAAAGAACTACCACGTCAGAGAGTATTTTTAGATTCTGATTATTTCACATAGCTATCATATATTTTTCATAGTTATGCCCCTCTTCATTGTATTTTTCTGCTATATAGAATATTTTGAAGTTCTTTGGTACTGTATTTTGTAAAGATAATAGTTAAATTTATAGCATTAACATTTCATCATATCCAGTGTTCTTATTGCTAAGTCTTCCTTCAACACTTTTTTTTTCCCTTTGTTCTTTCCGTCCTTACTCTTATCATTCCAGTGATTGTTAGAACATCATGGTTATAAATTAAGCAAGATTGTAAAATACCTGGAGGGGTTACTAAAAGATAACGTGTCTCTTAAAACATCTATTATATTCTTTAATTGCCAAATAGCTTTTGGATTATGATGCTTGGAAAGCACAAGAAAACACACAGTGAAAATCTGATTTTCTTTTTTGAATTTAATCAGAGAAACTCTGGGCTGACCATCAGTGGGTTTCCTTGGTCTCCTAGAAGGCTGTGCTGACTGTGAGCTTGCCAAGTCTTTGTATGAAGGTCAGAGTACTGAATTTAGTGTGGGACTAAAAATCACACGTGTCTGTTATATTTTCTGAATGTTTTTGTTCTTAATGTGAATAGAACACTTTGAATTTTCAAGCCTTCTAATATATTGAGCTTCTATTAGGCAGCTATACATTTTGTCATCTTGTAGAGAACTTAAACTGTTGGAATATCAGTCTATACAATAGCCTAAAAAAAATATTTATTTGCTTGAAATGTAAAACAAAATCCCTCTTCGATAAGGATTTAAACACATTAAACTCTTCATATTTTCACTGCCAATGATGTATGTATTTGGAAAATCACTCTAACTGTTGAAACCCTTCTTGGATTGTTTATTGACACCTACTTGAATGTAGACACCCAACAGAATCTACTTCAATTTAGTACTGTCCTCTTCCTGTCTGTCACCGGAGTTGCCTTAGGATTCTTGTGGTTCACTGTTTCTGTGCCTACACTGCTGGAAAAAAAGAAAAAGAGAGTTTATGCATTTGCAACAAGGAACGTAATTACAGCACTGTGCACAGTTTTTCATAGGCTAACATATATATTTTAAAATTTAAGTTACAAGTTTGCTGAGTCTTAGGTAGAAAAACTCCCGTAATTCTGCCCGGAAAGCTCATCTTGCTTTCTCACACAAGAATATAAGGGAAGTAAAAGAAGCTCAAGAGAATACATTAGAGAGATTTTAAGAAAAAAATATCTACAAAGACCCTCAAAATTTTCTACGTTATTTTCAGTTGAAACTGACGGTGATTTAGCTGTATACCTTTGCTACAATTAGGTATCCATAACAGATACATTTGAGAAATGGGCTTGGATGTAAAATGTAATGGAGATGTAGGTAACTAAAAAATAAATAGAATAATTCAGGGACCCATATAATGTAGCATTTTTGCATGAAAATTGGTACATTAAAACACAGAACATGGAAGTAATAAAAGCAGTATATTAATATTTTAAAACTTACTGGTATCAGAGACTTAAGAATTAAAATCTTATTAAAATCATATTCCTAATTGTATGACCCACAACCAACAGACTTCAAATTACTTTTTATTTAGCAATTTGTTTTTGGCATTTGCAGCAGATGCTTCTTGCTGCATTTTATTGTGTCAGTTGGTAAGAGTTGGGGAATAAGTGTATCAGTTTGTAGCATCTCTTAAACTGCTGGCTTTTAAGCACTGATTTCGGGGAATTCAGATTGCTGAAAAATTGATAAGTCCTTTTTTTCTCTCTTTTGGAAAGCTTTCATTCTTGTATCATGCTCTAAGATACATGGAATTAATATAAGCCTTCAGATTATAAAAATATAGGGATTTTTTTTTCATCTTATATGCTTTTATTCTTCTCATCATTGGCATCTAATTCCAAAAATAGTTTATGTATATTCAAAATGCATGCTTTGCACAGCATGTATGTAGCAAAATTTGACTAAAATACTAAGACTTTTTTTTTTTCCACAGTAAAATTATATAGTGTTGTTGGGTTTTTGTTTGTTTGTTTGTTTGCTTGTTTGTTTTTGTGATTAAGAGTGTTTGAAAATGACCTTAAGAATATGCATGATTTACTGTTGGATTTTAGTATACAAATGTGGCTCCAATGCCACATTTGTGGTATTATTGTGGTATTATACCAAATTTAGGTAGAAGCATTTACTACAATACAGGGTAAATTTCTTGCAAAAGTTAAGGAAAATATAAGGTCATTCTGTTCTGAATCTTATGCAACTGGAAATGTCTATGAAAGAACCTTCAGTAAGTTATTTCCATACTCTGTCAAAGGAGACATTGTGTATATGCTTTGTCTTGGAAATTGCCTATAATTGACTGTTGTCCAGATTCAGATTACTCCAATGTTCAGGATTCTTTCAATTTACTTAGAAATTTTCCAGAAGTTAATTTAAATAAAGTAATAGGAATTTCTTTCTTGATTTGGAAACTCATTGTGGTATATCAATATCCTGTGAAAACCAGATTAAGAGCTTATGCCATGTCCTAGAGCTCTGGGTGTTCTAATGTAGGCTGAACACATCTGTAGAGTTAGAGCAGGTCCAGAGGAGGCCAGAAGGATGCTCAGAGGGCTGGAGCGCTTCTGTTATGGAGACAGGCTGAGAGTTGGGGTTGTTCCATCTGGAAAAGAGAAGGCCCTGGAGAGATTTATTGCAGCCACTCACTACCTAAAGGGACTACAGGAGAGATGTTGGAGAGACTCTTTGTCAGGGAGTGTTGTGATAGGACAAGGGGTAACAGCTTTAAACTAAAAGGGGAGATTTAGATTAGATGCTAGGGGGCAACTTTTCCAGAGGGTGGTGAGGCCCCGTCACAGGCTGCCCAGAGAATTTGTGGATGCCCCATTGCTGGAAGTGTACAGGGGCAGGTTGGACAAGGCCTTGGGCAACCTGTTTTGGTGGAAAGTGTCCTTCCCCATCGCAGGGGATTGAAACTGGATAGACTTTAAGGTCTCTTCCAACTCAACCCCTTCTGTGACTCTGTGTCTAACAAACTTGAGGTGACCAGGAAAGCTGAGAAGAGTAAGGAATGTGGGAACTTTCTGAAGAAAATCCCTTGCAAAACTAGTGGTGTAAAACTCACGAGCCAGTGCTAGAAGTTAATGAATGTCAGCAAGTGTGTGTGAAACAAATGATACCTAATAGCACTTTATGATTCTTTTTTTCTGTAGATGTAGATAAGTATAATGATTTTTTGTTGTTGTTGTTGTTTTATTATTATTTGTTTCCTCCCATCTCTTGAGATAATACCAAAGATCTTGGGTACCTGCAAGACAGAAATAGATGCCTTGGAATAGGCTTATGTAATGTGCTCCTTTTATGATAGTTCTGGGAAGCATGGTTAAGAAAGCCTTGCAAATTTATAAATATCAGTCTTACAAAATGAAAAATGCTCACTTTAATAGGGTTGTGTTTCACTTGCTTTCACTGCTGACCTGAAGTTTTAGGTAGAAGATAAAAAAAGATTTCTTTTCCCTCTCTAATCACTGTTTATGACAAATTCAGAACTGATGGAATATGCCATTAAAAAGAAAGAGAAGGAAAAAGAAGCAGAACCTCTCCTTTGTGCTATTAAAGATTTTTTTTGGTTGGGTGACATTTTGGGGATAGGCTGTAATTATTTATTGAATATTGTGCTTTTGAGCTGAAGAAAAAGATGTTCTCTTATTTCCTGTCTTTCTCCACATGTCAAGGATAATGTTCTGTACATTTTCTTTTGTCTCCATGTTATACCTGTTTATTTGTGTTCCTATAAAGGTCCTGTATTTGATCAATGAAGCCCTTGTCCCAAGACCACACTTTTCCATTTTTGGAAATATTTTAGTTCTGTCCATCTACATAAACAACTTTTTGTAATGCTGTCTATTATGAAACTAAAGCAATTTTGCCAATTGTTATTTATTAACTCTGTCTTTCTATGTCTATTAGACTTTGTTTGTTTGTTTGTTACTTGTGGCTGTGGAGTATCTCTGCAAAGAGATAGACACGAATAAATGTTAGCTAGTTAACCTTCTTAACCCTTCACTCAAGTGCCCATACTTCAAAGTTGGAAATACTACAATATGTGTAATATAATATTTGTCTGAATTGCATGAACTTCTACCGTAAGATAATTTTATCATGTATTGTTCTTTAAGAAAGAATAGAAGATGTGCTATTCTCTCCTTCCATATATTAGTTGTGTTTGAGACAATGAGGCTTTTCTAATGTAATGCATATTCCTGCCATACTGTATTGGTGCTATACATAATGGGAAAAGAGAGCAAACAGTACAAAGAGGGAAGTGTATAGAACCATCTTTCTCTTCACTTAAGGCTTTCTCCAGAACCAATTAAAATCCAGGTAAATCACAGAAGTAGAAGATGCATATTTAAAAATAGATAAAGATGATTGGAAATGGATGAAATGAGCAAAACTACTTGAAACTACGTTTGCATTCTTTCATCAAACTGATACAATTTCAAGTTGCCTGTGTCCACAGCTAGATGGATTTTAGAGGTCCTAGACAATCTTAGAGGTCTTTTCCAACCTTTATGCTTTTATGAACGGCAGATAATGTCCAAGTTGATCCCATGATTGGAGAGGAGGCTCATGATGCTCTGTCCTGCTTAAATCAATGAACCACATTTTTCTTTCAAGCATTTATCAATCCCAAACTACAGTAGCTCCTTTCAGCACTCATTTTTCATTACAAGGACTGGCATCATTGAGCTAAGTGCTTGAATGTCTAGTACCATACATACAAGTGAGCAAAGACTAACATGAAGAAAAGAGTTTATTAAGTTCCTTTAATTGTTACACCAGAAAATCCACAATTTACAACTGCACTTTTGTTCATCTTTTGCTCCTTCCTATTTTATTCTTCTGCTTGGAAGCATAATTGTTTTATTTTATGATAAAATTTTGTAGTCTACATTGTACTCACGCTTCTGTGGAAACTGTTACACAATACGAGGCTATGGAAGAATTTCTGGAAAAAAAAAAAGAGCAAAACTTTTGTTACATTTTCTTACAATATTTAACGGGTTGGGTTTTTTTGCTCCTATTTTGCCCTTGAGCTGGGTGGTAGCAGTGGAACAGTAGAAAGATATAATTAAATCTAAAAAAGCATTCTATGTTGAAAGTAACTTCAAAGCTATCATTAAACATACTTACAATAATTAGTTTCAAAGCATTCTAATTCCTAGCAGTGTTTGAAGAATTCAGCATCTAATGAAGTAAAATAAATTACACACCACTTTGTTCATTGAATAACCAATTTTCTTCCCCTAACCACCGTTTATCAACAGAGCCTTTCACTGGAAAACATCTCAGCTCTCCTTTAAAAATACTCGGACCCAAGCGTGCTCCTCATTTCTTCTCCCTCCCACACACAATGAGCTTGATTATAACACCTTTGTTGAATTATAATTTAGAAAAAGTAATAGTTCACTTTGGAGTAGCGTTGAATCAAGAGAATGGAAATGTTCAGTGCAATTTCTGTACTGCTTTACTTTGAAGAGCTTGTACTAGTGTTGATGAATGAGGAAATATTACATTTCCAAAATTCTATGTCGTGATAGCCTTAAATAATAATAATAAATTGAGAAAGTCCACACACTATGTAATTTGAACTATATTTTCTTTTGGAGGAAACTTTTGAAACTGTATTTATCAAAACGGATTCATGCCCAGTTATTAGGTTAATGATTTGTAATTCTGAGGAAAAAACACACAACTATATTTCTATATACAGAATTAGTCCCACTGACATTAGTATCATGTGGTTTTCCTGTAGGCAACAAGAAATTTTAGGAGAGAAATAAAGAGAAACTGAGAAATTTCCATGTGAGATTGAGTGCAACAGGAAATGGGACTAGTTAGTAATCATGGACTTCCTTGTTTCTAATGCTGAGCAGATATGTTTACTTCAAATTACTTAGGAAGTATAAATGAATTGCAGTATAAGTGATGAGACAGTTTAATTATCACTTTGGAAACACAGTGGAAGATGAAACTGGGCTCTTCATAGACGTGGGGCAATCCAGTATATGTGAAATCCCTGATACTTTTAGGGCACCAAAAAGTACCACCAGGAACAGGAAAAAAAAAGTAGCAATATTTGTTAAAGAATAATTTCCCACCTTTTCTCAAAGGGAAAATCACAGCTCACTTTTTCTTTCTTCTCCAGTTTGACTTTTTTTTTTTCTTACAGTGCAAATTGGACCACACATTTATTCTTTTATTCATTTACTCATTAAATTTTTAAATTATTATTTGTATACATGTCTTTAGAGAGGCCCAATATGTAATGTAATTTAAATTTCTATTTTGTGTACTATCTGTACACATATTTATGAGCAAAAACATATCACCATTCCTAGGCCTATTAATTTGCATAACAAAAGTGGAAAGGATTGTTGTATAAGGGAGATATAGTTTGAATGTTTATTGTATCAAGCAGTTTGCTGAGATTCTATAATAATGTTCAACATTACAAAATACCAGAAGGTTAATTTAATTGTAATTTTGAGACATAATATGACTCGTTCATTGACAACTTTTCAACAAGTTTCCTCATTATTTTTCTGTTTATTGTGCCAGAGCAACTTAAAGCCCTGGGGAATGGTTTGTCTGTCATAGATTAGTCTCTTTGTGACCTAATATTTCATTTAGGTAATGCAGTGAATAAGTAAATAAGTATATGTATGTATGTATATAAATTCTAGATACAAATATCTTGCTAATAGGGTTTTTACTACTCGATATAAGCAGTAAAGATAAATAAAGGTAGCAAAGTGACTGTGGCCCAAACTAATGAACCTTTGGAGATTAAAAATTGAATGTAATTCTGTGTCCATATTCTCTTAGTGCCATTCTGTGTAGATGCATTCAAGTTGGATTATTCAGTGTGGACTATTGATTTTCAAAATCTCAATGATAAAATGCATTCTTTATCCATTCTTCACAGAAGAAAAGGAGAAGCATTAGAGCTATGTTTTCTTACAAAATTGTAAAGGATGGTGATAGCAGACATAGCTGTTGATTTCCTACCATTATTATAATGCTTCTTGGTTACCAAATGTAGAAGAAAAGTACTCTGTAAAAGTTGTTCTTATTCAACTTCGGAAGCTTTGGTTTCTCTTCATTACTATGCAGGAATTTTAGGACTATACTTGGCTATTCTGTGACCATACTGAACAGGTTTTAGCGTTGTTTTCATTTTGGTCTTCATCTATAGAGAATACATTCTGTTCTGCTTGTATGAATTACCAGACTTAAATATATATATTTCAGCTTTTGCACATGGAAGCTGCTGCCTCTGTATTCCCAGCTTGGAAAGGAGCCTCTGGGACTACACCCTTGCATTTGCCTTTTTAGGGGGGCTATCATTTAACATGCCGAACAAATGGCATAACTTCTTTGGAAAACATTTTCTAATAAAATTCCTGCGACTCTGTGAAAAAATAGAACAGCAGAGGCAACAGGAGGTGCCTGGGAAAAAGATATATTAATAGAAGAAGTACGGAGTGACGGTTCCCTCAATGTTTTCCCAGCCTGTGCTAAATCACAGCTTGTAAAGTAAGAAAAGACTGAAAATGAAAAATGCATTTGTTGAAAAGTTGGTGGACAAGTTTTATTTCCAATAGTTCCTTCTGCAGATTTTATAAATATGTATCTCATATACATGGTTCTAAAGTGTTATAGTTAAGTGGTTACTCTTTTTCTTGATTATTTTTTTGGTAAGAAAATTTAAACTTGAATCGGGATGCATAAAAGACTGTTTTCATGACTTTATTTCTATGGTACTTCCATACAAGTGTTTTTCAAAATGGATGCATATATTCATGCTGACTTAACATGTTATTTGACAAGTCTGAGAAGGTTCAGATTTGTTGTTCATGAAGTTTAAAGTTTACTGTTATCTCAGCCTTTCCTACAGCAGAAAATATGCCTTTATTGAAAGGTATAGGTCATAAAAATACAGAACTATACAATGAAAAGCTTTTTTTTTTTTTTTTTTTGGCATATCTTTACTCCCTTTGGTTGCTTTAACATATTTAAACATTTATTGTCTTCAGGAGTCAATGGATTCTTTTGTTTATCAAGCAGCATCCGGAAAAAAAAAAAAAAAAGCCATAAAGAAATTAAAAAGTTAAAAGAAAGGAAAAAAAATCTGCTATATTTCTTAGTGCCTGACCCTGCTTTACATAAATAGATGGGTTTTCCAGGTAATAAATGAGTATGCTGAATTTTGGGCTCTTATCTCTACTGTTTCCTTCTTTTCCTCTAGTTCTGATACTTTTTTTTTCAAACAGGATGGTGTTTGCTGCCATATGTGAGTTATGTAGCATTGACAAAAGACTGAGAAAACTGTGGGCAGCTCTGCATCAGCCTATTTAACCTGGACCTTTCTGGCCATCAGAGAGAACGTGATCACATATATTTCACACCCGGGCAACCTGTTAACTCAGTTGCATTCTTCTGTAGTTCTGTCTCTCCCTCCAGATCCACTTTTAGGCTTTGACTCTTTGCTATTGATGATGGCCTTTTATTTGAGGTGGTTCTCATGTACCTGGGGAAAGTTATGTTTATCAAAAACTTAGGTTTGGATGTGCAGCCAAAACCATATACAAATCCCAACCAGAGAGATCCTTGGAAGATCTGTTTCTATTTACAAATAGTGACCAAAAGCTAACGATTCAATGAAAGATAACTAACTCTGTGTTCAGAGTTTTATTCATGCAGTTGCTTTTCTTGTAGAGCAAATAAAGGCCATTCTTGACTCCAGCAGCAGTGTTGGAAAAGAACTCATTGTTTTTGCATACAAAAAAAGTAAAAGACAAGCATCAGCTAGGTGACTGCAGGTAGCTTTTATGGGATTATTTTTTCTTTTTTTTTTCTTAATTTCAGTAATGAGTATTGTTTGTCTGCTGTTAGATTTTGGAGAAAGGAAATCATCTTTTGCAATTCACAGATTAAAATCTAACAATGCTGCTGTTTTCTAAGGCAAATTTATGAAAATTAATAGTCTGTGAAGGTTACAGCCCTTCTTGTTACTGAAAGCAAGATAGTTAACTTGCGTTCCTGAGTTTGTATCATAGATCACAGAAATGAACATAAAATTGCTTTTAGGGGTCATCTTATCCTAGAACAAATAAAATAATACGTATGTATAGACATGAAAATTATATTCTATGGTGTATGAGCATATGGTATCACTAAGCTGACTGTCTTGCGTATATGATATCTTTGCCCTCGGGTCATTATTCAGTTTAGCCTTTGGTGTTTGTATAATCACCAGGACTCACAGTATAGGTACTTTCAAGTAATGCAGGATCTAGTGATAACAGCTTTGTCTGTATCTGGAATATCATGTTATGGCTCCTTTAACTCTTTAAACAAGTAAGGGGAAAGATGTGGGAAATCTGAAAAAAAATAATGGGCCATAAATGATGGAGGGACATTAATAATTAAATGCATTACAAGTAAAAAAAAAAAAAAAAAAAAAATCCAGTGCAGCAATTCCTAATGATATTTTCTATGGACCATATAAGTCAATGAATTTCAAGTTCAACCATTTATGCTAAACAAGGTTAAAATGGCTAAAAGACTGACTGTATTTTAATGTGCTATAAAAGAATTAAAAGCCTCCAGCAGTCCATAAAATATCATCCTTCATTTCTGAATGCAATGCACATTAGCAGAGAAAGATTTGGTCAATCACAGAGCAATAACTAACTCTGTAGGGCTGCTGTAATTGCTATTGTAATTGTAAAACAGAGGTTTACCCAGTATTAATTCCACTGTTCCCTATTCGTTTAGTTAGAAATAAAGTTTGTCCTTCTTCTTGAGTGGCATTGTATTTCATACTATTATATTTACTTCATTTATTTAATATACGGCTAAGTTGTCTCATTACTGGTGACACGTGCCAACCAGTATTTAGTTTATTGAAAGTGAAATGCTACTTTCATTTACTTTACTTATCTAAACATTGGCAAATAACTGACAATAAAATGCATTTTCTGTTCTATGTATTGTTCTAGGGTTACATTCTGTTAACCCGTCAGACACAGGGTTTGGGTTTGGGGTGGTCCTGTGTGGAACCGGGGGTTGGACTCGGTGATCCTTGTGGGTCCCTTCCAGCATGGGATATTCTGTATTCTGTGAAACGTGCACTGGACTGGTATTTGTGGAAGTCAGAAAGGATAAAAAGTATTGTGATAGCAGAAAGAACATATTGGATATCAGGTTGGATATCGGGAAATATTTCTTCTCAGAAAGAGCGGTGATGCATTGGCACAGGCTGCCCAGAGTGGTGGTGGAGTCACCATCCCTGGAGGTGTTCCAGAACCGTGGAGATGTGGCACTGAGGGACATGGTCAGTGGTCATGGTGGGATGGGTTGGGCTTGGGCTTGGGGATCTTAGAGGTCTTTTCCAACCTCAGTGATTCCATGATTCTATGATAAAGCTGGAGCTAGATCATCTGCTTTCTCCCTTTTCTCCCGCAGCCCCCCTTTTTCCTCTCTTTTCTTTTATGCAGGACACCATGCTTGCTTTCTAGAATGAGGAAGGCTTTTCAATTCCAGTTCTTTCCAATTGTCTGTCTACATTATATAATCAGAAGCTGTCATACTAGACAAGCAGAAAAGCAAGGATTTGACTTGTAAGTTTGTTAGGCGCAACACCAAGTGGGGAGGAGGCATTCTGAAAAAGTGAGAAAAGTTGCTTTTGTGTTCTGTTGCAGTTTTCTTTTTTGTAAGTGTGTGTGGTTTTGTGTGTTGTTCTCTTTTTTTTTCCTCACCGTGTGGCTGCTTGGCATCTCATTCTAAGCAACAGCAGAGGCACTGCAGCTGTCAGGCTGAGGAGGCAGCTATGGCATTGATATTCTTGCTTTCATGTTTCAGCAGTTATCTTTACAACTCTAAATGACAGAACCTCTTTTTAATTCATTTAAAATAAAAGCTATACTTCTGTAGACATTGATGGGAATCATGTGGGAAGCATTCCTACTTTCTATGAAGATACTGCTTTGTTAAGCTGAGGATAAGAAATGCATGAGATATTTTGAACAAAAAAATGGAGTTATTTTCCTGTTTGTTATTAACAAATGTGATTTAGTAAACATATGGTCAGTTTTGCAGTGGCAGGTCCTATGCTCTTGATATAGCACATAAAATCAGATATGCTAAAGAGGAAAATGTCATAATTGGGTGTTAGAACCTGTGGAAGATCAAGCAGAGTGTACAGCCCATGCATTTTCCTGTATTGTGATAAGAGTTGGAACTGTGCCTTAAAAACATCTGAAAAAAAGTAAGAAGCAATGCTTGTTATACCAAAAGCAGCACGGCAAGGTTAAGAACTTTGCCAGGTGATACTAAATGGAGGATTAATGACCATAAGGACTTCTTAAAGGTGAGAAAAACAAAAAAGAGAAAGACAAACTACGCATTTTAGGATTGTAAATAAATAGAAGGGCTTTGTGAAAGCAGTTACCCATTTATTAGTCAAGTACAAAAGTAATGAATGAAATGAACGTTTATTACATGCAAAATATATGCTTTTATCTATTGAGAACGAAATGTGGAAGAATAAATTACAAATAAATGGAAGCTAAAACAGATTTTTCCATAATGTGAAAATAAAGTTACAGTTCAGCGCATCCTCCAAAAGTGAAGAGCAGAAGGAGAGTGGGAACAGAAGAACATGATTAATCTTTAACAGTAAACTTTCTTCCTGTCACTCTGAATGTCTTGAATCAAAGGCAACCATGCGTCAGATGTTGAGTTTGAACAAAATAAATTATAAAAATGCCTGATTTGATGAAGTCTAAAAAATTGTTGATTGCTGGTATCTGATTGTACAGAAAGTCTCCCTTCACCTGTATTTGACATTGAAGGGCTAAAAAACCCCACTTGATTGTCTGTGCTAACTTCTGAAATGTGTATATATATTTGCTTAGTCTTAAAGCAGAACAGGGAAAGTGAGGGGATATTTCAGATTTTGCTACCTGTCTTTAGAAGTAGAATGAATTCCATGGACTAGTGTGCATTATTTCTATCACTATATTTAGGGCTTTTGTGGGAGCAAACTTAGAGCAGCCATGCCTTTTAATTCCTGTCAGTTGATAGTCACCTTTTAGCACAGGCAAAATTATTATTGCCATTGTCTAATGAAGAACAGCAAAGAGTCACTCCAGAGATGCGTCATAGAAGTGCCAAGTCTTCAGTCCTCTATGTCAGTGATTTAGGAATTGATCAGCTTCAGGTATGAATGTCATTGTGTCTTCTTGGCCTACACCAGATGGGTACATTTTGCAATCTTCCCTTCTAAACAAAAAAAATAAAAAGGAAAGTCAGCAAACAAGACATGAACCCATGCTGGTATGTCTCAACTCTGCTCAGCAGGAGCACCGGGTTCCTTGGAGTCACCCTGTCTTCATTGCAATGGCTCAAGACCTTCCTCACATCTGGCAGTGTTATCAGATCCAATGCTAGGGAATACCCACACAATCAGACAAGCAAACCAGGAGAATACAGAGATACGCTTACCAGAAGGGAATCAGAGTGTTTCAATGCCAACAGGAGGTAAAGATCTCTGAGGCAGAAATGTGCATTTCTAAAATCATACCTGAAACCTGAGGATTTTAACTGTTCGTTTGTTGGGGTTTTTTTGTTTGTTTGTTTGTTTGTTTTATACTTTGCAAGATGTTTTGACTATTTAGCTCAAAATGATATTTTGGATTACAAACGAAAGCTGAATTACATTTCTATGCAATAAAGGTATGTTTAGGGAAAAAAAAAAAAAAAACCACCAAAAAACCCAACAAAACATAGTGCTGTTTTTCTTAAGCACATCTGCCTTCCTGTGATCCAGGAAAAATGTGAAGAAAAAAGAACAACAGTGCCCACCAACAAAACCCTTCCTTCTGAGTGTGTGTAGCAAAGATGAGATGTAATTATACGTGGGAATTGAAAGAATCTGAACCTCGTACCGCATGTATAGAGCTGAAGACCTTTACAGGTGCAAGAGTAAATTAATCCCAGCCTCGTTCTCTTTTGTTCTTTCTGCATTACTGGGCACTTCAGAGAGTCAGTGCTGAAAGCTACGTCAGCCCAATAAAATATTTTGTATATTTAATTTGTGTGCTTCAAAACCAGCACAAAAGTACACTGCCTATTTCTTTTCTCCAAATTCATGGAGGTATCATTAGAAATACAGTTTTGACCAAGAGGTTAGTTAAATGCTGAGGGAGACGATTTATCTTCTTGCTGAAGATGCCAGAAATTCATTCTGCAAGGAGACAATGTGCCACAGCACCTGCTCTTAGTTGTCTGTCTGTGGTCGTGCGGAGAGAATGAAGTCACGATAAATCCTCTCACTTGCTTTATGTGTCGTGAAAGGAAAGCTTAAAATCATGGGTATCTCATGAAGTCAAAAACAAGTTTTATGTGGCACAGTAAAAGGGCTTGGCTGTTGTGTGTACCTCTTAAATTGCTTCTGTAGGAGTTTTTTTGTTACCTTAATGGCTCGTACACAAGAAAATTTGCTTAATGAGTAACTGGCAGAGACTTGCCCTTTGGTTTTGGTGTAGCCTGAATCATATGCCACAATACAAACCTCAACTAAAACATTCTCTTCATGTTTTCTGCATTCTGAATTATTTATTCATGCTGTCCTCTTTGCAGCAGAGTGGTAGGCATCAATTCTAATGGCACTTTTGTAGAAGATACTGTTGTATCACTAATCAACGGCAGTGATGGGGTCAGAAATACTATTATGAAATGACAGGCCGTAGATAATTAATAAAATCTGAATTTTAAAGGGTTTAAATGAATAAAAGTCATAATGACTCTTACATGATAGATAAATCTCTCTTTCCAACCCTCATCGTTTGAAGTAATAGAATTTGAATTCACAAGGTATATAACTACCTGCAAATCCTACTGTGCCTGGCCCTGCGCAGGAATGTGTTGATGTGGGTATTTGCCTGTGGGGCGCAGGCTGGGATTTTGGGACAACTTCAGCTCCTGCTGCTTTGATACAATGACACATCCAGTGCTGAACCCTGGATCTCACATCCTGGAAATGGGTGCGTTACAACTCACTATGTTCCGTAGTGTCTTTCTGAAGGTGTTTATTTCCAGCTGTCTCCAGAACAGTCAGCTAGGTTTTGATTTCCGTCATGGCTCTGATAAAGTCGTCTGATCCTCGTTTCCTGTCTATTTGTGAAAACATATAATGGTGTCTTGCGTATTAATTGGAGGTTTCTTTATTTTTGTGTGAAATAAGGTAAGCCCCTGCTGCTTTCTCCACAATGGAAATATTTCCAATTCCCTTCAAAATTGTAAGAATGATTCATATGCGGTGATCTAGTTATGGTTGACTGGAGAAACTTAAAATCGTTTTGAGAGATGGGGAGAAATGAGGCATTTTCTCTGTCATAAGTTAAAGAAAAGCCATTAATGTCAAAATCTGAAACTGCAGTATTAGTGTGGTGTCTGTGGTGAGTTGGCTGCAGCTTCAGCACTTGGGAAGCTGCCATTGGGAAAGAGAAATGATGTTCCACATGCTCAGTTGTACTTCATTCAGGCTCTTAGCAGAAAGGGATGTGGATGCTGTGCTATTTTCCTTCTGCTGGTGCCCTCTGAATTAGGATTTTTTTTAGCCAGCCCTCTCCTAGGTCACAGTTTTTGTTGCTATCTTAATTAGATGAGGCTTGCTAAGTCTGCTCATGGAAGGATAGAGCTGGCTGTAATGTTTCTACTCTTTGGCATAGAGCAGTACATGGGAAAAACATGTTTGTTAATGTGAGAAGTGGTATTCAAAGTTATAATGCTCTCCCTTCCAAAAAGAATTTGGTATGTACATGCACACGTGCAGAGGGATATGTGAACGTGTAGGGAAAAACAGGATGAAAAATCTATTTTATGCTTTGGCACTTAATTAAATATCTATACTTAGCATACTTATTCTGGTAACTCTATACATCTCTAGAAATTAATCAGTGAATGAGGTTTTTAGTCTGTCTTTTAACTAGAGGTTGAGGGGAGACTGAGAAAAAAAAAGGCTACACAACAAACCCACACCCAGATATCTTCCAAGTGTTGAATTATTTGGAAATATAAGAAGACAACAACTATCACTGCAAGCTCTGTACGTCACATGCATATTTCCTTTCCTTTCACAGGCAAGATAATTTTACTATTCTCTTTATTGTCTCCACCTTTTTTTCCACCTACAAGACATAAAAAAAAAAAAAAAAAAAAAAAAAACCTGTCAATTTGTTTTTCTTTTTCCATCTGTTTTCAGAATCTGTCAGCCAGCTTCTTTACACTTCCAGGTATATTTATTTCATGTACCTTCAGCACCTTTGATCTTTTATAAAGCAAGGTGGTCATTAGTGATAATTGGAGACTGAACATAGCTGTGTAGTGGAAATGAGATGTTAGCTGTTGTTGCAGTCAAGTACACTAGGGAAACCAAGGCAAAGGTTTCATGTGGATTTATTCCTTTAATACATAACACAGGAATTTGGATACAACTCCACAAAGTTATTAGACGCTCATGGAGGTAGATGTAGATAAATAAGAATTAGATGTACTGAAATTGCTTGTCAGATCTGGTCTCTTGTTCAGGACACTGGGCTATTGCTAAAAGACATGGAAACTAATTGACATCAATATAACTTTATTTACCATTCTTGTTTGCAATTGTGATTTGATCACATGCTTCTGGAGTCAGCATTCTCTGTCACATTGTGCGTGTTTGTGTCTGTTTCTTGTCTTTCAGATTGGAAGCAATTTAGGATAAAACTATGTTCCTACCCTTTTCAATATGCACATTTAACATATGAACTCACTGGCAGGCAACTCTGTATTTATTTTATTTTCTTGGAGATATCAGTTGTCCACCCTAGGTTTTAGTGTTCTGTACCAGAGTTCCCTATTCCTGAGATTTTTACTGCTAGATAGGTACTGCTAGCCTTCAAGACATAAGTGTAACCATGCACTGTGATACCAAAATAAGCGTGAATCAGAGAGATCCCCGTGCCCCATTTGCAGTCAGTAGGAGCAAGAGCTGGAATGTGCTCAGCGCACAGCAGGAAGCTGTGTCAAATTGTTATCAACATCTTCCACCATGGAGCAGCAGAGCAGGCGGTCCACAGCTAAAGCAGACGAGTGAAAGAAGGAGATACTGTTAAAAGTTGAATTTTCATACAAGGAGTGTCAAAGATCTAGATGAAAGGAAGGTTTAGTTTGAAAACCTTCAAGCCTTTGAATGCTCCTTCTGCATTGTATTTGTCTATTTCTTCCTACAAACAGAAATACATCTTATGGGGTCTTTTGTTTGTTCTGGCAACTCAAAGTTCTCATTTCTAGCATTAATTCTTCTGCAGGAGGCTCTTAAGTCCTGTGAATCACCATGCTTTTGTACTTGGTCTAAGAATCATTGCACAACTTGTTCTCTGTAGTATAGTTATTTTCTCCCTCTCATACTTCTTATTCTCTCCATGTTCCTGATAAACTCTGCATAAGAAGTTTGGCCCCACCATCCACACAGCACAGGCACTGCCTGCTGGGTGAAAGGGGGTTGCTGCAGAAAGTGAGAAAGGAAAGAGGACAGTGGATAAATAAAAACAATGTAACTGCTATAATTAAATAAAGTAACGTGAAAAAAAAGGAGGTGACATTAAATGAGGGAGGATAGGTGAGAAGAATGGCATGCACATTGTAAATCTTAAGCTCTGACAGACTTTATTTGAAGTATGAAGGAAATCAATACAGAGAGTATTGCTTAGAACTAAGCTTATTAGTAAACAGAGAAGAAAGGTCTTGTTAAGTAATGCTTTTCCACAGTAAGAATGCATAAAGCCATGAAAAATACATGAGAGGGCTAAGTGTAATATAATGTCCACAATGTACCATAGGCTGCATTAAGAACTGCACAAATGAAAGGAACCTCAAAAACTTGTACATCAGGTAGCATGAAAAATTTCTACTTGCTTTCTAAAATGAATGCTTTTTTTTATGTGTATTTGGGGAGTATGCATACAGCAGAAATTTGGAGCCTGTATTATTTTGTGTGCAAGTTCAATGGACATCACTAAGATATGAGATATCTTGTAATTACCAGACAGGTCACCATACATTAATTGTATAATTTAGGTTGCCCCATTTTTGTTTGTGTCTTATGACTGCATTAGGTAATATATTGTTGCATATCACATCAAGTTAAAGATGATTTTACCCTTTGCTATTGCAACAGGTAAGGATTTATGAACAATACGAATTCATCTTTCAAAATTTAGGCTGCCTTAATTACCTCTAAGTAATAGTAAATGTGGTATAGTCTTTGTATAATAATGTCTTAATGAAAAAAGTGTTGCTTTGCTGTCACTGCCACACAAGTAAAATTTCCTAAAATTTTAATTAATTCTCATCATCCTTCATGGAAAAGATAAATGAAATTTCTAGTGAAAGACAGATGTAGATTTACAGCTTATAAATCAAGGGGGAATAGTTTTGATTATCTGTTTTGACCTCTGCGTAACACAGAGCAATGAATTTCCTTCATATAAATCTATTCAAAGTAGAGCATATCTTCCAGAAATAAATCCTTCTTTTCTTTTAAATTAGCCCATTATGCAGAATCTAGCATAACCATTAGGAAACTTTTCTAATAGTTAATTATTCTCATTTTCTCAGAAGTATACCTATTGCTTGCCTGAATTTGGTAGATTTGACATTTAGTAATTGTTAATTCTCATATTTTTTTCTGCCATTTTGCGCACATTAAGCTATTTCTTTGAGGGCCAGAAATGGAGCTGGATTCTAGGGAGCATTTGATGACTACGGCAGATGCAATGATTTTGGAGACCTTCCTATGGCCTCTGTAGATCAGGACAGAAACTGGAGGACTTCAAGGCACTCCTGTTTATCTCACAGGTTTGAGAGCTGAGAAAGCAGAATCCTAATTCAAGATATGTTTAGAAAATGCCCTCGATGATGTGCGTTTGGTTAGCTCTGAAGTGGACAAGCACTAGCTGATGTTTAAAGGTCTCTTCCAACTGTACTATTCCGTTCCATTTCATTCCATTCCATTCCATACAAAAATTCATAAAATAATATTTTAATCTGTTGTTTTTAGGAGTGGGAAAATGTATCATCTGCCGAAAGGTCCATGCGCAACTGCCAAATTTTGACTGCTTTGGAATAATAAACCAGTGCTCAGTCAACTTTCATTTTCTTCAGCTACCTTGGAGGCTGATTCCAAACTCATTATCTGACGTGTTAGACAAGTTTACTCTGTATATGCACTTTGACAAAGTCATTCTGTTTCCCTGCGCTGCTGATAGAGGCTATTCCTCAATTTCTGGTCGTTGCATCTCCAGACAGGCTTTTCTGAGTGCACTTGCAGCAGAGCTCTTAAGTCAGAAGAGCAGAGCTATTGGCAATAAGAGAGCAATGGAGTGATCATGGAATGCCTACTGCTTTGGCAGCAGAAAAGAACAAGATTAGTTATAATAAATGGAAAAAGTGCTTGCTGATCTACGGCTTAGTATAGAAATTCAGGTTTCTGTCACTTTTGTGGAATGATTCATACAGGCTGTAATTTTGTGTCATATCACACTGGGTCTGTGTGCAAGAAATTATGATACGGACCAAAGAGACACCTAGCAGAAAGGGAGGGGAATCCACAAAAACAAACAAACAAAACAAAACAAAACAAAAACCAAAAACAAAGGGAAGGACCAGAGTAGGTTTGTGTGCTGGGAAGACTGTAAAAGAGCTCAGTCCAATTGCAATTTTAAGATAACAACTGAAGAGGTTTCTATACCCTCTGTAGACTATGATTGGTACACAGAGCTGGACAAGAGCTGAGGCAAGAGATCAGTAGAGGAATCTCTTACATTGTCTTTCCTGAAGTGGGAGCTGACAGTCTTGACCTTTTTAAAGAGCGTCAGCAGAACTTGACTGCCCACTGAGGTTTGTCTGTCTTTGTTTCATGTTTTGTTCTTTCTTAAAAATGCATTCTAGATACTGATTTATGTAACAAACAAAGTATGAAAAACATTAATATTCCTTAGTTCAAAAATAAGGGGTTTCAAGTCTAGCAAGACAACTGTCTGGTTGTCTTTCAAGGTATTGAGCAGTATGCAAAGGGACATTTGCATGTCCAGTGGCAGGTGCTACTGGGAGGAGCAGATAGGGCTCGCTTGATGTGTAGGGTTTTACAAGGGGAAATCAAAGGAAATCGCAGCTGTTGTGATTAAACATAGAGTAAGAAAATGTGATTTGGGGTCAGTTGGTCATTACTACTACTAATGGATTTAGCAGTATGTGTTTATATGGCATCTTTTCATCAGGAATAGAGGAACTGCTACATTGGATTTGAAGAATGGTTTTCAGTTCCTCTGGATTCTTGAAACTTGCATTACCTATAGCAATAGAAAAACACTACTATTTTTCTCCTTTTTTTTTTTTTTTTTTTTTTTTTTTTACTGTGCAATAGTTATAAATGGTCTCTGAAAATGATGGTCACCTGAAAGTAGTGTTTCATTACTTATTAGTTTGTGATCTGAAATTACAAACCATTTGCTAAAATCTCATTTCTTTTTACCAAGTTGTTGTACAGCTGAAGGTTAAAAATAATCAGATGATGCTTCAATGTCTGTGTGTGCTCCTGTCTAAATTGGTCAGAGAGATGCAAGAAACTGTAATTTCTCTAATGTATTTGTCAATCTGCAAAGGCATTTCAATTAATTAAATGAAGTCGGACTTGATGATCTTTGTAGGTCCCTTCCAATTTGACTGTTCTATTCTATTTAGACCTGTGGCTTTATAAAGACAGTGCTCCCATATGTCACAGAGATACGCATGAATGGAGCAAGTGTTGCTGAGAGTCATATGAAAACAAAACCATAAAATGAAGAACATGAGAAGTTCAGAAAGGCGTGGGATTGATTTAGGCAGGAAAGATTTGTAAGTATTACTTTAGTATCCAATTGTAGAAGTCATTTTTCAGCTGGAAAAGGACACACTGAAAAACAAACAGAGAAAAAATTCTTTTATAACTGTGCATAAAATCTTCAGAGTTTATCGTCATTTGTTTGGGAATCAGGGTCTTTGTCTTGTGTTTCCACCATCATTTAGAGATTCATTTACTTTGATAAGAAACTTATCTCACTGTGCCTTTTTCTAAATAGTAAAACTGAAATAATAAACCTTAGCAGTCTAATTATAGGTGTCCTGCTAAGCTTAATTAATTTGTAAGGAATGTTAATATGCCCATATGAAAACTGGTGTGTGGTGTGAAGTGTGTGTGTGTAATTACACTGAAGACACACACACACGGACTTCTCAAAAGAGCACTACTAGGGCTACAAGGCCAAGCAGTCAGAAGGAAATACGAGTTCTGCATATGGCTACTCCCTTGTGACTACTCAATATGGTAAATATTTAATTATACTATGATACGCTGTTATCCCAGCAGAAACCTTGTCTCATTCATTTCACATCGGCTGCAAACATCCGCCTCTTTTATCCAATGTATTTACTTCTATTGTACTGCTTAGTTTTACTATTTAGTTGTGTTTCTTTCTTCTTTCTGATCCTATTTCCAGGTCCTTTCCCTTTCTCCATCATCCTAATGTCCTTGTGAAGTTCTTCAGGGACTATTTTTCTTGACATCTCTCAAGAACAGTTCCTGGAATTCAATAGGCAAGTGCTGTAGTAAACACGGTGGCACTGTCATCCTACTTGCAGTTATGTTTCATGAACCATTTCTAGCTTGACCTGCAGAAATCCAGGTCTGCAGGTGGCAGAAAGCTTTGCTCAGATTAGATGTGAGTTGGTACACTACAGCTTCGTGTACCTTAAATTCAATATTGCCATGTTCCACTGACTCAGGAAGAGATCACAAACTGACCGATTGTGTGTAGCTCTTCAAAGAATAAGAGTCCCATTTTGGACAAAAAATATTAAATTTTGGATCTGTACACCAGTAATAATTGCAGGCCATTTTAGCAACCATGATTTTTGACATCTACATTTAATGTTCCTGGGAATTATTCTTTTATATTCAAGAAACTGATGAGTGAGGCAGTTATTTCCTAAAATGAGGCATAAGGGAATTCATGGAAAATCACTGTAGCCAGTAGCATATTGTTGTGAACCTCGTGTTGCATTTCACTCAGCTAAGTGCATTCACTGGCTGCTTTGAAATATTCTTTCTGAAGGTTAATTTTATTGTAAAGAACATTTGCTATTGAGGAGAGCAAATACAGCTGATCCATTATCTACTGAAGCTAGCTAAAATGTATGCATTTGTACTGTTTAGATATGCAGCACTGTGTCATTGCAGTGGCGCTACCTTATGGTGTTCAGATGTTTGAATTCATTGAGGTTCATTGAATAAAGCCTGTTTCAGTCAGCTGGGAGAAAGCGTTATGAAATTAGCGGAAGAGTCATCATTAAAACCCGTTATTCACATAGAAGATAACTATGCTTATTGCTTTTTGGAAAATTGAGGGTTTTGTTTTTTTTCTGGGGCAGAACTTACAACTTTATTTTCTCTCTTTTCTAAAACTATTCATTATTTTGAAAGCAACAAGGAAAATACAGTAGCATGAAATTGGTATTTCCCATAGATTCAAACCTATCTGAGAGCCACCATTTTTATAAAGGAAGAGAATTAATACATTGAATTGAAAATATTGTTAGTTTTATGTTGTGGTGCAGACCAACTCCTGTATGTTTTTCTTTTAATCATTATTTTATTAATATAAGCTTGTTCCGAAGATGGAGACTGAGTTTTAGCTCTCAAATCAAGGTGCACCTATGCCACTAGAGAAGAAATAATAAATGATAGAAAAGACCAGGAAGACTTGTTTATAAGTAGAAGTGTGTAGGAGTGTTTCCAGTCCTCAGATCCACAGGCACATATGCCTTAACTGTGTGTCAGGACTAGATTCATGTACCTGCTGTCCTGGCTTGGTCTTTTATTGTAGACCAGAGCGTGAAATCATTCTCTCATAGAATCATAGAATGGCCTGGGTTGAAAAGGACCATAATGACCATCTAGTTTCAACCCTCCTGCTATAGGCAGGGTTGCCAACCACCAGACCAGGCTGCTCAGAGCCACATCCAGCCTGGCCTTGAACGCGGGGTCTCTCAGCCCAAAGCATCTGAGATGCAGAATGTGGCAGGAACTCGGGGGATCTAGCAATGCTCTGTCTGTTCAATTAAAAGGATGCAGTCAGATTCAGTTACAGTGGTTCTGCGCTGGTAATCTAAATTTGTTGGCTCCCCGCTTTGTAGTAGCACAAATTACTTTCTGCACTCTTCATTTAAATTACATGTGTTCAATAATAAGAGCAACCACAACAACAAAAATCAACATAAACCGTACTGATTTGGTGAAAACCAACACAAAACCATACTGATTTAGTAACCTTATGTTTCTGTTTCTGAAATTGCTACATATGAAAGTAGCACCATCATGTAGATCACCCTAGAATAGAACACTAGTAGTGGACCGCATCCTTCAGGCTTTAATTCTCATATGAAAACAGACTACAAAATGTGTTCCATAGAAAAATAATGATAAACAACAGAAGAGACAGCATTTATTAACCTAGCAGATGTGTCAGATCATTGTTTGGTTTGAAGTCAGAGATAATCATGACTTCAAAAGCATTGTAGGAATGAATATTGCTGAAATAACTTGCTGTGAACTTTGCAACATTAATGAAAGCTGTAGAAGCATATTTGAATGATGTGAAAAGTGAATTATATGGCACCTACTGTCTTAAGACTTCTTTAACTGCAATGCATATTTCTCTGTGCAAATAGCTCTAGGGCTAAAATTTCAAATAATTGCTAAAAAAAGTCTAAAATTCCAAAAATGTAATGATCATTTTAAAACTGACCTTTAAATGATATTTCTACATAGTTTATACCCAGATTGTTTGCAAACAATCAAACTTCTATTTCAAATTCTAAGTCTGGTATAAAGAAAAAGCAGGCACTGTGCTAATATGGAGATAAACAGACACTAAAAATTTGTTATGAAAATGTAAAATACATGAAAACCTTTAACATCTGTATGCTAATGATCTATGAGTAATTTAAAAGTATAGTTCTCCCAGGTACTGAATAATTGCAAAGTAATATTAATGCATTTCTCTGACTCAGCTGAGTATCTCTCTCTCTGTAATGCTGTGAAGTAATTGTAGGTGCTTGGGATGTGGTTTGACTGATGGGAGAAATTTGTCAGAACCACTGAGCTGCAGGCATATCTGCTGTGAGCTCCACCAGGGATTGTGTCTAATATTGAATGTGCAGATGGTGAGGATTAGGTGTGAAAGAATGTAAAAACAAAGTGCAGCTGGGGACAGTAAAGTTCATTATCAATCTATTGAACATTTTTAACTGCTAGGTGACAGCTGTGTAAAATACGCAGCAAAATTGGCATTTCATTTATTCAGTGCATGTATTAAAAAAAATAATAAAATACCTTGCTTAAAAGCAAACAGATATTTGATGAGAATCCAAAGCATCATAATGCCTGAATGTATTTGTTAAACCAATTGGATGTACCATGTAACTGCTTCTTGATTTTTCCAGATATTGGAGCTTGAATATACATCTTAAAGGCTCAGTGGGAAAGACTATACTGCAATATGCTACCAAACTTAATTTCCTCGTACTCCACCAGCAAACTTAGAATGAAGAGTGGGAATAAAATAAGTCAGAACATCAGAAGAGTTAATTATGAAAAAGAAAAGGAAATAGTATCTCTTTTCTGCTGTAGACTTATAAAAGATTAAATAATAATAACTCCATTTGGATGGAAATTTGAGGGACAGGAAGGTGGTGCAACTTGTACAGCATCATTCTAAGGCAAGAGCTGGGTACAGGGTCCCTTCACTTAGAGTTGTACTTCTGCAGACTTTGCAGAGGGTAATCTGGTGTAACCAATTACCTGTGACAGCGATGTACCTGAACAGGTCACTGAAAACATTAAGATCAGGCTGGACAGGGCTCTGAGCACCCTGATCATATCCCTGTACCCTGTAGATGTCCTTGTACACTGTAGGGGCATTGGACCAGATGACCTTTGAAGATCCCTTCCAACTCAAACAATTCTATGATTGTATAACTCAGTGCTAACTGCCTTGGTAAAGAAAGAAGGCAAAGAATGTGGATGGAGAGGAGGAAAGAAAACAAGGTTGGTACACAGGGAATGTAGTCACTTGGAAGAAGAGACAATTGTGGTGCACAGTTTTTTTGCTAACATGGCTTTTATCCTGTAAAAGGATTTTGTATTGCTGTAAGTCTTTGGGTTTTATGGAGTCTCACATTTTCAGCGTTTCATTGGCACTGCCTAATAGTGAAGAGCCCTACTGGTCACTAAGGGAAAGATCATGGAAACAAATGCATATTAAAAAAAAACAAACAGAGAAGATGTCCAAGTCTTAGGTCAAATCATGCCCATGGTGCAGAACAGGGAAGTCCTATTGCATTAAAATGTGTTTTATTTAACTCTTTAAATGTGTTCTTAAGGGGGCAGAAGGCTAGTATTTGGAGATTAAAAACCTTTTGGTATCTAAAAAGGTCAATTAAAAGAAAATATTTAGTTTTGTTTTCTTTTAAAACTCATTTTATCCTGATATTTACTCCCTGTAGTATCTGGCAGTGCTCTCATGGTGGTAAAAATCTCTTCATCTTCTCCCTAATAACTTGAGTCTCTTAATGAATACTGATGGAGAATATGCTTCTCATGAGGGTGTCCTAGCACCGAAATCCAAGCACACTGTGGAAGAGCAGTGGAGGTAGTTACTAGCAACATGAATATTCTGCCCTCCTTTCTTTAAGAAAGTACTTTGTTAACAGACCACTCCTACAGCCACATTAACAAACTCGTCCAGAAGCAGATATAGTCATACTTGGGGTAGCAAAATTGTCATTGATGTCATGTAGTTTTGGACAGAAGAATGGAAGAGAAAGGACTTTCCTATTATGTTCATCAGTCTGTGTGTCTCTACAATCTGGGTGAGATCCATCCCTGAGATGATTGTCATGATTCTCAGTTTATTCTTGCTCTCTAGTAAAAGGAGAAAATAAGTATTTTTATGCAGGTAAATACTTTGTTCTGTATCTTAGAGATGGTATAGAGAGTTAAAGGTGATACCCTGAAAGTTTAGATTTCCTCCTAGAGAGTTAGCTCTGGTGTAGAGATCTTTTGTCTGTGTTAGGGTCATGTCTATTATGTTAGAAAACACCCACTCTACATTAAGATAAAGATGTAAGGCTGGCTAGAGCCATGTAATAGCTGCTTCTTGTTGCGTGAAAGTATGCCAAAATGTTCCAGAAGCTTTCTATTCACCAAAGCCTTTTTTTATTTTTACTTTTTAATAGTGAAACACTAATTTAGAATACCTTAGCTCTCTAAAAAGATAAGTAGAGAAGACTCAAACATGAAGAAACTTGGAAATTGGTCGTCCTATTTGCTGGATCCTTCCTCTAGCCCAGATTTCCTGTTCAGAAGCTAACAGGGATTTTCTGTTGAATAAACTAAATACAGCTTTTTTGTGTGTTCCTAGGGAAGAGGAAAGGTACGTTTTAGAAATGTCACTCATGCCTCTTTTGTTAGTACACAGGCAGTTCAAATCAACACTGTTATGAGTGAACCTAGTTGTTTGGAAGCTTGTACGATCTCTTTAATGGAAAACAGGAAATCCTGAAAAAACAAAAAAATTTTCCTCTTTATTATCTTGGGTTGGTAAAGGGGTGAAAATCAGATTAAACAATTGAACAATGAAAAAAGAAAAGTCTTTTGGATGCAAATACTTTGTCCCTGTTTAATTACAGCTCTCTTTTTAAGCAATGCATTGGTCATTGAAGATGCCAGATTGACAGTCCTGCTAAATAACAATCTCCATTCATGGATGGATACAGTAGATGCAATGAATTGTGATGCTAATTTTATTACTTTGAGCTTGAAAGTTTTTCAGGGCAAACTATTTAAGCACAAAAGAGTTTTCAGAGAGTGCTGATGCTATGAAATTTTTATTCCTTTCCCCTTTAGCTTGAAATGGCAAGTTAAAAATTGGGTCCCTGACTACCTTCTCTTTGTAGATGTGACACTGCTGAGGGTTCATACTGTGTTTCTCGTGCATTATCTAAAGACATTTGTTATTCTTCCTTCTCCAGTTATATGTATTTTTATGTATAACTATTGACTTCAATGGAGCTGCTCCCAGTCTTCCCTGGATATCTACTATTTATTTTATTTTTCGTTTTTGCTTAGGTGATATTAGAAATTGAGAACAAAACCACCAGTTTGTCCTTTGGAAATATCCACCTTTATTACTATTTATTAGGGGCACCACAAAAACTGAAATGGAGACTGATGTGAGAAGAAAAATTATAATTGTATTTATGCATAGAATATAGGCATTTAGGGAATGATGCTTCTCACCACGTATATGAGTTTGATTCTTTTTATAGATATATATGGAAGTTGATTCAGTTGTATTCCTTTCAGGGTGTTAAGAATATACAGTCAAGGATAAAACTGTTTTTCTTTTGATAACTCTATGCTAAATTATAAAATTCATGTTTCTTCTTCTCTAACTTGTGAAAGAAAACCAACAGAGAAAAACTAAAGCATATGAAGTAAGACCTCTTCCACATCTTTCATTTTTGAAGCAGAATGGTTTTATCCATGTAAATCCCATATTTAAAGACATAAAACCTCATACTGTGCACTGAAAATAACTGGGAGATGTCTGAATCATTTGTTACAGATAGGCACTGCACATCCTTTGTGTCAAGGAGATAAATAAGCAGTTTACATTTTGTAAGTTGATCTCTGTTCTAAACCATGAGAATGCATTGAAAAACTTTGAAGTCTCAGATCCCATTATTGTTGAGGTCAACAGAGAAGCACCAGAAATGAACTTGTTGGCAGCATGACAGCGTGGTATCACTCAGACGTATCCCAGCTGCTATTTTAATTGAATGAGAACTTTAATGAGCAAAGTGAGGTTAATGTACAGTCCCAGCTTTCCAGCAGATTAGATTGACAGTGTTTCATTTTACTGTCAGAGTTATCAAAATCTGTTTTTTTCTTCCCCGTGATATTCCCTTATTATAAGTATTGCTGTAGTAGGAGAATGCAATTGATATGCAGTCAAATTGTTCCTGACAGAGAGATTTTAAAAGCTTTTAGAGGGGATGTAAAGGAAGAAATTCTGTCTTCGCAGAGTCTGCTTAGACTATCTATCCACATTAAGTGTCTAACAGTTACACTGAACAGAAATGACATCTTACAGAAGACTAAGTGCTGCTTAACTTTTTAATGTCATTCTTGGGAGATCTGAAGTTGAATGTGTTTTGTTTTTTTTTTTTTCTTCTTCTTCCTAGCTGCTATATCACTCCATCATAGCATTTTATGAAAAATAAAACAGTACTTGTGTTCTCAGTAGCGGACTTTCTATTCTTTCTATTGCACCATGGAGATAGCAGTTTATGTCTCGGCATATGGAACGAAAGCCCCATACTGTTAAATAGTTGATACTTGCCTATGTATTGATCTGGGACAAAAGGAATACAAGCCAAAAATAAAGTTCCTGCATTTCTTGTAACCAGACTCCCACTGTTGCAGACAGACCTTTTAATCTTACTTGTAATTCTGTGAAAGTTCTCAATATATTTAAGGCTTGTGTTTGTCTCTGTTCTTCCTGAAGGGCTGTTTCAGAACCTCAGTCTTGTCATTTTCAGAAACCTTGTAGTTTTCAGTTTGTATTTAGTTCCAGCCCATTCACACTCCATTAATTTTCCACCAATGCTATCCTTTTTCTTTAGTAAATCTTACTCTGGACAGTTGTGTTTCATGGTATCTTTCAACAGAACAGTCTTCTAGCAGCCTTCCTTTTGGTGGAACTATATAATTCCAGCTTTGTTACCCTTTTTCACCAGTAGCATCCTAGCACATCCTCCTAACACCTTTCTCTACTCTAATCATTTCAATTCCTCTTTCTTGAACGTAAATGACTGAAGTGCACAGTGTTCCAGATGAAAACTTACCATTACCTTACACAATATAATTAATACTTCCTGTCTGTGCTCACCTGACATTCACAATATTGCATTTGCCTTATTGCAGGTCCTTTATATTAATACCATTAGATTATATTTATTTAGAATGATAGGTCTTCCTTCCATGACTATTTACACATGGTAATTCTCTAGCCAAAAACAAACTAATATCAATAGTCCATAGTGTAAGAAGTTGAGCTTTGTACTTTTAATTTCTAACCCATTTCTAATATTTAACAGTCATGGTTCCTCACAGTTATCCATTTCTTCAAGTGTGGTATTTTCATCCAATTACATGTTAAAGATTCTTTCCAATTTTCTTGCTTAATCAAATTTCATGACCGCCAGCATGAATATCAAAGGCTACTATTGGCTTTATCTTATCTACATTAAAAAATAATAATTCTCCATAGTTATTTAGCTAACTGGAAATTATAAATACTTTAGGTCATATATTATCTGAGTCAACCATCTTTTTATCAAAGTAGTCATAGCAGCAGCATTGGTCAGAAGACAGAATATACTCTATATGTCCATCCTACGCTAGTAACATTTGGCAAAGAATTCACTTTTCTCATAGGCTGATTTTTATATTTCTCTCTTGCCTAAGCTTTGCCATTTGCTCCCCAGTGGCCACCTTTGGCCTAACGCTGCCAGTATTATTTTGTCTTCAAACTCCTCATTTTTGCCTTTTTCTTGACTCTGTCACCTTTAGATAAGCAAGGTGAAGACCTGCTCATTCATAGCTCCAGTGGCACAGAACTACGCTCTGAATGCTATACACATTTACACCCTGGAATTTGACCTGTGAGGATACGAACACATGGGATGAACTCGAGGAGGCACTATTCTCTGACAGCCAGCCCCGCCTTGAGCAGGAGATTGGACGAGAAACTTCCTCAGGACTCTTCCAACCTCACTGTTTTGATGATGTGTCCTGATTATTTTGAAGAATCCAAACTTATTTTTCTTCTTTTGCAAAGTGTTCTAATTCAAAAACTATTTTACGTTGTATTTCTACCTGGACTCAGGGTTGAACATGTGAATAACTTTCTGAACGCTTTTCTCTATTGAAGTAACCCCAAAGTGGAACATTTCTTAAAGTGTTTCTTTGTGTTTAATACTACTTACGAAGGCTTCATCTAAATTGACATTTCTGCTTCTCACTTACACTAACAAGAAGTACAGAAAAGGTCTATGATCGCTTAATGTGCAATAGATATTACAGCTAAGAATAGTCCAAGGAAGTTTTACTTTGGAGAAAGATTTATTTGAAGGAAAAAGTACTTAGCTATTCACATGAGCTAGGTCATATACGTATAAAAGTTATTTTCAACATTTTATCAAATTCAAGGTTAAAATCTCATTCAACTCTTTTTATTAAAGGTAATATTTATAGTATTGGTTACATTGGGTTGTACTGCTCGAGACATTTTAATATTAACAATGTAAATGGTACAACAATGGTACCTCTGAGAAATATGTAATATATGTATGTGCTGCTAATGCTATTCTTATTACCATTATCTACTTTATCTCATTTCCATTAAAGTGATGGATATTAAGCAATATGAAATAGAAATAGCCATTTTCTCTATTTTCTGCTTTGCTAGCTGGAAGTACATAAGTGATGAAAACTCTTATTTTAGAAAGCATATTTTATATTCCAAAACTGGACTGTAATAAATGAAAAGCAAAAAGAATACTAACAATGAATTGGATCATTAGTGTAGAGGCATTTATGAGATGTACTAAGGATATTCAGTAACTTGCTTGAGGAACATGGCAATTCCTGTAGCCAAGCATAATTTAAAAGCTTTTTGCAATGTAGTCATGTAATGAATATATAAGAAAACATGGTTTAAGTGACCTAGAAATGAAAGGTAATTGGCTTTTGTAGATCTTAAAAATTTAAATGAACTAGTTTAAGGCTTATTTCAGTTTCAAATTTGCCCTTTCATCTTCTTTTTAATGCAGTCTAGAATTGTTTACAGGACACCTATGGAAATCACCCTATTCCTTCTTCTTTTTTAATGGCACGATAAAATAGAGTTCGTCTCTAATAAACGTTCTTTTGGCCCATTTAAGTTCTCTAGATCCTAGCATTACTCATGCTGTAGTTGACTAAAGTGGAACAACCCATCTTTTCTTTTTCCCTTTTAGAATAAATAAAGAATCTTCACTCCTTGGGCACATTCCCTGCATCTCTTCAAGGTGTTTGCAGTTTCCGTTTGTACATTCTCAAACAAGATTGCAGTTATCTCAGAGCACAATGCCCTGATTGGACTAGGTGCTTTATCTGAGGATCTGTTCCCCAGTGTCACCTTTCCTTTGTCTTTCTGTTTAAATCTTTTCTTGACTCTTCTAACACTGAAAAATATTTTAGTCAACTTCTCCAGTCATGTAAATGGCACATGTTTCCCTACAGTACTGCCTTCAAGCATGTGATGGTCAGGTGAACAGATGCGTGACTCCCTTTAAAGCAAAGAAGCAATTATTATTTTAAAATTCACAACCGCTTGTTTACAATAGCCACTAAAAAAAGAATACTGCAATTTATGTAATTAGCATGTAGCACTGAAAACTTCCAGGAAAAAGAATGAATATGAGCCATTAGTATGCAAAACTGGAACTCAATACAGTAAAAAGAATTTATGGGCTTGTGATTACATTCAATACAGTTAATTGACTCACGCTTCTTTATTACTTACAAACTGTGAATAAAATTTGAGAAAGGCACACAAACGCACCCTTTTTTTTATTAATCAGTAACTTTGTTTTGTATAGCAATTAAATCCTAAAATAAACAGACTTAGGAAATAAAAAAAATATACATATGTGGTGACTCAGCTTTCTCTTACTATCACAGACAATAGCAAAAACTTTGGCTAGTCGAGAGCTCCAAAACAACTCCATATATTTTATGAAGAAAATACACAATTCTTTTTTCATTTCATAGATTCATAGAGTCACCAAGGTTGGAAAAGACCGACAAGATCACCCAGTCCATCCATCCACCCATCACCAATAGTTCTCACTAAACCATGTCCCTCAACACAACGTCCAAAAGTTCCTTGAACACCTCCAGGGTCGGTGACTCCACCACCTCCCTGGGCAGCCCATTCCAGTGCCTAATCTTCTGTTTACCTGCAAATTTCTTAACACCTTTTTTTCTCTGAGTGAGTGCTACTGAAATCACTTTCTTCTGATGTTTATTTGTTGGCAAATAATACGAAAGACAGAGGAGTTACAGCTCAGGATGCCTAACATTGCTTAATATAAAGCCTTAGGAAATAGATAATTGAAAACTGTAGTTGTCTTCACATATCCTTCATTTTCAAAACATTATGATGTTAATCCTTAACCAGAGTTTGAAATCTACTCTACCAGGTTGTTTGCTTGTTGTAAAGACTGAATATTTTAAAACTTTGTGTTGCTCTCTTGCCTGACTCCTGGAGATGAAGTGGTACAAATATAATAGAATATAATTCAGCCCTGAGCATTGCAGCCACTTTTCTACTTAAATTCTGAGTGGCTGCCAAACAAAGAGAAAAACTGTTTCATGTATTATTTTGAATACCTTGACAAAATACTGTAAAGTGACAAAAAATGTTAATTGTCTATCTAACAATCTCTGAATGTCCTACCGAAGTGTTTTAACTCTCCTTAGCAAGAGCTTGCTCAATGTTAAAACTGTGTCAAAACCTATCTGAACCTTGTAAGCGCTGGTGAGTGTCATCAATCTGGAAGCTGCTTCAGGATCATCAGTGACACAGAAAATACTTATTTCTTGGTCCTACTGTATTGCAGTCCTATCACTTTCTAAGCTTTGGTAAAGATCTACATGGACAAATGCACCAAAGGCTTAACTGAGGAGATATGAATAGAAAACAATTCACGTGGATGGATTCTTCCTTGGCTTCTTTATCTCCCTTGTTCCACTCTTCTCATAGCAACTGATTCAAACCAAGATCCTGTGTAGTATTTGCTTTATGCTTCCTGAAAGCTGCATTATTTATTTATTTATTTATTTAAAATATCCTAACCTCTTTTATTTCCGCGTTGGTCAGATGTGAAGAATTTCCTTACATTGCATATTAACAAAGTCTAGGTCAAAACTGGGAGACTTTGGTTCTTAGAAAATTCATCCTGCATCTCCTCGATCAGTGAAGAAGATAATTGTGGGAAAGATGTAAAATCCCATGAAAGGTTTTATATACTACTTTGCTAAGCAGCCCTATAGACTTACGGCCAAGTCATGCTTAAGTGTTCCTGCAGTGAGGTCACTACTACAGGTGAGTTTCTAAAGCCAGCATGTCATTTTATGAGAAGAGAGTCCTTCGCCTATTAAATGCTTCTCCACGAAAGCTTAAAAGGGTTGTTAGGAATTCTTAAATATTTCTGCAACACAGTTCCCAGGAGGGCAGACTCGGGTTTCCAAATTTACCCGCTTCCCATTTCTCATGCTGAACTGTCCTCCTCTTCTAGCTAGACTGTCTACTGGGAAAGAGAAAGCAATGCCAGCATTGCATTATAGTTTTCAAACTATAAAACTGTTTTATCTGACTACTGTCCATTTTGCTTAACTGCTTCAGTCCAATGGGGCTTGAGGCAAACAAGGATGGGACAGTGTGTGGTCTGAAGTCCTGCATTTGTTGTGTTGTTTTAAGTGCACTCTACAGCCTTGCCAACATCAGCTGGCAGCATTTCTGAGACTTTGGGTCGAGGCCTCCTTATGGTTGCCGCAGAGTGCCAGGGCAGGGCGATGTTCTAGCTCCAGCTCTGTGCAGGGGTAGGAAATATTTGTGCTCAGCAATTACTCTCACTTTATACATGCTGAGCCAGAAAGGGTTCCAATTTCTAAAAAGACTGGCATTGATCTCCAGTATATGTACCCAGACATGAAGCTCTTTTTCTTTTATTTACATTGGTCTTATGGGGTTTTAGCAGAGAGGGTGAAATACTTCCTTGCACTGAGTCACAACTTCCATTCTCCTCAGCTAGGGCAGTACTTGAAAATCCTGCTCTGGGATTAAAGTGATGTGTGAGCAAATGTGAATGTTACTGTAGTGGTAATTCCAAATGATGCTGGAAAGGCTGATGGCATCACCTTTGAGGTGCCTCTTTGTAAATTTTTAGGGTAAAAGAGCTCTTTTATTTCCTTGTTCCTATGTTTCCTCTATGCAAACATTCAAAATGTGTTTTCTGAACATGTGCTAGGAGACGCTGAAACCCAAATCACTTTGATCACCAAAAAGGGAAAAGTTAGAAATGCAAAGAATTCAAATGCAAAGAAAATATATTCAAATGCAAAGAAATAAATTCAAATGCAAGGAAAAAGAAGTTTCTAGTGATTGAGTTAAAAAATCCACGTGTGTGTGAAAAATTGCAAAATCTCTTCCTTAGGGAACACTTTCCTGCAATTTCAGGAGGACCTTGGTTCACTTATTGTGATATGGAAAGCAGTGAGAAGATTAACAGCTCTACAAAATAATTGTGAAAGTATGTATAGAATCCTACTGGTAGTTGTATGTCTCCAGTTTTCTACATCAATATACTACAGGTAATTCAGAGAAGAATAGAAAAAAAGATTTTAACAAAAATGAGTGAGAAAGGATTAAGAGGATGGAAAGCATGCCATGCTTTTAAGTAAGAATTAAAAGTTGGGATGGGTAGAATTAAAGGACTTTGGTTTTAAACATATCTGCAGGATACAAATACAGACACAGTAGTGGGCTTTCTCTTGTAGTCACTATTTCATTGCACAACTGGAGAGGCGGAGCACTCTGGCCTTGTGTAAAGACTTCAGGATTTTTCTGTCATAAGTGACACTTCAATTGTTCCATTCAGAGATACTGACCCCTACTTATAAACAAGAACTGAACAAAAATCTGGATTGAAAAAATCTACTTTCATATATTTGCAGATGAGTTACACAATTCTTAAGATTGACTTGTGCATCCAAACTTCTATACACTTTTTTTTCCTCTCTCTTCTTGTTTTTTTTCCTATACTGAGAAAAAAAAATAAAAAATCAATCTAGAGTTAATTAGTTTTGTTTGGATTTTCAAAGCAACAGCTAGACAGCAGTGATGAATTTAATTAGCAGTAGTGAAGTTTCACCTGTCAGTGCATCCCACTGTCTGAAAACTAGGAGCTTGGAGAGTCTCATAGTCTTTCAGACTAGGAAACTGTCATCATGATAGTAAATGGACCACTCATTCTTTAACATATAAGAAAAAAAAAAAAAAAAAGGGAGGGGGGACATTAAAGAATTATTCATACAGTACCTTTGTGCGGTGCGTGGGAGTTTTTGAGACTGACATGCTTTTGTCTGCTTTGTCTGGTAGTGATTTGCAAAACTTGCTCCAGATTCAGCTACCTGCAGAGCAGTCTGACAGCTGTGATGAGCAGCGAGCTCTCACGGCTCTTCCTCTCACGGCAGCTTCCTCCAGTCAGCTCATATCCACTGGTCATGGTATAGAGAGGAGTATTTAACCAAGTAAAGGAATTCCACTCAAAATGCTGAATAACTGCTGTGGATTCATTTATTTTGATCAGCTGACTATGCAGCTTTGTAATGGCTGGGGAAACGAATAGGTTGAATCACTGAATTAGAATAGATCGGTTGGAAGGGACCCACAAAAATCATCGAGTCCAACTGCCTCACCACTTCCAGGCTAGCCAAAAATCCAAATTGTTATCCAAATGTATCTTGAACACTGACAGGCTTGTGGCATCAGCCACCTCTCTAGGAATCCTGTTCCAGTGTTTGATCTCACTCATGGCATAGAAATGTTTCCCAGTGCCTAACCTGACCCTCCCCTGGCATAGTTCTGTGCTATTGATTCTCTTCTGCCATTGATTCCCAGGAAGGAGCAATGCTCGGCACCTTGCTATGCTTCCCCTCCTTAGGGAGCTGCAGGGAACAGTTAGGTCTCTTCTTGGTCTGCTCCAGATTGGACAGCACCAGTGCCCTCAGCCCCTCCTCACAGGACATGCCCTCCAGCAATTTTACCAGCTTTGGTCCCCACTGGATTCACTGGAGCATCTTATTATAATTTTTATAGGATATCCTGGAAAAGACAGGAATGGGTTGAAAAGGGAATCTTTAAAAATAACCAGAACCCCCTAAAATGTGGATTATTTTTCTTTTTCTTTCAGTGTTTTTGAGGGACTGTTAGGTTTCTAAATGAGCTTAAGTTCACTTAAGAAAGGTATTAACTGAATCTCTTCTCTGTTTCCAGTGGCTCACCCTGCAGCTCTTCAAGTATGTTGAAATCCAGTTTACTACACAAGGATGCATTTAAAGAATAGTGATAAATAATGGCCAAAAACATATCGAGAACCAAGATGTAGCCCTGAAATCTGCTGTCGATATAGTCCAGATGTAGGAGACTGTCATTTTAATTTTCCTTTGAGTACAGTATGAGTTTATGAATAGGAGGAAGGGAACACCACTTGGCCTCATTCTTGGTCAAGGAACGTATTTCCTGGACTTCGGAAAGTACTTGGTTATCACTTAGTGTTTTCTATCCCATCTGTATTATTTATGAAGTCTACATCAATGGAACATAAGTCTCACTGAGAATGAGAGAGGAGGAAAAGGTCCAGAGAGGCAAATTTGCTAACCTGCTAAAAGACATTGCTTCATCAACCACAGTAGTCAGTGCAAAGTTAGCAGAAAGACAGTGCCTCTGAGTTTCATACCTGGTTGTGCAGAGCATTTACTAAAAGGCTCTAGGGTGTTGGGACATAATTTGAAATGAAAAACAAAATCTGACATTTAAGAAAAAGAAAACTATGATATACTTAATAGAAATGATTGGAATTGCAATCTCTCTGAGACATGTTAATTAAAATAACACAACAAATGGTGCCTCAGTGCAGAGTTTGATATGCACTGTGGCTTTAAGTTGTTTTTAATAAACATAGTAGACAGTAATATCAATTTAGGAAAAAAAGATAAGCAAGAATAAAATTCAAATTTAAATGCAAAGGTTAGACTAGAACAGATGACTCATGCTTTATCTATTTGAAGTAATTATACAGTGAGGGCTCAGAACGCTGGCTTTGGAAAGAGCAAATCACCATAGTGAGATTTATCTTCTAGCTAATTTTATGGGCAATACAAAAGTTTCTAAAAACGACTGTTTGAAGGATGGATAGGAAAGGTCATTGCTTCTTCCATTCCCTCTTTTTTCTATTGAAGGACTTTCCAATCAGTCATGTTTACAAAATCTTTCTTTTTTCTCCCACCCCTGAAATTTCCTATCGAGGTTGTTGATTGCTTTTTCTTTGCATCTCTAAACTTTTCAAATTACATTCATGTCTTCGTATGTGATCTGCTAGAAATGGTTGCCAATACATTTGTAGTGTAAGAGTCTGCGGGCATGGTGATAAACACATTCTCCAAAGATTACTGTTCTTTTTATTGTACCTTAAGTCACCTGTGAGCATCCTGAATGCTTGCTGGGAGTGGTAGCTGTGTTTTCAGAAATATTTGATCATAAAATAGAACAAAGACATTTTAGTTATGAGGATTAAGCAGATCTTGATTGAAGTATTTTTAAAGTCTGATGCCAATAGATGTCAACCTGCAGTGTGTTAGAAAAGTCAAATCAGTGGGAGGCTATGAGGTGGTTTGCAGATGGCTGAAGTGCTGTACTGAAGCACTAGAAAAGATTATTTGTAGTGTTTATTTTCCCTTCAATTTCTTATTGTAAATGAATTTCACTTTTTTGGTTCCCTCAAAATCAAGGCTAAAAAAAAAATCTACTCTGTTTTCTGTCTGTATTGATGAAAACCTAATTACTAAATACCATAATGAATTGCTTTGCAGTTAAAATTCTTACTTATCTAGGGGGAAAAAAAAAAAAAAATGTGAACTACTTTGTAGTCCAAGATAAGTTTTCACCATTCCAGGGAGACTGTTAGAACTGTCTGTGGGTACCATTGTCCTTCCTTGTTGTTTCTTTCCTCTTTTTTATCCTTTCTAAATGCAGACCTGAATGAATTGCAGCAAAATTCCTGTAGAACAAACAGGGAGTCAGTGGTGAGAGGTATGGGCTGAATTTTGACTTGGTTTCCATGAGTCGATCCCTCTTCTTTCTCTCTTAACTATAGGACCCTTCTAGATGCATCTTCCCTAAGTAGTTGCTCTGTTCATGCTCATTAATAAGAATTTATTCTACTGCCATTCATCTGTAACCTATTTCCCATTTCCATTCTGGCTTCTCTCTTCATGTGTCCCTCTCCTGTAGTTACCCACTACCTCCATATTCCTCTTTCCTTAGAGCACACCAGGACAGATTGATTAATTGATACTCCTGATAGAAGAGGACAGTGGTTGGGAAGTAGCAGTGTGTCCTGCAGAATTTGGTTGTTTTTTGTGAGTGCAGAGATCCATCAGTCTGGCAAGAACGCAACCAAACATAATACCTTATGTTGTACTTACTGGTTTGGAAATGATTGATTCCTTTGAACAGCATTAAGCATTAATTTAGTGCTCTCCATCTTAAGATTCCTAGGAAACATTTGTCAGTCTTTTCATCCACTAACCAGACTGTTTCCTCCCTCTAGCCAGTCATGAAATTGTGTAAGTTTTCTTTGTAAATTACCTTTCCTGTTAAATTTTCTGTTCACTCTTCTGTTTTTTAGAAAGATTAACAGCACTGACTTTTCTCAGTGGTATGCTGTGAACTCCAGTAGGTATTGTTCGTTCATAAACAGTTTCCATTTTCATTTTACCTGAGAGTCCATTTAGCATGCTGCAGTAGAAATACATGGGCAGTCTCTCTCTTTGTGAATGCTGACAATCCATCTTCTATTCAGTTTGCAACAAGTGGAGTAAAGCACCAGAAAACAGTGTGTGTGGGCTAGGGGACTTTTGGAATGGTGTATTCACAGGATGAATCTGTAGGCATGGATATGTCTAAGAAATCAATTGATTTCTTCACCGTTTTGTGATATAAATTCCAGCTGTTCCTATTACTTCTATACTTCTTTTTGACATTGCAGGAAGAATGGTGGGAGCCATTTTGGAACATTTCTCAGCCACTTCAATTTTCAGAATTTGTGCTGAAAATTGAATTCATGACTTTGTGTATATATAGAGAATCATCTAATGATTTAGGTTGGAAAAGACCTTCAGGATCATCAACCAACCATAAACCTGCCCTACTGAGTTGCAGCACTATGTCATGTTCCTTAGTGCCACATGTCCCTTAGTGCCACATCCACATGTCTCTTAATACCTCCAGGGATGGAGGCTCAACCACTTCCCTGAGCAGCCTGGTCCAACACTTGACCACCCTCTCTGTCAATAAACTCTTCCTGATATCCCATCTAAACCTCCGCTGGTGCAACTTCTTTTTTCATCAAAACCCCTATCCATATTACTTGTAATTATGCAAATGAGCCCTTACGAAAGGGTTGCTACTTCAGATGAAGGAGCAGCAGTTTTCCACCCCAAGCAAAGTGTGCCAGTTTTTGCACTGGCTCAGACATTATTGTACTGTGCTTTTATTCAATGCAGATATACAGCAGGTAATATTTTACGTTACGCTGATCTGCTGTAACCAGTGAAGAAGGGCAGAGCTATCTTTCAGATAGTTTGGCTAGTACCTTAGGCAACGTCTTTCTTGTCAAGATGGTGGAGAAAAGCAGGAAACAAAGTCTCCTGTGACTCTGAGTCTAGTGTGATCAGCAGAAAAGTACTGGACAGAGGTATCTCTTGATTTATTGTATACCAGATAATAAACCATGCAGTGAGAGAAAGGCTGGAAGAAGTCCTTCGGATAGCACGATTTATTCCAGGAGTGAGGAGACATAAGATAAACCTTCTTCCCTTTTACAGTCAAAATGCTGCTGTCTTGCATATCTTGTTCTAAGTAAAAAATTAGATATATTTTTTCAAGAGCTTCTTCATGTAACATAAGCTTTCAGTGCTTGAAGATAAAAATTATAGAGATGCTGAGGTTCTGGTTTAACTTTATGACTTTTAAAGGAGGAATTACAATAACAAACACATTTATAAAAGTTGAATAACTTCTGTTTTTTAAACAAATAGGCCAAAGCAGAAGCAGGACTTTCACTTTCTTCTGCACAATAGAATTTTGTCAGCTAATCTGTTAAAAAAAATAAACCCAAGGAAATAAATAACTTTACAAAGCCCAGAGAATAATAGCCCTCAGGCAGCAAATATTTTCAAGACTACAGTGTGAAATGATGCTGGAGTCCCAAAGCAATTAAGTGCTTATAATTACATGAAGGTGGTTTTGTAATATCTGGAAACAAAAACAGTAACAAACAAACAAATCCCTTTTAGTTCTAAGGGAAAAAGAAATACATGGAAAATGAACAAACAAATTGTCCAGCTCTGTAGTGGTTAAAAGCATATTTAACCATGATAGCTATTTACATTTTGAAGTTTCACCTATTCCTAGAACTAATATAAACATCTGTAGACACTTTAGATCTTCTTTTCCACCTTCCCTATGACTTTGCCCAAGCAGTTTCAGTGTGAGTGTTCAGAAAATAACATTTTAAAATGATACCAGCTCTTATATTCAGTCTTGTTCTCTCTGAAGAGTAACTAATGTAATTTTAGATGGACTTGTGACAGATGGGCTCAAAGGCAGATCTGTTTTGTGGAAGTTTTGGTAATTGCTACAACATCACAAAGCCTGAAATTTTGGTGAAAGGATGATTTTGGAAAAAAAAAAAGAAAAGCTTTGTATGCATAAGCTATCACCTGTATTATGCCATCAGTAGTTTTCTGAGAGATCTGACAGCAAAGTGAAAACTTGGGAAAAATACACATTATAAAAATACTCCACCAAACATGAAAGTCTTGTGAACAACAGGAAAGCAATTCTAAAATGTATCCCTCTGCTAGCGTGGTTCTGGGCTCCTATCTTGAGCAAGAAAACAGAGAAGTATCCAGTTTCACAGCACTTCTGCAAATGAATTTGGACTTGCTGTCCTTTCCCGGGCTTTAAAGATCATTTTGGAAAGTTTGGAAAGATTTTTCTTGATGGATGGAGTGCCCCTTGCATTACTCTTTTCAGGAGAATCCACAAATCTTATTTGGAATCTTAAATGTTTTATTATGCTAAATGTTTTTCTTGTGACAGTTTGATTCTTATTTTTGGATACTTTGGGAAAGTATCTCTCCTTATGATTGTTTTTAATCCATTGTCGTTTCTGGTATTGAAATTAGCTAAAATGAACCTGGCAGATAGAAGTCATATACTTTACCTCAGAGCAAGGTATTAAAGCAAGGCAGTGTGTGTAGGCGAACTTATTAATTATATGAAATATTTATCAAATTTTGGAATTGAACAATTTCTTCATGTTTGTGGAAGGACAGTTTTTAAGGACATCCCATGTGTGGTGCATTAGCGCTGTTCAGCAAGAGGTAAGGAAATTTGGCAATGTCTATGCTCTGTTGTGTCCCTAGATGAGAATTATCATTTTTCTTGTAGATACAACAGAGAAAAAATGTGAAAATGGGTTTGTATCAATATACACAAATGTCAGCTATGTTGGCCAAAGCTTGAATGCTCTTTGCAGAATTTCTAGGGGTGTAATATTTGGCGGAGGGACAGAATGAGCAGCTGCAGAACATCTTAAATTGCTACAGCTGTTTGTTTCCATGCAGCTGAACCAGATTTTCAGTCAATTCCCCATTAACTTAAACTGTAACAAGATAAATGGAAATAAAGCAAGGTCACGTTCAACTAAATCAAACTGTGGGTAGTTAAATTGAAACAGTGTTCTCATGTAGATAAATCCTATTGCACATTAGAATGAATTTAAAATAGAACTAACTGCAGAAGGACCTAATTTAGGAATCTACATTAAGAAAAACAAATAATCTCGAATAGGAATTTCTTATGTTGGAAAAGAAAAAATGAAAGGGTATGGTTTAGAAAACAGCTTCATCATCATTTACTCAGCTACTGGGAGAAGCTGGAAAACAAGAGTATTTGCTCTCAGTCACCCGTGCCCAAGCTGCCAACAGAAGGTAAGTGCGTGATGGACAGATAGAGTGAGCTATTGACTTTAGGTGGTATGGCTGGTATGAAAAACAGGCACGTGCCAAAGAGAGGTGTTTCTCTTTCAATGTATCTATGTGTTTGTCTATTCTTAAGTCTTCTTTCTATGTTGAGCATGGACCTTCTTGTTATTTTCTGTGGTTGTTTTTCTCCCTATAGTTTCAAGGTAGGTAACAAAAAGTTGTCTCCTCCAGTGTGGTGTTTTACCTTTGTCAAAGATGTAAAGGACAGGCTTGCTGATCTCTCTACAGCCTACATGGCTGAGAAATCAGCACTGTTTTCTGTATTATTCTCTCCTAGCATGAGTTTCCAGTAGAGTGATGGCTTCTTGGCTAGCAGGAATGGGGAGAAAGTTACTTGCAGGTTTTACAAAGGAAATATAACTGAGTTCTAGAGGTAATAACTAGCCATGAGCTTTAGGCTGTGTAGTTCTCAGAAAAACAAACAAACAAAACCAAAAAAACCCCTTATTTATGTAATTTTAATTAGATAAATTTTATGTTTATGGCTTTAAGCTACTTATCTTGATTCAATTTCAATTCTATTTGATAATTGCAAGTCAAACCTTGTTGGATGCTGGGGAACTGTGAACAGTTTGAGATGTTTCAGTTGGTTAACATGGGCTGGTTTACACATGATTTTATTTTCTTTTGGCCTAGAAGTTATGCTGGTATAGGATCACTGCTTGCACCTGGCAAAAATCCAATCCCTAGTCACTATTTGCCATTATTAGATGAGGCTTACTGGGAAGTTATAAGCATTATTAATCATAAAATGTAACGTGTGCATTAAGGATCATAGTCAGATGATTGAAATGAACTTAAGGAGATGATTTGGTGGGCTAAATGTATGTTTTAGTATTAAGTATGCTGTTGTTCCTGTCTTTCACCAACATAGGCATTTTTTTGAAGCATCTTGTGTATTTATAACATCTTGGATAAGAAAGGATTTGTCTCATGGAGAAACAATAGTTTAAAAATTGAAGTGAATGTGTGTTTGTTTGGTTTTTTTCCTTGACTAAGTACAAATATCTCATTGACTTTTGAGGCAGTTAATCCAACCTTCAGGTAAATTATTATTAAAATTTTCAAACCATCTTTGCTGCCACGAACGAAGGCAGTTCTTGACCCTTTTTGAATCAAGGGAAGATCAGCCCAAGGGAGAAGAGAAACTAATTAAAATGAAGTCTCCAGGCCTGATCATCTTTCTGTGGCAGGCAGCTGCAGAATTTGAAAAATGACTTTCTGCTGCCCAGCCAAATTCTGGCTATTTGCTTGGCTGGGTGATAAAATCACCCATGACTTTAAGCAATGTAGAAGGCTGCAAATCTTTTGTGGTGGAGAAAAACTTAAAAGCAGTAGGTAGGTATGACGGTTCCTACAGTGGAATCTCACAAATCCTCAGTTATAATTATGTAAAGGAATTATGAAAATTTAGACTGCAGGGAGTCATTGATATATCTAAGACAGGTTTATGTTAAAAACAATTAAAAAAAAAAAACATTTTAATAAGCTTAGCATTTTCATTTCTAAAATATTTTAACTTCTGTTGATACATCGCCTTTTATGTGTTCAGGTTTTTGGGCACTATATTAGAAATGTGAAAGTAGAAATTATAGTAGTATTGAAACATATGGAGATAATTGACTGAAGACAGATAACGAGGAGTGTCTGGTAATTAAAATATGTTAATAAAACTATAAAAGTGCAAAGTTCTGATTTTTAAATAGCACTGGCTGGATTTGCTCCTCTTGTGATTAAGTTTATTTTGCTGTTCAAACTAAGTGGCAGATAATAATTGCCAGGGCAAGCGATGTCAAAACCTTCACCATAAAATGGAGTTGTGCAAACAACAGATAATTGTGTTAGTCAACAACATGATTCAGCTGTCGGGAACTGCAGTGTTTTCCTTTGAGAACTGTCCTTATTTTATGTATTTTGGTGCAACATATCTAAATGTAGCTACATCCACTTTTCCCTTATGAAGCGACTGTCCAGTCTCTCTCATTTTGTCATTGTCGCCATCAGCAGAAAGGTATCCAAGTGTTTATAAATTCATTCTGTTTGGGTAATACTGCCATTAGTACCAGCAGCAGTAATGTCTAACTACATATTAAGTGCAGGCAGGCTAAGGAAAAGCCTTAATGTGTGTCAGCAGTGTATCTGTTTAAACAAAGTGCCAGAACTGGGGCCTGGGCAAGATCAGCAAGAGAGCAACCAGGAGATAAAGGAACATGCTTATTGCACTGCACTCAGCACTTGTTAGACCACAAATGATTTAATGCTAAAATATTATGTATGCGTATAATGATATTACATGCCACTGCATTACACAGTCATAAAATGATATCTGTGGTGGTGGTATATGACATCTAATACCTCTAGTGTGTGATTTCATCCTTTAGCTCTCTTCTGTGTGAGTGTGTGCCCTTATGATATATAGATTGCCAGTGTGTAGGGTCACTCAATGAAAGACTGAGTTGCCCTGAAGCTCTGGGATGTGGTTATAACAGCCAAGCCAGCAAGACTGAATAACTACAAGAAGCAGAACTTTTCTGGCTGCTCTGCAAAGACACCCAGTGTAGGGAAACGGAGGCTAGGATCATCACAGCATCTTTGCAGCGCAGGCACTGCTTATAAACTCCAGTGATTACTTAAAACTCATCAGCAGTGCAGTCTTGGACGACAGTGAGATGGGTGAGGAGTGGAAGAGGACCTTTGTGTGTTGTCTGCTGAGCCCTGGGATACTGATACCTTGAGTTGCCACCTCCGTGGTGATTGCACCAACAACTTGACTGCGCCTCAATGAAAGCTTCAGTAGGCTCCTTTCAGCCCCAAATACCTTCTATTTAACCACTTTAATAATAAATAAATAAATCAGTATTGTTTCCTTTAGCCTTTTAGCAGGATTCACACCTTTAGATGCACGATAGGTGAAGAGATCAGAACATAAATTTTGAATTAGTTTTAAATCCATTACTTTTTCAATATAGAGATGTCTATAGCAGTTTAAAACAATTTTGTGAAGAAAACAATGTAAACTATTGCTGCAGAACAAATATTGGCTATAGCTGGATTAGCAATATTAGAAAGTTATTTTGAGTAGCTGGACTGTACACAGATATATCAGTTTTTCAGGGAAATCTACTATAAGCAAGGAAAATTAAGCTTATTTGTAAGTGAATTGGAAAGTATTGTTTATTTATAAAGGAGTTTATGTGCATATATTTGCATGCAGATTTTATTTCCAGACAGTTCACTTGTTATTTTCTTATTCTGGAAGAAGCTTATACTAAATAGTGAGGAATTTCATATAGGCACCTATGTGTTCAACTATACTCTCTTTTAAAGAGTTAAATAGAGGGGAAAAACGGAGTGTTTGGGGATTGTGTGGTGTGGTTTCTTATTTAATTTCAAAACTTTATTTAAATGGGAAATAGTTAAGCCAGTTAAAATTCACCCAGAAATTATTGTATCGAGCTCACTTTGATTCCCCTGATAAGGCAGCAAGGACTAACACACCAATTTCACAGAATTCCCTTGAGCAGTGGCTTAGTAATCAGGAGATCCTTAAGATAACTAAGAAAGGAATAATCTACGGCAAAATAAAATCACAGAATTGTAGGGGTTGGAAGAGACCTCAGGAGATCCTCCAGTCCAACCCCCTGCTAAAGCAATTTCCCTACAGTAGGTTGCACAGGAAAATGTCCAGATGGGTCTTGAATATCTCCAATGAAGCAATCTCCACCACTTCCCTGGGCAGCCTGTTCCAGTGCTCTGTCACCCAAGTAAAGTTTTTCCTCATGTTTACAGTATTGGCAATAAATACTGCAAATAAGCAGATCAAGACCATGCATCATAATCTCTATTGTTTTTATCCCTCTCCAATTAAAAATACACCAATAAAATCCAACTCCCCAGACCGTAACATTAATTAATTTGAAAAATCAAGAACGTTCATAGCTTACAACCCAAAAGCTTTAAGATGATGCCTCAAATCCTGACTTGGTGTTCTTCTCAGCTAACTGCAGCTGTGTAGAAGTTAGGCACGTAATTTAAGATAATCGTAGTCAATAGAGTGAAACACAGAGGGGGGGGGGAAAGAAATCATAGACTATTTAAGGTACCTAGTTGGAATGGGATGAATTATCCCTTGGAACTGTCAAGTGTAATAATCTTTTATTCTTTTTCTAAAATAATATCACTTAGCATAATATAAAGTTTGATTTTTGAAACTCTCTCTATACCTGAGTGCTAAAAAAAAAAAAAAAAAAGTCATAGAAAGTTATATGGATGAGGATAATTGCATTCATCACAAATAAAGAATTTAATATTACTTATCTGCCTTTATGCCTTTTATCTAGAGATGTCAAAATACATGCCAAAGGATAAGAACTATCGCTACTGAATTTTGAAGATAGGGAAGCTAAGTACTCTCTGTGACTTTACTCAGTCACAGAAGACAACAGTAATATCCCAAGTCATTTTACCATGTCTAATTTTCCCGTCCATTGGAACTTGCTGTTTCCATTTCAACCCAGATTAGATTTCCATTACTACTCAAAGCTCATGGTTAGCCTTATACACCTATAGATTTTATAAAATCTATACCCCTATTTAAATAAACCAAATAAGTAGTAAACTCTAAATGGCCATCTCAGTCACAGGGTAACATTCAAACTGTTGCTTCTCTGAATTACTCTTTCTTGCTTTTTCTTGGGAAATTAAAAAAAAAAAAAAAAAAAAAAAAAAAAAAAAATTAACTTTTAGCCTCTTCTACTCCTGCCAAGAAAGCTGAATATATTGCTGATCCTAGGAGGAAGGTTTATTCATATTCCTTAATAGGTTAAACTGATAAATAACTAAGGGTTGTGTAATGTCTGTACATTTCTTACTCTTTTTATGTTTTCTTTAAGTAGATACTTCCTGTGTGTGATTTTTTTTTTTTCCTCTTATCAACTCCTGTCCTTTCTTCTGTTACACTGCAACTGAAAGGAGGAAAACTGCATTAAGCAGAACTTCTTTAAAAATAACTTACAAAGGCATTTTGATATTAAAATGAGAAGATACAAAAGGCAAATTTGTAGTCATTTTAATGGCTAGGATTTGTTTTGATCCTTGTAGCATTTTCATATTTTGATACTTATTGCAGAAATTATCCTAGTTTCCTCCACATTTTACATATTTGGATTTTTCTTTCCTGTTTATTTCAGAAATCTTCCAAGCTTACAGGTTTTATGCTGTCAGAATCTTTATTTTGATTACTAAAAACTCTTTCTTAACCACTTTTACAAAACTTAGCATTGGATTTTGACAGCATGCCTGTGTGCTCAGATTTATCACCTAACCAAACTTTGCTATGAAATTATAGCGTTCTTTATCTATGGAAAAGTTACTACGTTCCCCCAGTCACAATGGTAACCCAGCACTTTGCGAGTTGTTAGGGACTGTGCTACATCTGTGGAACTCAAATATTTAATAGTTCTAAAAGATCAATAGCTACAGTTTGGGGGAGGGCTGTAAGTTCATCAGTTGCTAGCAGAAATAACAGGTTTTACAGGTGAAAAGATCTCAGGTTGGATTTCGCAGCTTACCTATCTTAGTTACAGTGAGAGCAGGATCAGAGCTGCATCTGAAAAGCATCACCTGAAACAGCTGTGGCTTTGTTTTCCACTTCATAGGGAGCTGCAGAGTAGGCAGGCAATCTGAGAACCCGCAGCCCAGATCGAGCTGACTGAGGGATTGAATGGAAAGGTTTCCATGGACTTACACAGATGCTGACTCTGTGCTAAAAATTAAGATCCTGTAATACTTCAATAAAAAATATATTTTTATTTTCTTAAGAGTCTTTTTTTTATAATCACAACAAATAAGCATTTAAAAATAGAGTTATGTTTCAGAAGATGAGGAGATTTTTATTCATAGATGTATCTATATGTGTGTTGTGTGCATGTGAGGAAATGTATAGTTTATATATATATATATATATTATATATATAAGCATAAATATATATACATAAAATAGGAGAACAGAGTGGTTGGCAGTGGAGCTGAGTATTTACTGCTTAAAGTAAGTATGTTTCAGCATTATCAGAAAACAATGAAAATATTGCATCTGTTGTCTCTGAAAAATGCCAGAAAATATTTCTGATTTATTATGTAGAAGGAAGAAAGTGAAACGAGATATGGTGCTGAAAAATTGTACACAGTAGGAGAAAGAATTGACTGAACAGTAATTTGTAAACTTTACACTTGCTGTATAAAAACACCCTCCACTGATCTGGATTTCAAGTTTGTAAATCATCCATCTTTCTTTCCTTTGTGCTTCATGGAAATAGGCCGTTGGCTTTTTGTTGGGTTCTGTTACATTTTTCTTCTTTTCCTAACAGAAAGGATGAAACTGTCAAGCTGGTGTAGCTTACTTCTAGAATAAACCAGTGTAAAATTGTAATACTCCATTTTCACTTTTAACACTATTTTTGAGATGATGTCTTTGCATTTGACCTACAATGTCTGTCTGTTTTATGTTTTGGGTGAGTTTAGTACTTGAATGGCAGCTATCCATTTTCTTTTGCTTTTTACAGTGGCTTCAATTACATTTAATTTTCAATTCTTGCCAACTACCTGGTTACGCTTAAGGAATTGGTATTAAATAGAATAAACAAAAACACCACACTTTGGTTTTCAGTAATCACATAGTTCTGCTTTTCTGATTCCAAACCAGTGTCACACTTTTAATGTGATTATGTTGAACAAGTAACATAAATTCAGTCATTATAAAATACGAACTGAATGACCTCAGAAGGTTAGGTAGTTTTCTCTTCAACCCTGACAAAGTTTAGAAAGAAAGAACTGGCCTTTCATCATAACCACTGATCAGTGGCTCATGTTGTTAGTTAAATCTGTGTTAGATAATGAACAAGTGTTCTTAGTTGAAAGCAGAAGTAGATTACACATTAGCAAAAGAAAAAGATGAGAAAGGTCCTGCCATGAGTTTTGATGCTAACAAATTTGTAGGGTTTTTTTTCCTTAAAGCACTTCAGCTGTGCAGCCTTTTCTTAGTACCCAGACTGGGCTTGCTGGCAACTGCTTTAAAAATAACTTACTTTTGATACTGGTGTATGATCTGAAGGAATGATGACTTCTAGATCGGTCTTGCCTTTGATGTGTTGTGCCATCTGAAAAGAGAATAACTTGAATTGATTGGAAATTTCCTAATATAGCCTTTTCCATGGGAAATACTGAGGTCTAAATTCTCACTTTGGGGTAAATTCTGGTGGCATAATCATCTTTCCAAGCTCCCAAATCACTTTTTCACTTCTTTCTCATGCTGCAGGTATTCCAGATATCTCTGGGAGACTGAAAATGTTTGGTAATTCAGTGGTTGCTTGAGTTTTCCAAAAAACTGTGACCTTGCTGTTAGAAGAGAAATTTGATTCTGTTTTATTTTAAATGCTGTTCTCTGCGTATCCAGATCCTCTGTTTTTTGGTTGTGTTTTTTTTTTTTGTTTTTTTGTTTTTTTTGAAGTGAGAATCCCAGTTTCCATACAACTTCTACAGCATCACTCTATTAGATTGATGAAGTGCTGCTCCATCATATTAGAAATGTAGGTCTGTTTCCCATTCATGGCACCTGGGGGCTTTGGAACATCATTAACTATTTTGAAAAAGAAAGCCCACTCAAATCGATTTAGTAGAAGACAGTGACCTTATGATTTCCTTGCATAAACTTCCCTTTAAAAGAGGGTTATGGTCATGGAAGGAAGCATAGTTTTAGTATATGTTATATATGTGCTGCTCTGTGGGAGATCTATGAGTAGTTTTGGAGATATTTCTCAATATAGTTGGAAGCATGCTAATAAAACTGTTTTGTTTCTGGCAAACTTATAGTCACAGTAAAGAGTGCAAATAATGCTTTTCTGAAACTTATAATTTGGCCAAGTGCAAACAGGCTTAGCTGAAGGGCATCAACTTGATAGCTGTTACCTCTTGGATAAAAATCTTACCACTGTAAATTATATAAGTACTAGGGTTGTTAAGGGAAAAACCTGGGGAAATAGCACGGAAATTGTTCAATTATATTAATAAAGGTATTGATATGACTTCCTCACATCTGCTGACAATTCTTAAGAGGATCTGGGAAGGAGGTTAGTCAAACTGAGGTTGAAATATTAAGGTTTGAGGACAGTTTCCAAACAAGAAAAGCATAGGATTTTAGTAAATTTGGGTTGTGCCAGCATATAAAAATGGAAACTAGAAGGAGGGGAGTAAAGAAGGAAAAAAAAGAAACTGATATAAGCTAGTCTAGCAAAAAACTGAGTATTATGTTATTTTCGAAAGTGATTTGGAGATTTCTGTATTTTTCTTCCACTTTCTGCCACCTTCATGAAATTTATTTCATTTAACTTTCTCTTTCTCTTTTGTTATTGTCTTCTTTTCCTTTCCCCCTTTTTTGTGTCTTTCCCTCTCTCTTCTCAGGTTTAAAACAGCAGCAGAAGAATATCTCCATGTGCCTCATAAGATGTGCTTTTTCTTGAAATGAGTTGTATACATCCTTTTTCCTTTCAAAGCATAGAAAACATTTTATTTGCACTTTTTTTTTTTAGTTATTGCCACTCTTTAAAAATTGCAACAAATTCAAAAAGTACAACAGCATTTAAAAATGTGGCAGTATTGACTGATATGAATATTAGGCAGACGTGCGGATAGAGAAAAGTAATCGAACAAATTAGAATGTGGTGAATATAGGGATTCTCATTGGAAATACCAGAAATATTTTGGAAGCACATTGCAGTAGATGTACTAAAGAAACTTTAGTACTACGTACTAAAGGTAGAATTCTACTCTAAAGAACATAAATTCTAACTAGGTAATGAATAATGAGTATATTATCAGTGTAACTCTAAATTTGATGAGTTAGGCTACAGGAAAGAAGAACTCCTGCTACGTCCCAGGAAATAATTTCTTATTCTAACTGTTGGGACTATTTCTGTAATAACAATCAACTTGAACAGCACCATCTTTGTCTGTGAAATCTAATGGCATGTCTTAAGTCATGCAAGACAACCATTTTTAAGACCATGATTTGTCTTGTTTTCTTGTAACACTTGCAATTCTTCATGGCTAATACTTGCCTATCTTCATTGACATCAAGTTGATTTTATTTCATTTAATAGTAGTACCCATAAGAACTCTGTCTCAGTGAGCTGTGTGTTTGTGCTAAGTTTTCTAGCCTGCTAGTAGCATGAAGAGAAGCAGGCCAGCTACAGTCTCGTGACATCACCACTGTTTCCTGCAAGACCCTTGATTGCTCTTGAGAAGGCTTTCTGTGTAAGTACTGAGCACTGCTAGGTTATCCACGCATGCACTAAATCCCACTGATACCTTGGTTGGAAATAGCTGAAGAGGGCATGATATGAATATGTACCTTTCTATAAACACAGGCATTTAAATAATGTGGAGGTGCTGTTCTCTGTTGAATAGGAAAGTAGGGTTGAAGAGGCTTCTAGGAAGCTTGTATTTATCACTGCTACAGTTGAAGTAAGTGAAGAGCTGAGCTCTAAAGCAATTTGGAAAGTCACACAAAGGTCTGAAATAGTCTTGAAAGAGTATTTTCAACTATGTTAAAATGTTATAAGTCCTACTTTTTTTTTCTTTAATTTTTAAGTATTTATTTTTTAAAATCTCCTTACCAAAAAGGTTGGGGCTCTCTCTTTCTCCATAAATATATTTTGATAAACTAAATCCTACTACTCTCAAAGAAATAGATAGCACACCTGTTAGAACAATGTTTGCTCTTCTGGTAAGTCTCACAAATAGTGGTGAATTTGCTCATAATACTAGTCAAATTGTTTTAGTCCCTGCAGAAGAGTCTAAAATACAGAACAAAGAGTGAATCAGGAAATATTCTCAAGATGCGGGCGGAGTTGGTAGATGTGGTAGAGAAACATTTAATTCATCTCAAATCTCATGGTGGGACATGCTGACTCAGTGCAATTCCAGTGGCAGATGAGCTTGTGAAGCCACAGCAGAAGAGTGTAAAATAGAATATAAAAAGAAAGACTTACATTAGCCCAAATTTAAGAAACTGAGGGAAAAGGAAAGCAGACAGGAGATTGAGGTTGAAGGGGGAAAAAAAAATAATAAAAATAAAAATGGAAGGTCCAGAGTAGTACTAGAAAATTGATGTGTAAGGGGCAAGGTAAAGCTCCCTGCCTTCTACAGCTCCAGGGAAGTACGTGTTTTTAAAGATACTGTGTAGGCTGTGTGCGATGGGGGCTTTTTCCTCCAGCAAAAAAAGGAAGAAAGAACATACAATATTTTCAGTGCTCTTTCTTTGAGTTTGCCTTTACTGCTTGGGGAGTATCACTTAATTTTTAGGATTAGTTTGTGTGTCATATAATAAGTATCTGAGGAGATATTGCAATGGTCCAAGAGCAGATGAAGTCCTGTTTTCTCTTGAGCCTAATCTACCTCTTCACTTCAAAAAACAAACAAACAAAAAAAACAACTTGGTGAAATTATTATTTCCATAAGACACACATTCTATGTTATGATTACATGATAGTAGATGATGTTGTATGACTAATAGAATCAAAACCAACACTGAAGCTCTTCTTGAAAGATTCATCTAAATTTCATACCGCAAATCATTCTAAGAAATGTTGGGATTTTTTATTTTTTTTTATTTTTTTTATTATTTTTTTTTGTGTACCATGAGAACAATATTTAGCTCTTAGGACCTTCTTAAGCCAGTAGCACCTTTCTTTTTCTTATAAAACCTACTTTTAAAAGTACTTGAAGTACTTTTTAATAAAAATCAATACTGCACACAGTTATTTGGGGATATTAAAGAAGTCTTCAGTCAGGGTGTATGTGGGAAACCTCTTCCATGATGCGTGGAAAGCTCTGGAGTAAAGAGAAGTTTTTGAAACAAGAATTTAGTTGCAGTCTTAGGTTGACTAGAGTAGTATCAGTGAGGGAAGAACAAGTCTGGAGAGAATTGTAATGAAAAGGAAAGTATATATAAAACAAATAAATCAGTTTCTCTACTGTATACCTCTTGAAAGGTATACAGACAAAGTCATTTAAAAAAAAATAAACTTCATCATTTCTTACCCTTAGAGTTCCAATTTTTTTTTTCTGCTCTCCTTTTCCAGAGTTTTGTCCTGGAACTTCACATTTAAGTTAAAATGTGAAATTTGGGGTGCTACCAGTTAAATACAAGTTGATAAACTTGTGGGGAGCTTGTATCTGTGAGGTATGTTCCACACCATGATGTGTGAAAGACCCCTGTAGGTGCAGACAGTGCTGTGTTATCTGCATGGTCAAGTTAAAGCTTGGAAATGCCATCTTTGGTACTTGAGTTGACTATCAGTTTCATCAGAGACATCAGCTGTCTCTGTTACAGAAAACATTAGAGACATACCAGAACAGTTTCATGACGTTAAGGCACTTGTGAAACTAATATTCTGGTGATTCTTCCTTAGCCATGCTGCGTAGTCTTAGGAAAATCACAGACTGTACTTCATCTCTAAACTCTAGCCATCCAAAATGCAGGAGTCAAATCCAGTCTTGTTCAGGATCCCCCTGCCTTCAGCAGAATTATTTCCAGAAGAGATTTTGTCCCATTCTATCATGTTTGACCAGTATCTTCTGAAAAGCCCTTCATCTCTCCTGTGTTTGCAGGCAGCCAAGGCACCTAGCTCAGGTTGAATGTGTATATTTTACATGACTAGGGATGGATGAAATTAATCCAGTTCTTAATCTGTCTGTGGTCTATTCATCACATGTAAATTAAGGATATTAATGGTTCATTTTCATCTGTTTCCCATAGAAAAAATGATTAGATATGACAAGGAACTGATTGTGTTGGAACATTACAAGAGCATTGCACAAAAGGAGAAATAAAGAAGAGAAGCAGGTTATCAGTAAAACAGAGAACTAATAATTATATGTAACTTTTTTTAATTTCACTCAGAAATTACAGTGATATAAAGTACTCAGTATAGTCTCCGTCACTTCCTAAAACTAAGTTTTAATCAACAGTCCAGTTTTTTCTATTGGAACCTATTTCCTTGCAGGAAAAATGAAAGATTTTCAGATTTTTGTGTTTTAAATCTCCTCCTCCACCCTTCTGCTTGTTAGTCTTCCTTCTAGAGATTCCCATCTGTCTCATATGTTAACAGTACTGTGGACTTTCTGGCGCAGAAGAATTTGAAAGAATCTATGTTTTGAATTAAGTTATTTATTTTGACAGTAAATTCCTATTAGTTAGGTGAATCATATCCTTTATTCACCACGGAGTGAACCTTTACAAACAGTCATGAAAGAATTACTCTAAATGGAAGCAGATTTCTGTATACATAATGCCGTACTAAAATATTTTTTTTTAAAGAGGGGAGTGGAAAAGAATAGACTACAGAAATATAATGAATTCTGAAAGAATGTGAATGCATGTACGTTTTCTTGTATTTAATTCCATAGCTGCCATGATGATGAATCTATTTCGTACATTTACACGGGTATCTTTAGTCTTGTGTAAGTTTTAAACTTAAACAAGATAACTTATATCTATACAGATTCTTTTCAAACAGTTACAACTATAAAACCAATAGAACAACTTTAATGCAGTCTTTATAAAAAGTGTGGAATGTACAGAAATATAAAGTCACCAGTATTAACAATTATATTATGCTTAGTAAAATACATCCAGCATAATAGTTATGCTGAATTAAGAGATTGTTCGCATTTACTTAGAACATGCCATTGGATACCATATTAGTAGGTGAATTAAAGAATAATAGTTGTGCTATATAAATATGTTTGGCAAAAAAAAGAAAAGTCAAGAGAACGTAGAGTATTAGTAACTGGATATTATTCTCTTAAAATATAAGTTTTACTTGCCTTTAACCATGTGCAATTGCATTTACTCAGAGGAAAGAGTTTTTTAAAGAAAGTATACCTAAACTATAAATAGAGGGATCATTCAGGACAGAACCTGGATCCACCTGGCATTGACAATTTTATTACTACTCTTAAGTTCTGTTGTTAGGTTTTTGGTTTTCTTGTGATTGAAGAAGAGAAAGGTTAACTTTGGTGTTTGTGTTCTTTTGGAGAAGTTGGTTTCGTTCTTACTACCTCCAAACACTTTTACTACATAAAGCAGAGAAAGAAACTTAACTTTTTTTCTTGCTACAGACTTTGATTCATCAGTCTTGGGAAACTTTATCAAAACGAAATGTGGTTTCCATTTGCTTTTTCCAATTTCTGAGAAAGCATTTCAGAACTGGTGTGAATACCTGATGACATACGGCATATTCAAGGCCAGCAACACGGATAGATAGAACAGTAAGGCATTCTGAGCTAGGAAGAAAAAGGTGTTTGTTTTTTTTAACGTAATTCAGATGACAAACCAAGTCTGTTTTCTTACATCTGCTCAACATCAACATATCTTACAAACAAGTTTTTCGAATTTCCAAGGAATGTAGTTTGAGAGCTGCAATTCATGATAGCTAGTGTTTTGTCCTTGACCTTTACATTTCAGCACTTTCACAATCTGCTAAAGTCTGTTGTTAAATGCCAGCCTGGAGTTTTGAAGGCATAAAAGATTATCAGTTAGAAAAAGAATTGCTTTTCAAATGAAGATCAATACAAAATCCGCATATTGTGGCAAACAGAGCTACATGCATAAGCATTCAGATGCAGAAATGCATGGAAGTATTTGTAATTTTGACAGCACTAACAATGGCAGAGGGAAGGAGGGCACCTCTGCTGTGCATGAGTCTGTCTGAACAGCATCCCAACCTGTTGGCAAGCTAGCTCATGGATAGGCAGACATTCATCAGAATTCTGATAGTTTCTAGCTGTAAAAACAGGAAAGGATTATTAGGATATGGTGATGATATGAGGTAGAGGGAGTTGGGCTTATTTAGCTTCGAGATTAGAAGGCTTCAGGGAGACCTCGTTGCAGCCTTCCAATACATGAAGGGATTTTATAAGCAGGAAAGGGACTGACTTTTTACATGATCTGATAGGGAATAGGACAAAGGGGAGTGGTTTAAAACTAAAATATGGGAAATTTAGGGTAGAAGTTGGGTAGAAATTTGTTACTTGGAGAGTGGTGATGCCCTGGCACTGCTCCCCAGAGACGTGTGGGTGCTACATCCTTGGAGGTGCTCAAGGCCAGGTTGCATGGGGCCCCGGGCAGCCTGAGCTGGTAGGTAGCAGCCAGCCTAGGGCTGGAGTATGGAGCTAAATGATCTTTAAGGTCCCTTCTAAGCTAAGCCATTCCATAATTCTGTGATCTTGTGAGGATTTTATGCAATTACACGGGTGAAGTTTGCATATTGAGGCTTAGTAGAGCCTCAACTCCAAATTCTGGTATTTCAGAGAGCTGCAGCCAGCTGTCCTTTACAGAAACAGTAGGAATCATCTCTTTCACCTTTCACTGTGTGAAAGCCTACATCTGGACTGGCAATAATGTTCCAGTAGCTAATGAGATAAACATTTTTAAGTCAGTGATTCAGCTTTAAGCATATATTTGAATATGAGTTTATAGTGCCCTCAAAGTGCTCTGTCCCTTTTGACTGCATAGAGACTTTAGAAATCGATCAGACTGGATAAATATGCTGGAAGTATCTCTCTATGCATAGATTAAAATGCTGTTGTGGTTTTAGTTACTAATTTCCACATTCCCACATGGTTCTGTTTTATTCCAGAATTTCTAGTATATTGGTCTTCAAAGTGTTGTTTCATGTGAGCAAAATTATTGTACTAACAGACATACAATTCCTCATAAATAAATTCATACCTGAAAAGAGGTTGCACCACCCCTTAAAGCTTATAATATACCATTTGTGCTCCAGGTCATCCTGTATACAAGAGTCTTTGCAGTTGAAAATCTCATTTTACACTCCAAATAGAGCTAGGTGCAGCTCTGATCCAATTTACACTGGAAAGAAAGGTGCTTGAGGACCTTTGGAATGTAGAAAACATCCTCTAGCTACTGGGAAGTAATAAATAATAATAAATTTTAGTAGATAATAATAAATAATATTTCTTTAAAGCAATGAGAGTATACGAAATTTGGAAGAGAGCCTGAAGAAAGAATGAGATATCTTCCACAATGATGCTGACTCTCTAATCTGGTTAAAACTGGTTAAATTCTTCATCTAAAATGTGAAAAAGTTTTGTTTTTTTTAATTCTTAATCTACTTAATTTACTAATTCCACGATTTCCATATGTTAACAAAAAAAAGATGTTTTCAGTGAAATCTTATATTCTGGGGACGGAATTATATGCAAGTAAACTGGAAGCATAATTTGTGTTCGTGTAGCTTCTAAATAAGCTTGTCTATGTATCAATTAATAAATAGAAGAAAAAAATGGCATATTAGCTACTTTTTAAAATTGGAAAACTAAGTAATACTTTAAAATAATTTTCACAAAGCTTTTCCAGTGTTTGTGAGAAAATTATATCCAAGGTAGACTGCGTTTCACAAGCACGTGAAATTTCATCTGCTTTAACTGATCTTCATCTGTTCTTTGAAGAAATTCCAGGTTGGAAATGTGCAAACAAAAAGATACAATTAGAAGTCAGTATGAAAGACAGAAAAAGTTAAGACTATTTAGAAAATTACTCAATTTTTCTCCTCTGACCTGCAAAGTACTGCTTATTATAAAATATGGCAATAGAACAAAACATATGCAGGCACTTTTAATTATCTTTAAAACCAAGAGAAATAAAGGTTTCTTTTAGATGGCTGCATGGTATTATTTTTTTTAAGCACTTCAGAGAATTGCATCTGTGATGAGATAAATGCAGCTGCAAATTTAAATTAAGATTATCTTTAGGCTAGTAATCTCATTTACTGTTCAGCAATTTTAATTCAAGTCAAGACAGTGCAATTAGTGTCATCATCCTGCTGATATTCCTCTTTGCTTTGTGGCTGTATTTACTGTTGTTACAACTCGTATAAAGTATAAGTCAAGATAATTAATTATTAAAGGAAAAAAGTCAGCAAGTGCTGCTGCTGCAGTGTGATGAGCTGGGCTTGTGTTAGCACTGAAAAGAATGTCTCATTAAAACACTTGGCAAACTTCGTAATTTTCCATTTTGACACGGAGATAAATTTATTTCACATGGCATTCTGAAATCTGTTATACTTTTTCTTTTGTTTTACTCTTCTCTTAATTGCCTCCTCAAAATTAGATTTGTTTTGAATATTTATGCTACAAGAATTAAAAAATGTAAAAAAAAATTATTTTCCACATGAAGAAGGGATTTTGCTATCACCTATGTAGGCTGTGTTTGAGCTGGTATTTTTCTTGAGCTGTATTTTGCTGCAGCATGCATGGATATAAAAAAAAAAAGTCATCCATTTCAGGTATACGAGTGTTCAAGTAGTTCTGAACATACTTTGTGTTCCCAACTAGCATAGTTTGAATGCTTTTTAATAATAGTGTTTTTTTATTTCCTACATTTGCATTAGAAGGTCCTAGAGGAAAACAGGTTTCCAAGGATGCGTAATTTTCTTCATGACTGCAGCATTAAATCCATTTCTGAATTTTGAATCCTGATGGCCCCATTTTTTTGTTTTTAATAAAAGTGTTATTTGTATGAGATATTCTGTATGTGATCTGGCAAGATATGGTGCTTGTACTTCTGTTCAGTGGCAGTGTGTTCCTGAAGCCCTGCTAATAATGATTCCTTTGCAAAGAACAGTTAAGTTGCTGAAAGGAGTCCATTCTAGTACTAATTTGTACTGAGAATGCTTCCCAGAATATATTGCTGTTATATTCAATGATTTCACTACAATAAAGGCGAGACTTCACCAATATATAATCTGCAAAGTCAGATAGGGTACAAGCAGTGAGGAAGTTTTCCTTACAAGGAACAGGAAACATAAAGGGGTGAATCAAAAACACAGGAAGGATACATTAAACAAAAGTAGGAGACATTAAGTTGTATTTGAATGAACAGTCAGTGCACAGTTTAGTTTTATAAATGTACGTGTTGCTTAAAAAGACAAATACAGAAGAGCATGCCTGTATATATTGTCGTGTTGTAGACAATGTGAACTGTGCCAAGAGTATGTTGTGCCAGAAGCTTTTTTAGTTTCTTGCTGCTCAGCAAGGTCTTTAATATATGCTTACCTTTAAACTTATGAGTAACGGGTCTCATTTGAGTGGTCTGTTCATGTCTACCTTTCTGCTACAAACTACCTTACTCTTTCTGGAAACTAAAACATATGGTGCTATTAAGACCTTGAAGTGTACTTAGAACCAAGTGACTGTGTGTAATGCACACACTGTATATGCTTCTCTTCACTTCTCACTTCTCTCTATGCATTTTATGTATGTTTCTGAACTAAGGAAAAGATGATAGAAGGACTTTTCCCTTACATTGTCCTCTGTTTGTTTGTGAATCAACCCTGCATAAAATGACTTTTACGCTGGCTAATAAATATACTATTGAAGATCAGTTTCTTTTATGCTTTGCGTTTTCTTCTTTTCTGGAATATTCACTTCTGGGTTTAATGGAGACCATTTGGCAGGGGAAAAGGGGGAATTGTAAAGAAAATGCCATGGAGCATGGAGGATGCTACTATAGCAGAATTGCTAGGAATTCCTTTCTTGGTGAAGTGTTGAGTGTGTTTTGTAACATTCTTAAGTTCGTTCACTGGATTCACAAATCTGATAATCCTGTCCTGCAGTAGCAAGTAAAATTTTGGGAAGAGGCAATACTTAACAGATTGAGCAGAAGTTCAAGGACAACTCAGTTCTTAATTGCTTAACTAGGAAAATTATAAGAAAAAAATTAAACCAAGACACCTGTTTATTGTTATTATTGCAATATAATTCACTGGTTTACTGCTTATTATCCTGGCTGTAAATCAAGCCACATTAATTTTGGATGTGTTCTTTGCGTAACTGAATGATTTCAGCAATAATGCTTCAATGATGAACTTAGAGTCTCTTAAGACTGATTGATTCAAAATGTGCCCAACAAGTTTGGGTCAGCAGAAGTCACCCAGGAAAACAGATCCCAAACAAATTGAGGAATTAATTTAGGAATCTCTACTTACCATAAACAATTCATCAGATAAAAGCAGTAATTGCCAGTGCCATGCAGAGGATTGAGCAGAATCAAGTTAAACTAGTCCTGCAAAATTGAGTGAAGCAGAGGGAAAAATCTACTTCTGATCTTAAAATTTCATTCTTTCAGTAGTATTCCAGTATTTAACCACTTTTTATAATAACTACAGTGACATGGGAAAAGACAAAAATGAGTTAATGGAAAGCTCAGTCATTTGTGTAGAGTCAAGAAACCATGATTTGATTTTCCATAAGGGAATCTAAATTGCATAATTTCACTTGACTTTAATGGGATTTGGACTGAGCCCAATATTACTAGCTCAATTTTTGAGGTGAGCATCAGCATCATTGGACTGAAACAATTTCATCCCCAAATGGCAAATTCATGATCTAAGTTGCATTTAAAAGACTCTGGCCATCTTGGCTAAGTTAACTAAACCTTAGGTTTTCTGTGCTTAGATTGACTCTAGGAAAAAACAGAAAGAAGTCCTATGTGTAGTACAACTACTGAATTTGTCTTGTAAATGTGTGTTCCTCATTATTGGGTTCTGGCAAATAATAAGAGTTGAGTTTTCAGCTTTTTTTTTATAAGGGGTAGAACAAGTAGGAAGACTCTTTTCTACACACTGAATATGTTTTCAGAAGTCTGGTGTGTTTGGAGATGCTGTCACCCTCCTATGTAGATAGACTGAAGATCAGAGAGGAATTCATGTATTCTCTCTGGGGGAAGGTTGGTAATGTTTAAGTTCATGTACACACGTGGAAGCCTGCAGTTAGATTCACAGTGCAATGAGTGCACAAACCTAATTCTCAAATGAGATTGCAGACTACAAACAGCTTAGAATTCATATTAATCAAATAAGGTTGTACATTATTCTTTCACTTCACTGTTTTTTCACAAACATGCTCTAGAATGAAGAGCATTCAATAGGTAAAAATATATTTAGTTTATGCCATGCACACAGTGAAGTACATATAAATCATGTGACTTGTGGTGGTGGTTGTTTTTTATTTTCTTTTAGCAGACTGAATTAAGCACAAATCAATGCTAAGTGACCACTTTGCAGCATTTCCATAATTCAGAAACATGGTGCTTAGGTATCATAGTGCACAGATGCTTAGTTCATAGTGTAACAGTTGAGTTCAATTCATAGCACAGTTAGAAGTACCTGCCATCGTGTTTTCCTGTATTTGTTTTCTGTGAGGGTGGCTCACGGCAGGTAGGATGAATTGTGTGCCCAACCTGTTTCACTGCCTTCATGTTAGTAATGGATATCTGGTTTTTGTGCTTTCTTTTATGGGAACGTCCACCGCGTATTGGTGTGATTTCTCCTTGTTCACGCTTCTTCTATTACAGGGAAGTCTTACTGATTTGGCTGATAATTTTGCTACATCTCTTGTCAGCGTTTCGGTTTGATGAATGAAATGCCATTCCAGGTTATTCACTCAATTTTCCTACAAAATCGAGATTTTTCTCTTACTGTCATGTTTTAAATTCTGATAATAAAATGTCTTCTGCCTCTCGCCTTCTGAGAATATTCCACCTCCAAACATACTTAACTTGGCAGAGCTTGGAAAGTTTTGGCTTGCTTCTTGAATGGGTTTCAAGCAGTATTCTCATTATAGTAATAACCATAACTGGTGTTAAAGAACTGTGATTATCTACAGAGCATTCTTAAATGTATGAGAGGCAATATGCTCATTGAAGCCCAAGAGCAGTGTCTTTAAAATGGTCTTTCTATGAAGTATACCTATGATACTGGTTCCCATATTCAATCCTGTGCTCCGATTGTACGTGATGTTGTGATTTTATTTGTGAATTATACTATTTAGTTATATAAAATGTGCCCAGAAATCTAGGTTTTTTTTTTAGTGAGGTTAGAAGCAGGAAAATTTTATTTCTGCCTCGGATATGCAAGATGTATTAATGTAGCTGAACCAAATAGTTGTAGCTACTACACGCATTAACACATACATAGATAAATGTCATCTGATATGGAAATTTGGCTAAAGATTCTCCACTATGGTGTAAAACTGACTTCAGTAGGGTGTTTAATCAGCCTGACATACTGGCTCCTGGTCTTTGCTTCCCTGCCATTTATGCCCACTTGATTCTAATCTATGCTCTTTATGATAAAGCTTTGTTTATTGATAATTCTGTGCTGTTACATCGTTCAGAAAAGTCAGCGTGCCAGTTATTGCTGATATTGGATGTAGAAAGAGCCTGGCTTTTCAAATGATCTTCCTTTAAACTGCTGTAGCTCTTACTCATTATTTACAAAGTGATAATGTCAGGATAATTTCTATTTGTATAACTTCATCAATTTAGCAGTCACCCTTCTTTTCTGCCTGCAAGTAAATAAATAAATAAAAGAAGCAATCATTAATGGAATTACTTGATAACTTACACTTACATGAAATTTATTCCCATTTTAAAACACCTTCCTTGCTTATAATTCTGTCGCTAGGTTAAGCACCCCTATACTTTTATGCCTGCCACCTAAGGAATAATTAAAGCATTGTGCTAAGCTCAACAACAGAAAAAATGAATAGGTTTGGCATCTGAGGCAGGCATGGTTGTCTGAAAAACTGCATCAGCCTCTGTGTGGGTGGAGGAGCAGTAGCACTGCTTTTAAGATTGCTTCCAGCATTCACGTTGACACAGCTGGGGACAAATGACAGACTTCCAACAAGTTTTAAACTCGCCATAAACTCGCTCTGTTTAAAAAGTTGCAGTATGGATTATTTCATGATTTTATTTTACATTTTGCGTTAGATAGAATCAGGTTCTTTTTCCGCCAGATTTGAGAGATTTATCAGTTTACACTGCAACTCGAGAAGTGGATGTAGCTGTGCCACTGGAACAACGTGTACCATCTCTGAGAGATGCTGTAAGCCTGGGCTGCTCCACAAAACTTAAAGCAAAATTCTTGGCACTTTTAATAATGACCACTGCTTCTTCCATTAACATTTCTGGAAGTTTGTTTATGATGTGATAAAGCACTTAAAATTTATCTAAAACTTATAGATGAGCTTTATGTGCATAATAAAGTGCTTTGTTAGATCTGGGCTAACCAGAACCTGATTGCTTCTGCTTTCTGTGGTGATTTACACCATTTCTTCTTTGTGTTGTGCCTTGTTTTCTGTGAATTATAATAGCAGAACAAATCAAAACCTGCAGTAAATACTGATATCAGTGACGTTAGATCAGCGCAGGGCATTAATATTCATTGCAAACAAACAAACAAACAAAAAAAAAAACTCTGGAAAATAAGTTATTGGTGGAAGAAGCAGCATTTCAGAGGATTTTATTGAAACACAAGAAATTAAAATATGATACAGTACTGGCAATAAAGTATGTTTCCCTTTATTTAATTTGTCCAGTGGTATAATCAGTAATTTTTTACACATTTGGTATATAATAGCCTTGATCAAATGAAGAGAGAAAACAAACCAATGGCAAGATAGATTCAGAAGTTTAAATCCTTTCTTACAAATCCTCTTCCACTGAAATACTTCTAATTCTGTGCCTGGTATTAAGCGTGGCACAATGTGGCATCCTGCCATGGTTGATCAAGTTTTGAGTTGCCCTTACATACAGGGGGTGCTGTAACCCACCACATCTATCCATAGAGCTTGAATTTTTCTATGTTCACCAGCAAAGATACAGCAGAATAAACTTAATGGTAACTCTAGGAGGAATTAGTAAATTGAGAATAAGCTAAAAAAAAAAAAATCATTACATGTCTGTAGAGGAGGAAGGAGAAAGGTGGGCTGGGGAAATGCCTATGCTTTGGGTGTCCTTCAACCTGCTGTCTGCAGGCCTCCAGCATTTCTCCTGTGAGCACGTATTCTACAAGGAATCCACGTATTCTACAAGGAATCCATCGCCAAAGGGACTCTCTTGGGTTATTGCAGTTTTTGGTGTATTTTATTCTGGAAGGAGGGAGCATTCTATCTAGGAGACAGGGAAATGAAGCGAATCTCATTTAGAAAAGCTGTGCTGGTGCCTAATTTCTGTATTGTTAAAGTACAAAATTAAATTCTTGGTGGCTGTGCAGTTTTATATAATTACCACCATTTTTCACTGAGCAAAGGGGAAAAAAGTGCTGTTTACATTAAGGACCATAGAATGACAATGCAGGAGTATCTGGCCAAGGTTCAGATCCTCTAGAAGTGCAAATATTAATGAGTTCACACCCTCTTGCTCTTAATCTTTTATCCCTGCCATCTTTCATCTCTCAGACAACATCTCACTCTGAAATTCATGATGTCCTGCACTAGTTCTCAAGCCAGCTACTGCATCCCAATCCAGTAGTTACATCCAATGTCCTGTAAGAAAATAAATGATGTTCAGGTTTAACATTTGTGACCCTAGCTGACCTAGCAGTTGTGAGAGAATGAGGTTTTGCCATCATTTCTGCTCTGAAAAAAATTACTTTTATTCTGTCATAATGTTCCTATAGATGTATTGAATATTATGAACTTGCTCACTGATTTTTCCCCTGGCATACTTTAAATGTGCACAATATAAAAATCAGTAATTATCCCATGGAACATGCTTCATTTTGGACTCATATTTTAGTCTGCCAGTGGTTTGTGTTTGTAAATAAAGATTTTCACCTTAAACGACACCTCCATTTATCAAAAACTTTTTCTTATCTGTGGTGCAGAACTTCCTCAAAGAACTTCAATACCATTGATTTGAATTCTCCCCCCCTCCCCCCCATTGATTTAAGCAATGACATATGAAAAAACTGGTTGATCCCCTAAAGAAAAAAGCACGTGTTTCCATGTATATTCTATTGGGAAGCTGAGAGCTCCATTGATTCACCACAAGAAATAAACAGCTTTGCAAATTGAATCAAACAAGAATAAGAAACAGTATGGAAGTCTCTAAATGTTTAGAACTGGAGAAAGGGGGTATGGGAGTTAAATGAGGAGGAGGCGAAGAGATGAAATTGTTACTTAACTACCCATTTTGGAAAGGAAATATGTTTAGGGAGTGCATTTTTGTCTTGCTTGTATTGAAAAGGACACAACATTATGAGAAGATTTTTACACCTACTGAGATTTTTATGTTGTTGTAGACAGGAATAAAGGAGCAGAAATGATGCTCTGCATGTAGGAAGCACATACATCTCAAAATTTCCCTGGATATAGTAGTGTGAGCTATTATTTCACCTTTAACATTTAAGATCTTTATTTTTGTTGGAATTCATTGCAGTGCTGGTATAAAAAGGCATTATAATACAAACCTTGGGCTTAGTCCAGGTGTGATGATGTCAGTAGGAGTCTTTGGATGAGACTCATCATCCTTCTCCCAGCGATTATTTATTCAGGAAAATAAAAAACCCAACATTTTTAACAGGAAAGTCTAACCCATCTACAGGCTTGTCGCATTCTTAAGATTTTTTTAAAGCCTTTCTAAGAAGAGATACTGTTGTACAGAAATCATTGACTCTCAGTGTACTATTTTTAAAAAAAAAAAAAAGCTGACAGAAAGGAAATCATTTTCTATTATATCCATTTTTAGACATTTGAATAAATTGCCTGATTGTTAAAGATACTAAGCATTCCCACTTCAGAAGAGCATTTTGTGTTAGTAAATGACACAGGATGTTTTTCCCCCCAAATGGAGCACTGAAAAGAAAAGGAAATGTTCTGAAAATCAGTAAGCATAACCTCTTCTGCCTGGAAACAACTTATACCTGTTTTTCTTCTTTATATCCTCCTTTTTTGGCTTCCAGATTTAAGTCAATTTTTGATAACAGGTTTCTGCCTGAGGGTTTTTCTTGGTTTTTGATCTTTTTCTGAGCAAATGCAATGGCTTTACTTCTCCAGGGATAGCAAAGGTTGTAGGAGAACTAAGCTTCAGAAAGTAGCCAATGTCATTCTCAAAGCATGATTTCAAGCAAACCAGGCAGAAAGAGCCATAATAACTAATATGGGTTCTTTGAATTAAGGGTCATGGGGCAGGAGCATGCAAAGAACTCATGGTTTTCTTGAGATGGATGGGCTTCAGCAGGCTGGGAGAGCTGGTTGGGAAGACATGTTTTGAATGACACAGAGTTTGAGGACATCATGGACTGGTGGACTTTTTGTGCAGAGCGATCTGAGATGTTGGGATATGATGGGGGCCTGAAGTAAGGGATTTAGGAGTGGGGAGCAGTTAAGGTGTTTGGATTAGGTTAAGAGCATAGTTATATCTGTAGTGGTAGAGATAAAACATCTACCTTGGCAAAAATCCTTTTCTGAGAATAGGGGTTACAGGTGCTTAGAGAATATAGCTTAGAGAATATGTCCTTATCTTCTGGGCATGGGAAACTTTTTGGATGGAAGTTGCATCTGGGATATCTTGTATAATAATTTTTGAATTGTTTTACTGCCTTTCCAGTTCTTTTTTTTATATTGCTCCAAGATATATATGACAAATATTTATGCATGAGAAAGTATTTATTTTCTCCTGTCTAATCATTCAGTGCAGTTATTCCCAAGGCCTTGTATAATGAGAAGAGTAATTAATTATCCTCTATTCACCTTTTCAATGAAGTTCATAAACGCATAGATCATCCCATGTTTTTTCTCCAGTGAGCTCATTTTGAATGGAAAAAAATATGTATGTCTATTAGTCTTTTCTGTTAAATCTTACGGCACTGCAGGCACAGGTGTAGCCCACATCGCTATGGTTTCGTAGTGAAACTGTCTTGTTCTGTAGCCTTTCAAAATAGTTCTGTCTGTTTATGATCATCCAAGAATATTATAACTTTATTTCTAGAGAACAACCCCAAAAATTTCTATTTATTTATTTATTTATTTTGCTGAGTGAATTTTTGTGTATTGTAAATACACTGTTGGGGTGCTGCAAGCACTTTAGTGCTGAATTTGATCTGATTTTTCATTTCTCAGCTCTTTGCATCTGTTCACGTTGTCATTAGTTTTCATCATGCTGGGTATTTTGATATCATTAGCAGATTTTGCTACCTCACCCAGTCCTAAATGAATTATGGACATACAGATGAGCCAAGACCTACAGCATATACCAGTGGGATGCTTCTTATAATTTTCTGTCATTAGGCAAATTGATCATCTTTGATCTTTTAACTGCAGGAAAATCTATAAGAGAATTTTCCCTTGTACTTATTGCTTCCTTATAGAGATTTTGTTGTCAGTCACAAAGTCACTGTGATGTGGTGGTGTTGTTCAAGTGCCTTAATTATACCTTGCTCATCTACACTTGTCTGATGCTGTATTTATACACAACCACTGTGGTTTACAATCTCTAACTTTATGCACCAGATATGGAGATGAACAGACTGAAAAGCATAATTCATATGGTCAAGTAACAATTCTTTGATAGCAAGCGAAAAAGAAACAGGGCCTAAATCCAAATAAATCTGAAGATTATGATAAAGAAGTACCTTATTTACCTATTTTACTAGCAGTGTAGATTATAAGAATATTTTCAGAGAACTTTTCACTTGAAAAGCCAAGCTTTTGATGCATCTAAGATTTGAAATGTGTTTATATTATGTTCATCTCATAATCCAAGGCTTTCGTGGTCACTGAGACTTCACGTTTCTTCACTCTCTGGTTTCAGCATTTCTCTGACTCTTTTTGCATGCTTATAAGCTACTCAACTCACCCAGATGTGTGTATTACAGATCGGATGTTCCTACTGGCATGAAATTCTACTGCTTCAGAAGGTTAAAGTCATCAGATTTGGAGTCAGTAGTTTTTTTTTTTTTTTTTTTTTTTTTTTTTTTTTTTTTTT
>JACDJE010000121.1:3284868-3313951 GCA_016647715.1 Pavo muticus
ACATCAAAAAAAAAAAAAAAAAAAAGGAAGAAAGAAAAAAGGAAGAAAAAGAAAACAACAATATCCCATGCAGATAAAATATATTGATTTCTTGGTAAATGGAAGAATTTATATCATCTGTCTTTTAAGACAGTATTAATATTTACTAGGTTAAAAAAAAAAAAGGCATTTTTAAAGATGTGAGCAAGTATGGGTCAGCTTAGGATAAGTTTTTCTGATGCAATGTACAGGACCATGTTCTCAGCTTTATGTACCCGATAAATGTTGTTCAGCTTTTGTCAATGTCATTGGAGCCATTAGCAGATCGCTTCAAAAAGTTCAGTCATTTAAAAATGAACTGAGCTGTTCTTTATGGATGTCCATTATTAAAAAGAAATATAACAGAGTTGTCATGAATGACTTTCATCTAACATCAGTTCCCCATCCATGTAACTACATTGCCTTCGAGAGAGCTGTTCCTAATCTATAGCCATTATAGATTTTTAAAGTCAAAAGGGCCATTTTGATTATGTGTAATCTGACCTTTGGCATAACATGTGACATAAAATTCCACCTGAATTAGGCTTTATGATTAAACCACCACTTCTTTGAAAGGTGATAAATAATGTCTCCAACCTAATTTCATCTCTCTAAAGAACAGTCATATGTTTTCAGCTTTCTTAAGTAAATAGGTGGGGAGAAATAAAAAAGCACCTTTCAAGCCCACAGGTTTCAGTTACTTAAAACATAGTAAATTTGGTTGCCAGCTGAGGAACTTGTCTATCTCCAGTGCCTTTGCTCTTGTTTAGGCTAGTCTTGCAATTTGCATAGTTGAAATTAGTTGATGTTAACATTTCCCGTGTAGCTTTGATCTTAAGATTTCACTAAGTGTTGACGAATTTTCTCTTGGGTTTATTGCTCTTACTGAAGAGTTTATTTGTATTCTGAGTTTGTTTAGCTGCAACGTCTAAGTAATGAATGTGGTAAATGGATGTCTGTTACTCATCACAGACCATCAGAATCTTTCCCTCCTGTAGACAGTGGTAAAACTGAATGTGAAACTGGACCAGAAAGCAGACACATTATTTGCATTTAATCTGAAGTTTGCAGTACCAGTGTTTAGAGGCAAGTCAATCTATATGCAAGTTTCTGCTTTTGTGTCAATTCATCACAATAAATATCTAAAATATTCCACCTGAAGATTGTAAAATGTCTGAGGAAAAGGAACTGGTTTCAATTCTACTTGCAGCTATTCAGTGGAGAAGTCTTTTGGTCTCTATGTGGATGTATAAACTCTGTTAATGTTAACCTTCCTCCTTCCAGAGGGAGAAAAAAAAAACCCAAAACGTTCCAAGATTATTATTCTCTCTCTTCTTGGAGGTACATTTGGCTTAGAATTGGTATGTTAAATATATTGTTGCATTGATGTTGAAGAGCAGAACAGAAATTTTTGATAGCAAGCACTCCGTAACTGCAGTATCCTATGCAACAGACATGCTGAAAATGGAGAGTAGCTATTATAGCTAGGGATGTTACGTATTATGCCTCTCATCCTGGAGAGAAATGGAAAGAACGCACACCTTCAGGACTGCTCTTTTCAGATATTCTTGTAGCTCTCTCTGATGAGGAATAATGGATCCACAGAAGGTGCCTATTAGGAAAACAAAGAGTGAACCATGTGAACAAGGTACTTTTGAGATCTTCCCAATTTCTAGTCTTTCTGTAGAGAAAACACATGAGCTAGATGACCCCCTGCATTCTGAGTTGGATGCTGAAGAGCCAGTTGGCCTGGTGACACAGTTCCCCATCGATTCCTGGGATGTTTGCTGAGCAGTGAAGTGGGAAGAAAGTCAACAAGACCAGACAGAATGGAAATCTTGATATATAGGATTGCACTATGTCAGTGGTCCATCAAATGGTTATTGAAAAGAAGAAACAGGTGAAACATGCAAAAAACCCACCCTTAGCAAGGACAACCTGACCATGTATTTTTTGCAGAGCTACTAAAAGAGAGTCCTGGATGAAAAGAGGTTCAGCAGTACTGTGGCTTGTTTCTTTCATTGATTCTATCACGTGTTTTTACTTATTAACCAGGAGTGAAATTTTGCTGTTAACTGAGTGTTTGCTATCAACAGTGACTGCAAAAGTTCTGGGCAGAGGGCAGACTAAGCCCTGGATTGCTTTTATTATTTGCATCATTTGTAGGCAAGAGGAAGCTTTTCTTTTGCAAATGTTGTAAAAAATGATGTTGCTGCTCTTTTTAAAATTAGACTAATTAGTAAAATAGTCAGGAAATAGGCTCCTGATACAATCCTGAAAGGCGTTAGAGTGCAAGTTCCATCACCTATGGAATGAGAATTACTGAATTGCTGTCAAGCTACGATACATTTCCAAGAAAGAGTTCCATAAACTGCCTGATTAACCGATATCAACCCTTGAGAGTCCAACAAAATTGTTACATGGTATAATTTAATCAGGTACTTGAATACATTATGGGATTTTCTAACTATTGTTTTGTTCCCTATTGTAATGTAATGCTTAAGCTGGTAATGTAAATCTAGGCCAAAATGTTTGGGGAGCAGCTGTGGAACTGGGATTATTCAGTCTGGAGAAGAGAGGGCTCAGGGGAGACCTTATGGCTCTGTACAGTGGCCTGAATTGAGGTTGTAGTGAGGAGGGGATTCGCGTCTTGAACCAGGTGACAACGATAGGACAAGAGGTAATGGCCTTAAGCTTGTCTCATTAACAGGCCTGACCTTATTACTGGATATTCATACAATATAACTTGTTAAATACTTGGTCACAGATAGCGATGAAGCTCTCAAGGGACTGCACCACAGCTTTACCAGTGCCCTCAGTGTAGACCATCAGTTTGCACGAGTGCTGTGTTTTGCAGTCCAAGTATCTCACTGAGAAAGGGAAAGGAAGAAAGTCTTTTGTGAAAGTAGAAAGGAAACATGATGTCTTCAGTTGTTCAGTGCTCTGTGAAGCTGTTTAACGTAACAATGGTTTAATGCTGCTGTGTTTTTGGACCTGCCTACAGGTCTTTTTTTTTTTNTTGTTTTTGTTTTTGTTTTTTCTTTGTAACAACAAATAAAAAGCAATTTTGGGGATTAAGTTGCCTGGTTTGGCATTGCCTCATTCAATGAAATCCAGACAGCTAAAGGAAGCCAAGATAGTAGTGATGGTTGTGAGCTGCTGTGTTCTCTTCTTGCTATCAGATTTAAATTAATTGTGAAGTGGGTTTTTTGAGGAGTTTTCTGATCCCTGTTAAAGGAAACTTTAACAGACTGTCTAGTTCAATTTTAAGTTTCAAAGATATTCTGAGAGTACAAATGGTTTTTATAATAATTTCTTAGTAGTCTTCAGATATTCAAATTAAAGTGTTGAGAAGGGAAATTAAATTAATAACTCTTCAAAGAAAGTTGTTTCTATGAGATCTGGTTTCTCCTATCCATAGAACATCTCTACCCTTCACAGCTATCCTATATATAGTCATTTCTGTTGTGGTTTATAATTTTATTTCTATTATGTCTATTAATAAAAATGTCAGTATTTTAATAAAGCACATCATTCTCTTTTATCAATAGAGAACTCTAAATGCATTTTTTTTTAAAGCAGTAGTCTATGTTATTGTTCTGTGGAAAATAATCATATTTAAACATATATCATGAAGATACAAAAATATTAAGGGTTTATGGCACATTTTTAAAGAAAAACTGTTCTCTGGTTCTATTTGATATACCTGTCTTACCAGTAAATTCCAGTCCTTTCTGCTGCTATATCTCTTTCCTGCTTACTTAAGTGCATGCATCTGGCAAGTCCCAGTGAAAGCATTCAAACTAAATGAGATGAAATATTAGAACCTTGTCAGAAAATCTTTATTTAAAAAGGATGCAAGTCTGAGGTTATTCAATTTCCCCCCAGCCCACCCTCAGCAGAGTTATTGTGTTTATTGAAGTGCTTTTTTGCATTATTTGCAGACANAGCAGATCGCTTCAAAAAGTTCAGTCATTTAAAAATGAACTGAGCTGTTCTTTATGGATGTCCATTATTAAAAAGAAATATAACAGAGTTGTCATGAATGACTTTCATCTAACATCAGTTCCCCATCCATGTAACTACATTGCCTTCGAGAGAGCTGTTCCTAATCTATAGCCATTATAGATTTTTAAAGTCAAAAGGGCCATTTTGATTATGTGTAATCTGACCTTTGGCATAACATGTGACATAAAATTCCACCTGAATTAGGCTTTATGATTAAACCACCACTTCTTTGAAAGGTGATAAATAATGTCTCCAACCTAATTTCATCTCTCTAAAGAACAGTCATATGTTTTCAGCTTTCTTAAGTAAATAGGTGGGGAGAAATAAAAAAGCACCTTTCAAGCCCACAGGTTTCAGTTACTTAAAACATAGTAAATTTGGTTGCCAGCTGAGGAACTTGTCTATCTCCAGTGCCTTTGCTCTTGTTTAGGCTAGTCTTGCAATTTGCATAGTTGAAATTAGTTGATGTTAACATTTCCCGTGTAGCTTTGATCTTAAGATTTCACTAAGTGTTGACGAATTTTCTCTTGGGTTTATTGCTCTTACTGAAGAGTTTATTTGTATTCTGAGTTTGTTTAGCTGCAACGTCTAAGTAATGAATGTGGTAAATGGATGTCTGTTACTCATCACAGACCATCAGAATCTTTCCCTCCTGTAGACAGTGGTAAAACTGAATGTGAAACTGGACCAGAAAGCAGACACATTATTTGCATTTAATCTGAAGTTTGCAGTACCAGTGTTTAGAGGCAAGTCAATCTATATGCAAGTTTCTGCTTTTGTGTCAATTCATCACAATAAATATCTAAAATATTCCACCTGAAGATTGTAAAATGTCTGAGGAAAAGGAACTGGTTTCAATTCTACTTGCAGCTATTCAGTGGAGACGTCTTTTGGTCTCTATGTGGATGTATAAACTCTGTTAATGTTAACCTTCCTCCTTCCAGAGGGAGAAAAAAAAACCCCAAAACGTTCCAAGATTATTATTCTCTCTCTTCTTGGAGGTACATTTGGCTTAGAATTGGTATGTTAAATATATTGTTGCATTGATGTTGAAGAGCAGAACAGAAATTTTTGATAGCAAGCACTCCGTAACTGCAGTATCCTATGCAACAGACATGCTGAAAATGGAGAGTAGCTATTATAGCTAGGGATGTTACGTATTATGCCTCTCATCCTGATCAATGGAAAGAACGCACACCTTCAGGACTGCTCTTTTCAGATATTCTTGTAGCTCTCTCTGATGAGGAATAATGGATCCACAGAAGGTGCCTATTAGGAAAACAAAGAGTGAACCATGTGAACTAGGTACTTTTGAGATCTTCCCAATTTCTAGTCTTTCTGTAGAGAAAACACATGAGCTAGATGACCCCCTGCATTCTGAGTTGGATGCTGAAGAGCCAGTTGGCCTGGTGACACAGTTCCCCATCGATTCCTGGGATGTTTGCTGAGCAGTGAAGTGGGAAGAAAGTCAACAAGACCAGACAGAATGGAAATCTTGATATATAGGATTGCACTATGTCAGTGGTCCATCAAATGGTTATTGAAAAGAAGAAACAGGTGAAACATGCAAAAAACCCACCCTTAGCAAGGACAACCTGACCATGTATTTTTTGCAGAGCTACTAAAAGAGAGTCCTGGATGAAAAGAGGTTCAGCAGTACTGTGGCTTGTTTCTTTCATTGATTCTATCACGTGTTTTTACTTATTAACCAGGAGTGAAATTTTGCTGTTAACTGAGTGTTTGCTATCAACAGTGACTGCAAAAGTTCTGGGCAGAGGGCAGACTAAGCCCTGGATTGCTTTTATTATTTGCATCATTTGTAGGCAAGAGGAAGCTTTTCTTTTGCAAATGTTGTAAAAAATGATGTTGCTGCTCTTTTTAAAATTAGACTAATTAGTAAAATAGTCAGGAAATAGGCTCCTGATACAATCCTGAAAGGCGTTAGAGTGCAAGTTCCATCACCTATGGAATGAGAATTACTGAATTGCTGTCAAGCTACGATACATTTCCAAGAAAGAGTTCCATAAACTGCCTGATTAACCGATATCAACCCTTGAGAGTCCAACAAAATTGTTACATGGTATAATTTAATCAGGTACTTGAATACATTATGGGATTTTCTAACTATTGTTTTGTTCCCTATTGTAATGTAATGCTTAAGCTGGTAATGTAAATCTAGGCCAAAATGTTTGGGGAGCAGCTGTGGAACTGGGATTATTCAGTCTGGAGAAGAGAGGGCTCAGGGGAGACCTTATGGCTCTGTACAGTGGCCTGAATTGAGGTTGTAGTGAGGAGGGGATTCGCGTCTTGAACCAGGTGACAACGATAGGACAAGAGGTAATGGCCTTAAGCTTGTCTCATTAACAGGCCTGACCTTATTACTGGATATTCATACAATATAACTTGTTAAATACTTGGTCACAGATAGCGATGAAGCTCTCAAGGGACTGCACCACAGCTTTACCAGTGCCCTCAGTGTAGACCATCAGTTTGCACGAGTGCTGTGTTTTGCAGTCCAAGTATCTCACTGAGAAAGGGAAAGGAAGAAAGTCTTTTGTGAAAGTAGAAAGGAAACATGATGTCTTCAGTTGTTCAGTGCTCTGTGAAGCTGTTTAACGTAACAATGGTTTAATGCTGCTGTGTTTTTGGACCTGCCTACAGGTCTTTTTTTTTTTTTTTTTTTAATTGAAGTTTCAAAGCATTCAGCTAATACATGTTTTCTGGCAGCAGTTATATTGAAAATAATGCATTTAATTCAGGAAACATAAATGAGCCTCTGGAATTACATGGAAAAGATGATGCTGCTCCCTGGCAGACAGACCAGACAGGATAATGCAGGAGAAGGGAAACCACAATAGAAATTTTTTTTATTGGTTTGTTTGAGATGTCTGTATACTCAAAACCCAGTCTTGACTACTTTGTATCTCCTAATGAAGAATTATATTTAATCAACGTAGCCTCTGACTTCAAATCTGAGAGGTCACACATAAGTTTTTGGTTCTCTAGGAGATGTTAGTCCTTTTTGTAGTAAAGAAGAAAGGACTCCTAATGATGCCAATTAAGGGATGTGAAGGGCTTATTCCACTCTTTATGGTCTGATAGGTCAGTTAAAATGAGACAACAGAACATGCAGCGCACACAGAGCAATTTGAGCTATTTGTGGGAAGATGAATGTCTGTGGCTTAACTAGCAGAAGGAAGAATGAGCTTGCACAGCCCACCCAATTACAGTCTTTTCTTGCAAGAAAGTGAAATCATTTGGAAACTTTGTAAATGTTATCACTTGTTTATTTACCGAGATAAAACAGTCTTTATTGTGTGAGCAAGAGCTTGGTGGTCTGGGATCTCACTGTGTAACTTGTAACCATTGTGGACCTTATCTGCCACTGTCTAATCTAGCTCTAATGGCAAAAGTTAAGCCCCGTAAGTAGAGACTGCTTGAACTACGAGATGGCTGGAGCTGGCAGGGTTTGAGGAGGATAGTTACAGTGCTGACAGAGTGGTCTGTTCAGCACAAGACAGGCATTTTGCAATTTTAGCTGTGCAATTGAATATGGAAAGTGTTAATGAGTAATCAGAAACTCAATTAGATTCTCACTGTAATTACATACCTGTGCTTTAACCTTGTAAAGACACACACTCTTAATTACAAAAACAGCCATAATTTCTTTGCCTCTTGTTGTTAGTCTGTTGATCTAGCTGTCTGCTCGACTTTCGCTGTTACCAATGAAGGATTTGGGTTTGAAGAGGAAGGAGGCATAAATAATTCTTACAGCTTGATAATTGCATTGGTAGGAAGCGTACAGCATGTCTGGAAATCCAGCCACAAACACATCTTCACCATGCAAGGTTAATGTCTAACACTGATACAATATTCTCTTCTTGTTAAGCTCTCTCTCTTATTCCAGTCTGTGAACTCAGTGTTGCTTGTTAAAATATCATAGGACCTGTTTGATATGTTGTGGAAACATTTCTTCATTAAAACCATTGTTGAAATTGCACTTTCTCCTCCATTTTACAAGCAATCCATATTACTTTGTGCTAGGTGTGTATAAATATATTGGGACAAACAACTTGTTCCAAAAATGCATGGCCTCCATCTTAGATACAGCGTGACTCCCTGTGTACTTGTGGGGCAAGGCTGCAAACATAATCAATCTTTCCTTGTGCTTTCGTCTGAGAGCATTAAATTTATCTCTTAATTTGAATTTCACCAGTTTGCTTGAATTCGTCGCAGCCTCTTGTGTGCTCTCACAGCCTCTTTTGAGACCGGCTGCGGTCTTCACACCTCAAGCTTCCAACTGTCTCCCAAAGTCAGAGGGAGGCTCTGTACTTTGTGGTTTTGCCTGGGAGGTGGCAAGGTATTTAGTCTGTATTTCTGGTTAACGTTAAAAGTGAGCTGATTGAGTGAGGAAAAGGGGAATGGTACAAGACCAGCTGTTATTTAGGATGCAGGTTCTCCATCCTGAGGGGTTTGTGCAGGGCTACTTTGGAAAACAAAATGTGGCTTTTTGGACTGACGTAGCTAGTCCTACCAAAATCAAAGGGAACTGTGCTGTTTTGTTCAATGGTAAGTGCTTTCAGGAGCCCAATTGCTGCATCTTTTGCAAAGCAATGCTTGTATGGAAATAATACAAATGACTGTACATGGGAGGTGAGGGGAAGAGCTTTTCATAGTACTGAGAATTTAAGCTGATTCAGATACTTAAAAATCTATGGGCTATATAAAGCTTTTCACTAAGGGACTATTGAGAGAAACCATTTGAAAACTCATTTGCGAGTTTAGCATATGAAACTTGAAGTTCAAATATATGGTGTGACACTGTGTTATTTGTTCAATATACCAATATTTTATGGGTATTCTTTATACAGAGACTGAAATGAAGAAAATTGGTGCTACATGAAGGTAAAGAGAAATGGTAGAAATAGAGATACAATAGAGGCCTATTTATAAAGTGTCCCAGGCAGCACCGTCTATGCTAACAGTAAAGGAAATGTCCTCTATTGAACTAAACACTGTCTGTTTACAAAAATAATAATAATAAATCTATACAGGGACAGCTTTTTTTTCCCCTTACTTTACCAAATACAACTCCTCTAAGTCACCTTGAAGTAGAAAACTTTGGGAAAAAAATGGCACAGAAGAAATATGGCTGGAGGTTACATGGTGGCAATAAACCATTCTGATCCAAGAGCATGACAGCAGTTGTGCTTGTATACCAGTAGTAGGGAGTGGGGCTCTGCCTTGTCCTGCCTGCATTGGTGTTACCTGCTGGGATCCATGTGCTTTGAGACACCTCATGGGTCACTCTTATTTATTCTTCTTTATTGTTAATGCTTTTTATTTACTGATGCTCAAATTTCAACCTGAGGATCTTTTGCCTATCGTTTAATCTTACAATGCGTGCCAAGCATTGAGTCAATGTGTAAGTTAATTGTGAAACAGATATATTGACTTAAATGTCCTACAAATTCAGTGTCCAGTCTGTAGCATGAACCATGAAGAACAAAACAAACTCTGTGCAAAAGAAGTTAACTGTGAATTTTCTACTATTCTGAATCTATATTTCAAAAACTGTAGCTTGTAGGTCTAATATTAGACCTATATAATAATACATACTAATATTTCAGTGCAATATTATTAGCATAGTATAACTTATATATAAGTTATGGTATAGTATGACATATAGAAGTATAAAGAAGTGCATAAAAATGTTAGAGTCATGCTGTCTTTACAGTATAAAAATGTATTAGAGCTCACACTTCAGTTCTTAACAAATAATGCAATGAAAAGGAATGGAAATTGTTCTTGACTAGGACCATCTGGTTCCTTATCACAGATAAATGATTGCTACATAATAGTCTGTTGTTTCATTGAGGTAGAAAATACATGAAATGTTTTGAGATGGTAAAATGTTTGAACATAGGAAACGAGCCAAAAGAAAAATTAAATCTGCAGTATGCATTTATTTTCATGGCTTATGTCAACAATGTGTATAAGAAGTTAATATTAGCTCATTTTCTTCAGAAAATCATTGTGTTTTTTTTTCTTTACCTCTTCCAACAGGAATCATGTTCTATAGCTTTGATAAACTGACAAACATCCCCCTTGAAAACAATTGACCAGTTACTACTCCCAGCTGAGGAGTGACTTCAAAAACACTAGCTTTTTAAGGATTATTCATCTTTTCTAAATTAAACTAAATTAATTGATTATCGGGGCAAGTGTATCTAGTTATTCTTGGGCCAGAATTGCATTATAGCTTAAATCAATCTTTGCTGCTCCTTGATGCTTCTCCTAGAGGTAGTGGCTGCTCATAATATGATGCCCTTCTGCTTTTATTTGCTCTTGTAAACACAGCAGTTTCCTCAGGGCTCCATTCCTTGCATAGGCAGCCCTGTGCTTCTGAGCACTCTGACAGCAATTGGCTTTCAGTACTTATGTGTGGGGTTTAGAGATCTCGACCAGGATTGATATTTTTATCACGTTGCTGTATCAGTGCCTTCCACAGCAGTAATGATACCTATCATTACTGGCTGATACATGAACCCCATTGTACACCTGAAGAGCAGCTTCAACTTGCTGTTGCTTTCAAATCTCACCTGAACAGCTTATTTTCTTTCATAATGATCAAAGTTAGAATTGTTACATTTTATAAACGCTGTCTTAAAGTACATTTAGGAAGTCAGAATGCTAGAAGTAAATGCTTCAGTGTTTCTGGCCTGCTGTTGTTTTTACAGTCACTTGCTCCAGCTACTTATGCAATGAATACCAGCCTCTCAGCAACACCATTTTGATGATGCTGTCAGTACGTGCAGAAATACACATCGCTTTGTAAGCCCTCAGCACTACCTCGGGGGTAGAATTATTATAAAACGACAATAATTTCTGTTTCTCAGAAATGGTGCATTTGTCTAGAAATAGCACCTCAGGCATAAGGAATGTCGCAGAATAAGACATGGAACAGGTTTTGTTTTTCTCTGGAGTCAGTTTGGATGTGGAGACAGAAATATGTTTAGTTGTTTTTTGTTGTTGTTGTTGTTGTTGTTTTTTCTGAGAGCACTGACAGCTTTCCACGCTTTGAAGAAAGTACATTTTCTTACAGAATTAGCTTAATTAAGAGTAGCGACAGTGGTCATAATAACATACGCACATAATCATAGAATCATAGAATGGCTTGGGTTGGAAGGGACCCCAAGGATCATCAAGTTCCAACCCCCTGCCACAGGAAGGGCCACCAATCTCCAGCAAAAGTAATGTACAGAGTGGAAATTTATAGAGACCTTCTGAGAACTGAAGACAAGGAGTCACTAATATGTAGAAATATTAACGCGAGATGCTGTAGGAGACTACGCTCATCGTCCCTCTGGAAATGTAGTGGTAGGTGACACCTAGTGGCCTTCAGCATTCACTACAGCAGTGTGCCACGAAACTTTTCAGTAGCGGAGTGGAGTTGAAAGGGAAAAAAAAATATTCCTGGAGCTGCTGAAAGTGATTGATTGTTTATTGCTCTTCTCAAGGACGTGAAAATTTTGCATCATACCAGATTTTTTTTTTTTTTTTTTTTTTTTTTTTCCTTCTATTCAAAATGATCATCATGAGGGATTGTGGAAAGAGGGAGGAAAAGCCTTTTTCAGCCTCTATGCTTTTCTGCTGGATATTACTTTGATACTTCTTGAGGATGCAGGATGTAGAATTATAAATACTCCATTTGGGGCTATTTTTAATGCTAAAAAATTCAGGTTTATATTTCAGTGAGAATTCTTGTACCAAGCTATGTTAATGAAAAAAAAAATAGCAAAGCAACCTTTTCTGACAAGGAACAGAGTATTTCTTGCAGTCGGCTGTTAGCATGGTCTTTCTCAAGTCTAAGTGTCATCACTGAAAATGATACAAAATCAATTATGTTAAGCTTCACCTCACCAAACAATTCAGTTATTCTTCTGTATTAGTCTAAGCAAGTGCTCTTTTGAGTCTCACATTTATTGGGAAGCGGAAGCTTGTCTTTACTGATGCTTCCAAATGCCAGGAAAGAAAAATATGAAAGTTGCCTTCCTTTTTTTTTTTTTTTTTGTGGTTGGCAAAGGTTAAGGAAACACATATCTTATAGTCAAGTTTTGTTTCCTAATAAAAGTACATTTTAGTTCTTAGCCTTACTGAAGAAAATGAAAATAATAAAATTCTACAAGCACAATTTGCAGCATCAGATGCTTATCAGAATGCTTGTGCTTGGCCAACAGCTTAGTGGATACATAATGGTTTGTGTTTATCCGATGACTTGTGTTCATGTTGAAAATTATGCCTTTTAGGGCTGTTCCACTTTTTTATCTATTTTAATTCTAACTCAGGATACTTTTATAAATTTCCTTATGGGTCACATTGAAGAATCTATCAAAAACTCTTTGGAGTCTGATCTTAAAGTGAGCAAGTGTTGTTCCAGTAAGTTTTGTGTTGATTTAGAGATAAATCTGCTTCTTACCAGGGTAGACATGAAAGCACAGTCATCTCAGTGAGTTATAACATATAGAAGGATATTTGTGGGGATGCTGGAGCAGGAAGGTTTGTCCTAGTGAGAGGAAGCTGAGGTACTGCTGTGCCTTTCAGACCTTTTCTACTTCTGAAGAAACATCATTTAATAACCCATTTCCCCTGAAAGTACTGGTGGTTGATGTTCCTCCATGGCAGATGTGCTCAATTGGCCAGAATCCATTTTAATCTCTCGTTTACTGGTTCTGATAATGAAGTCCTGACCTCTGAGCAGATGGGGGTTTGCAAAGCAGTTCTGCTTACCACTAGCAGAATCTATGGGCCAATTTGTGCCTGAGAGTGTGGCTTTTACATGCAGTGGAGTGGCAGATTGGGTTGGGTGCTGTAGGGTGCTGAAGCCGGAATTACTCTTGGACTTATAAATATATACATCACAGCAAGATGATGTCTGGACTAATCTTTGCTTTGGTCTCACCATGTATCCTTCTAGCTACTAAGTTCAGTACATACGTGATGTTCCAAAAATGCTTAAAACTATTTAGATCAGCTGACAACTCAAGAAGGCAGTCCAAGTTGCCATGCTTAAATTTCTGTTTATATAACTGTTAGAGGAGTTCTGCAGCTTCAGCAGAATGAGTTCTAACAAGTACATTATTTGGATCGCTATGCAAATGGTAAATGTGGAAGGTAGTGTTGTTTGCACATCTGTATCTCACACTCAAGTTTCTTGATAGGATTGATTTAAAAGCTTCTCTGAAAATAATAAAGTAATTCTGATGCAGTATACAGGAGAGAATTTGATATAGGCATTGATTTGCATTTATTAAATTGTGCTAAATTTACTCTAAAGGAGCTTGTGTTATCTTAATCAAAATGCAAACCAGACATTGTTACATATCCAAGAGTAAACCCCACTGAGCATACAGGCAGCATGTGTCCCAGAGCAACTTCAGTGATGCTATAGTTTGTGCCATACGTGATATCCATCCCCAGGAGCCATTGCTGCTATGCTGATACACCACAGAACTGAGTTGGTACTCAGCTCAGAGAAGCGGCCACATCACAGATATAGTTTGTTCAGTCTCCAAGTCAAAAGAGTGGCTGGTGTGAGTGCAGAGCAGATGGGCTGCTTTGGGATAATAATACCCTTGGAAGCTTGTGGAGGCTGATTATTTTGCATTTGGTGGACAGAAGTGTTATGGCACAAAAGCATTCAAGAAGAGCACCAAGGGGATGGAAGGTTCAGAACACCAATTTCTGCTCCAAATGGCCTTTTTATAGCATCTACTTTACCCCATAAGAGGAGTCCAACGTCAAATACCCTACATGGAACATAGGTAATACCAAATATACCTAGAATGGGTTGCATTAGAAGAGACCTTAAAGCCCATTCAGTTCCATCCTCTCTGCCATGGTTGTCCAAAGCCTAGCTTTGAGCACCTCCAAGAATGGAGCTTTCATAACTTCTCCAGGCAGCCTATTCAGTGCCTCACCACAATTATAAAAAATGTATTCCCTATGTCTGATAAAAAATGATAGCACTTTCAAATTACTAGTGTTGCACAGTTTCTGGAAGTTACCTTATCTCTCCTGAAAAAGAGGTAGCCATGGGCATTATCTTCGTTATGATGTGGCTGACCTGGTCATTGCTCCATACTTAAAGCAGTCACATACACTGCAGTGGCATATAGATGTCTTTGTTTCTGTGCCATTTTGTATTTGAGTGGGTGTTTGTATGTGTGCCATATACGCAGCTTAAACAGGAACAAGTTTGGTGTTGGACACCAGGTGCAAAAAGTGGCCTCCAATCTAAAATCATGAAGCTGTGGTCAATCTTCACAAGCCTTCCTAAATTAGACAACACCATCTTCATTTTCTACTTGAGGTTTTTATGTGGTCTTAGTGCCACATTACCATGCACGAGACACTGCAAACCCATGAGGTCACCCCACCCAGCCCTAAGACCTGAGCATCTTAAATTCTGAACTCTCCATACGCTGATTCAGCTGTCGCTGCCACGAGTAAATCTGAGCCTAATGTTGAGGTTCCTGATTATTTAGTGTGTGCTAAGGGAAGACTTTCCCAAAGTCAGCATTTCAGGGCTCAATGCATAGTGGAGGTATATAAAAGCAGTAGGTAGAAATGTGAGTTCTGCTGGCCCACCAGGCTCCAAAAGCCTCAATATTAAAAGAATAACTAGAGAAAATGTTTTTTCCGCTTGTGCTGGCTGTGATGCCTGGAGTGAAAATAAATTAAAGACTTTGTTACAATGTGAAAGACTTTCAAAAATTAATCTTACAGCAGCCCACATAGCACTGAGGGCTTAAATACTTTATTGACCAAATTGGTGTTCAGTCAGTTGCAAAAACCAGGAAGGACTTGCATCAATTTATCTTTCCCATGTAATATCCTCTCAGTCATAAATCTTTAGGCTGGGCTGGCTCTTTGAGCAGAGTAAGATTAGGCTGATGATCTGTGTTTACTTTTGTTTGATGCAAGGGGGATGAAAAACAGGTTGCGATGTTCTGTGAAACCCATCAGTGGTCAGAAGTGCAATCTTTGTTTTGTTATCCAGGTAATACCTACAATTTTGCCGTGTGCTGTATATTTCCTAAAATAATCTATGGATTTCAGAGTTAAAATCTAGCCACATAAGAAGCTGCAATCTGTGGACCACAGTGACCATTGTTTTCCACTTCGATCCAGGATGCTGAAGCACGCGCTGCAGAAATCCCAGTAGATGTAGCAGGGAGGCAGCTGTGCTGTATTGGTTGAGCCACAGGGCAAAAGCACATGATTAGCTGTCAGGGGGAGGAAAAGAGGGGAGAGAGGAGAAAGTAAAGTATATAAAGAAGCAAAGAAGAGGCTTGAAAAATATTTATTTTATAGAAGGTTAGCCAACTAGGAGATGTATAGTAGTACTGCAGAAAAACAGTATGAAAAGAGATGTTGGAATTTAGTTTAAAGCCCTAAGTGTGTTTAATTTTTTTGCCAACCTTTATTTATCTGTGTTTTACTGCATCACAGAATCGTAGGGGTTGGAAGGGACCTCTGGAGATCCCCTCCTGCTAATGCAGATTCCCTATAGCAGGTTGCACAGGAAAGCATCCAGGTGGCTTTGAGAATATCCAGAGAAGGACATTCCAGAACCTCTCTGGGTGGCCTGTTCCAGTGCTGTGTAACCCTCAAAGTAAAGAAGTTTTTCCTCGTGTTCATATGGAATTTCGTTTTTGCAGACCTCAGTGACATTGGCTTTTCTCCAGCCCTCAGGCACCTCTCCCATTCTCCACTACCTCTCAAAAAAAATAGAGTGCTTTGGCAAACTCTTCTGCCAGCTCAGGTGGATGCATCCCATCAAGGCCAGTGGGTTTGCATGCATTGAGTTTGCCTAGATGATCTCTGACAGGATTCTCACTGACTAAGTGGAAGTCTTCCTTTCCCCAGACTCTCCATCTTATTTCCAGGATCTGGGTCTCCTCAGGGGCAGTCTTAGTAGTAAAGACTGAAACAAAGAAAGGTCTCAGAAACTCCACCTTCTCAGTGTCCTCCATTGCCAGGGCACCCACTTCATTCAGCAGCTGGCCCACATTTCCCTAGTCATCATTTTGCTATTAAATCATAGAATGGCTTGGGTTGGAAGGAACCCCAAGGATCATCAAGCCCCAAGGCCACCAACTTCCAGACATACTCAAAGCTTTTTTTTTTTGTCCATCTCATCCCTCAGCAGATTTAACTCCAAGTGAGTCTTAGCCTTCCTAGTGGCATCCCTGCATGCCCTGACAATGTTTCTATAGTCCTCTCACGTGGCCAGACCCCCTTTCCACACTTTTGCATACATTTCCTCTGTTTTCATCATAATTGGTAATAAAAATGAGGTTTTTCTTTATTAAAAAATACATTTCTGTCTTGAGATTCTTACTTAAAGCTGAAGTATTCTCAGTAATTCATTTAAGTCAGAAATATACTGCAATCACAGTCATCATCATTTAATTTCAGTAGAGATAATTTCACTTTGACTACTCCAGAAATACTTAAATTACCTTATGAGGATAAGCTTTACTTTTATTGCTCTTTTCTGTTGTTTTGTTGTGTTTTTAATTTATTTTCTTGATGATGAAAGATAAACTAAGCTGTTTGGTGGTGATAGTTCCACTGCTGCTGTCGTATAGTCTTATAAAATAAGATTGTCTCACTCCTTACTTGTAAATGAACTCTAACTATAAAATAGTTAAATAGTGAAAGTAGTAAACTTCATTTCAGAGTTTGTCTTCTTGATCATTTTGGAATATTAGGAAAATGCCCCCCCAAATGTATCTGCTCACTGCTGCATTATCAATATGAAAATGAAGTGGAATAAATCAGCAGGAAGTAGTAACTGATTTTAAGTAAGAAAGATATACTTTTAACTTACAAATTATGAAATAATGTATCTTCCTCCAGCAATAAAATTATTACTCTTACAATAAGAAATACTTCAAGTCCCATAAAAATCAGTGAGACTTTTCAGGCATGGGTAGGGTTTGGTGATGCTGCATGGTTCTGATCTCGTTTCCTTTAGAGCATCACAAATGACATTGATTTCAGGAGTGCTCTGGGTGACTCTGACTTTTGCCACTGCAGATACATGTGTTAATAAAAAAGCAGCTGGGGCCATGCTGGTTATCCACTGTGGTTTACATACGAATTTTGTTTAGAGGAGAGTTCCTCGTTATTCCTTCTCTGATAACAGGTGTGATTCCTGAATTTCATCTGTCCTCGGTTGCTGATTTTCACCCTCATGCTGTGAGAAGCTGCCCTCCCTTTGCACTTCACAGTGAAATCATTTAAATTAAAATTGAATTAAAAAAAAATCAATTAATGAAGATGGCCAAATTAAAAATAAAAAAATAAGAACCCTTCCCAAAATTAGAGAGATTTTCTTACCAAGTATTCTGAAGCTAAACGTATTTGTGAATCGCAGCTCCCCAGTGTGCCCTGTCTGAGCTTTTTACATCTCTTAAAGTATGCATCTACAGCATTCTATCTTAAAACTGGAGAAATGATCAGATGTAGGAAATAAAAGATCGGAGGAGGCAAAGGAAAAGTCACTCTGATGAGTTTTGAGATGGTGACCTTCTGTTGCAGCATCTCTGCCAGAGCCCTCTTACAAAGCACTGGCACAGAGGCTCCTAAATGGCAGCCTGTGGGGTGAATCCCAGAACAAGGCAGGAGGGGTGATCTAAGAGCAAAGCCCGTCAGCATTGCTGCCAGGAGTCACTGGGCATGAAAGTTCTGAATGTATGGAGGCAACAAAAAAGACAAGTTTAGAATTATGGATTTTCTACCTCATTTTTGGGGGGAGTGGAATAGGATGAGAAAATAATATAATAAGGAATTACATGTGTTTTCATGATGCTTGCCCTCAGTGGGATAGAATGATTGTTCATAAGGATCTCTAAGTGTTCTCTTGTATGGAGTAAAGAAGCAGAAGAGTAGACACTGTTAGAACTGTGGTGTCTGGGAACAGCCTTGAAAATGTTAACGAATCTCTAATTAGAAGCAGGACTTTGATATGTGAATCATATGCTGAGAAAAGCGTATCTGAGCAAGTGAAATGCCTCCAAATATGAAGGACTGGGAGCTATACATGGAACTTGAGTGCAAGATGACTTCATCTCGACATCTACAATGCAACAGAAGTAGTAGGTTGGGGGGGAAAAAAAAAAACACAGGTGAAACTTCGTTATGAAAACAAGTAAGTCATGAAAATATAAAGCAAAGTCAGGTGCCACTGTGTGTGTTTCAGAGAGAACCTAGCACAGAGATAGACTGGACAACTCAGTCTTCTGCTTCCCATTTAGTTGTTCCTGGAAGCATAATGAGACAGAGAATAATTAGGTTGGAAAGGGTCCCTGAAGGTCTCTGGTCTGACCTTTTGTCATCTTGGGTCAGCATACTCAGGGTCTTATCTGGGCAAGTTTTGAATGCCCTTGGGATGGAAATTCAAGAAGAGAGAAAGAGCAATACCAATACCAGAATGACAAAAATATAGAAAATAGAAGTTATAAAAAGGAAACAGAACCAGTTAAGAGATAATGAGGTTATGCTGGCAGCCTAATACAGCAAAAGAGACAAGAAACTGAGATGGAGTTGATGCCATCAAAAAGTCATACACATTGGGAAAAACAGCAACTGAGACTATAATAAGCCAAAAACCACATGCAGCAACTGGACACCAAGGGTTCTAGAGCAGATGAGCCAAAGTATAGAAGAAACATACAGAAGCATGATACTATGGTAGTAATAGAGGGAGTGATGTTAGAGCCAGGCACGTATGGAAAAGCTTGGTGCAAGTAAGTCAAATAAAGCTGGATAGAAGCAATAGGAAGACCACCTAGGTGGAGAAAAATTATCGAAGTGAAGTCAAGTCCCTTCCAACCATGAAAAAATAAACCAGAATTAATTCTTATTTGAGAACCGCTTGAGTGCATTTGAAAACCAATGAATTAAAGTATGATGGCAGTCAGTAACATATCCGTATGCTGATAACCCCATAACCTCGCAGGTCAGGAAATGCTTGCACGGAAGGAATATTAACAGTACAAATGGATTACATCAGGTGTGGCAACATACACAGGGCTAAGAGAAATGAACATGAGTTTCAAGATATGGAGAACAGATAAAAAAAGTCATTGGGATGTGTATATAATTGCAATTTAGCTGTAGATGCAGCATTTCATAATGCATTATATATTCTCAGCATTTATGCCAGTGTTGATGTTGACAGTCTAGTTGTAGAAGCACAAAATTACCCAGAACAAGGTGTTCAATGAATAAATGAACAATAACACATGATTTAAATAGGAAAAACAAAATTTGCAGTTTATTGCTATAAAGTGTAAATCTTGCGTCTGTCCAGCGAAGCTCACATTTGATGTCTGTGAAATGGCAGAACCAACTGTGGCATATTGAAGCAGCTCGGGGTTCATAGCCAGCATTTTCAGTTGGAGCAGATGTTTTCAGCACCTTTCTTCTGATTTAATTTTTAATTTTTTGAGTTTCCATTTTCAGACAGCTTTAGTCATTTGGTACTATTGAGGTGCTCTGCCTTTCCAGAAATCAGAGGCATCTTGCTTCAAACTTTACAATCAAGCATTTGAAGCATCTTAGTATTCATATATTCCTTTTGGCCTGTGTGAGCTCAGGAAAGGCTCAGAGAAGGCAGCACTGGGACGTGGCATTTCTGCTTGTCATTTTGCTCCTCTAGGGTTTTACCTTAAGGAGAGTTATGTCAATGCGAGCAGTCTCACTGAATCCTACAATTTAGATACATGACAATTCAAGCACACTCCGGCTCCTGTGAAACTACATGAGAAGCGAATAAGAAAGAAGACGAATTACTATTACTAGTGCATACCCAATCTATTTTCTATCTGGCATACATATGGATATATTACAGGCTGTTCTATTTGTTTCTTTTGTTGTGTTGTATTTTTTTAATTATTTTTTTATCTTAATAGACCCACAGCAAATGGAAAATTAAAATGTGAACAAAAGATTTTCTACACCACTGAAGTCTGAAAAATACTTTATTTCTGAACTTCCTGTTGTGAATTCATTATCAGAGAAGATCGTTTGTGTTTCGAAAACTGTTATGCTTGATACAGAGAATAGCTTTTGCCACCTCCTGCAACTTGGTGTGAATGTTGAGCAGGAGATAGCTGAAGTAAAGTTATGATATTATCAGCATCACTTAATTTCTTGCACTTAATTTACCTCATTAATATTTCTACTGCATTTTGATGCTATTGCATATAGAAAAAACGTAGTGGTAAAGTCATCCAGTTCAAGTTAAGCATCCCTGTATGTCCCAGGGATTCAACACACTCATTTTGGTGTTAAACTGGATTAAATAGTTAAGTTTTCTGGCTATTCTAGTACCTCTCCAGCTGGCAAGGTGTAGAATAATTTATGACTCAGAGTTTTCCAGTTTCTAAGATCACATTTCTACAGTCTGACCAAATGATATGCTAGAAAGAAAAATGGTGTGTTGACCAGAGGACCGGTATTTGATTTCAAGCCTTGATGCACCAATACTTCAGTAGGAAATGATCTTGATAGGATGACATTTTGCAATTTATCCTTAGAGAGCATGAAGATTGTAAATTACCATACGTGGTGTTTACCATTGTTTCCCACCAATAAGCCTTGGGAATGAAGTGCATTTATGATATTTTATTGATTGATTTACTGAAGGTCACATGTAGGAATAGCCTGTTTTTTCTACAATTAAATCATATATTTTAATGAATGCTTTAAAAGATTACTGGCATAATATATATGATACTTATAAGCATGCTATATTATTCATCCAAATTTTTAGAGTTCCAAAAATTATGAATGTTAAATTCTTCTGCATTTCTTGTAAATGTTTTCAGTAAGTGTGTATTTCGTAAAATTAATGGCGTCTGGGTATCAGGAGCATGTAATTTCACTTAAACTTCTGCTAAGTGGTTATGAACTGAAGGTCATTTGTTTGAAAATCTCTTTTACTTTTACTTTTCGCCATGATCTTTGTAGTTTATGAACAGAATGTCATGGCTTTTTAATGATGATAAAAATTATGTAATTTAAAACAAAGTATGCATTTTTTCACTGAGTTCCTAACAGTCAGGAACTTTATAGTAGGAAGTTCATTTTAACCCTTAAAACTGAATTTATTTGAAGAGGTCAGACTGGTTTCTTGGATTAGTCATTTTTAATTAATTTATAAATACACCATTCCCTCTAAATAAAAATAAAAAATAAAAAATAAAATCACATTCACTTTGTTTCCCTAATCATTATTAAAAAGACATTTTAAAATATCAGGTTGGATATTAGAAAAAATTTCTTCTCAGAAAGAGTGATGATGCATTAGCACAGGCTGTCCAGGGAGTGGTGGTCACTGTCCCTGGAGGTATTCATAAAGTTTGGAGATGTGGCACTGAGGGACATGGTTAGCGGGCGTGGTGGGGATGTGTTTGGGGTTGGGCTTGGTGATCTCAGAGGTCTTTTCCAACCTTAATGATTCTGTGATTCTAATATAATTTTGTACTTAGGATTCTGAATGGAAGAGGTTTAGAGCACTTCTTAAACCTTTACATTCTTGCGGAGAATTTTACTATTGAATTTTACAATTGACTCTTTAACTCATTTCTTAATTCAATTACATTCTTTTCAAATGGATCAGTGCTAACTGATTAATTTCCTTCCAGAAATAAGTAAATGATATATTTTATTTGCTAATAAAACAAAACCACTAGAAGACTGTTTGAAGTGAAACTGTATTTACAGTGAGCTATAGGAAGGGTTCTGATGTGCCATGAAGCATTTAACAACTACTCTAGGTAAGTTGGGTGGGAAAAAAGGCCTCCCTTGCAAACAAAGTACTCCCATTAGTATTTAGAGTGGTTAGCTTTCTTGGTTTTTCTTTATTTCTTTTTCACACTTTTGAAACATCTTCTGGGAAATATTTATGTGGAATTATGGGGTGAGAAAAAATCCACTGAAGAGTGAGAATGGTAGTGAGAATGGAAAAGAAAACATGAGCGTGGGTGAAGTGTGGATGAGAATAAGTAACTGTGCATCTGGTTCAGCAACACTCAATCTTTATCAGCCCAATTAGTGATCATCTCTGTGGCAATCACCAGTAAACCACAGGTTGTGTGGTTGCTAGACCGTACACTTTATATTGAATTTTCTCTTCTGCTAATTGTTTATTGTGCTGTTTACCCTAAACATGGCTACTAGTGTCTCTGTTTTATTAGGGCTTTGTTAAACACTCTGGAACAGCTCTGAGTATGGGCAAAGAACTTCTCTCTGCAGTCTTCAACACATTCCTTAGATTTTTGTAATTCCTTTAAAGAATGACATTGGTATCACTGAGGTATCAGGATGGACATCCTTCTTAGCAGTCTTCAAAATCAGTTTCCAGGTTAAATTTCCCTTAAGTCACTTTTTATTTATGCAGAGGATATGTATTTCTCTGAGGATTTCATCCACATCTGGTTATCACTGCTATGCTTAAAATCAGACATTTGCTCATCCTAAATCAATTATTTCTAGTAGGTGTAAAACTGAAATCCCTTTGGTATCCGGCACCAGAGTTAAATAGAAAAGAGATGTGTGGGTTGGAGGACTGTTAAGAGCATTTTGAAACAGTTAAATCGGATTCTGGTTTAGTTATACATCTCATTTGTATCTCAGTTCAGTTACCACTTTGTCAGTTACCACCTGAGAAGCTCTCTTGGTTTTAAACTAAAAAAAAGGAAATTTAGGTAAGATGTCAGGGGGAAATTTGTCACTCAGAGGATGGTGAGGCCTTGGCACTGCCAATCAAAGGGCTGTGGGTACCTCATCCCCGGAGGTGCTGAAAGCCAGGTTGAATGGGGCCCAGGGGAGCCTGATTTGGCGGGGAGCAACCAGCCCACAGCAAGGACTGGATGGTCTTTGAGGTCCCTTGCAACCTAATTCTAACATCATTCCATGATTCTGAAAGTTTTTTTTCTTGTTTATACTGTTAAAAATGTCTAGACTGTGAAATGCATACACCATATGAAGAAAACATTCAGCAAATGGTAGACAGTTGCAAAGTACAGGAAACCTTTATTTTCTTCAGTTTGCACAGCTCTCTAGTCTGCTTTTCCCAGGTTATGCTCCTGTTGTGATCTTCTCCCTCTTTCCCAGATGCTTAGATTCAGTTTTAAAGAAAGCATAGGAGCTGAAAAGCCATTACTGTGCATAATGTACTGTCCTAACATCTCAGCCACGGGAGTTTTCAGCATTGACAATCTGAATAGTTTACTGAAAGTATCCAAAAATTTGCTCCCTGATTAGCCTAGTAATTAAGAATTGCAGTTATCTGGGCTTATATTAATATTAATGAAGCATTTTTTTCTAAGAATGGATATAATCTTTTTTCATCAAATTATAATTGAATACCTTGCACTGTGGTATGCCTCTCATTTGCATGTTGCCTTCGCTATTCTGTCTACATGCATATGTGTGTATGTTTAGTCTAAAAACCAGAGAAATTGCAGAAAACTGAGGTTAAAAAGCCTTTTCTTGAGTCATGAAGGCTTCTTGTGTAGAAAAATATTCTGAAACACAGACCCACACTGCTCTTTTCATACAGAATAACTGTGGGATGTGGGAAACCCAGATTTTGCTGTGGCAGAACTGATACATGAGTTTGAACCTGGCAATTGAAATAATTGCATGACCATAAGAGTGTGGAATTAGTGTCTCCCATTGCAACTTCTGGTTTGTGTACGCAATTAAAGATTCAGTGGTTTACAAACAGAGGAACTATTTGTTCTGCCCTCTGTCTGAATGATTTTATGTCTCTCTTCCTCCTTCCAGAGACTGCCCTCAGGAGAGTGAAGAAAATTCGTGGCAAAAATGTCAAATACTGATGAATCAGGATTCTCTAATTTACAAAAAATAATAGTCCCAGTCATTAACTCTGTGGCTACCTATGGTCTTAATTTTCTGTTTTCAAATCTTTTGCAGAGACAAAGAATTTCCTTTTTCTGTTATGAAATTCTTTTAAGTTAACATTAGAAAAATACGCAGGTGGAGAAGTTATTGAGTTCTTTGATTTATGTAGGAGTTCTTGGCGTTGTTGTTTATGTGTCTTTTTTGAGGGAGATGAGTATGGAAAAAGCATGTGTCTGTAGATCAATTTGTCTTCCTGGAAGAGCTCTGTTGTCACCTGCTAGCTCAGGAGACAATATCATGGATGGGTCTAGAAAAAGTAAATAATGGTGATGATGAGTAAGTGAAGAGTGATGGTTTTATGCCATAAATATCTTGCCCATTTTAATAAGTGAAGTCAACTCACTCATTTATCTGAATTTTGGATGGTTATTCCTTTCATGTGACTTCAGATTTCTAACTCTGAAATTGGCTCATGGAAGCTTAGAATCCAAGGAATATTTCACAACACTGTAAAAAAAGGTTGCAAAGGAGCCAGCTCTTTATCCTCATGTTCAAAATTTCAATTGATCTTCAAAGGGCATTATATTCCAACAACTTTCTCATCATTTCTTCTGCTAGTTCTCACATCCAGGCTGATTTCAGCTGTAAATCCTGAGCTGCCTTATGCTTATTTTCTGCTTTTGTTTTTATTTTATTTTGTTTCTACTTTTCATTTTGAGATTGGAACTATTTGTAACATAAAAAGTAAAGTAAATAATTTGTTGACAAAAGCAATATGAGGAGTGTGAAAGTTTGTAGAAAATATGAGCACAGTGAAATGGGACTGCAGCAGATACAGTTCTGCAGTCTGAAGCATAGCATTTGCTGTTAAGCATACACTTCTACAGTATTGGTAAGCATATTATATTATGCTGGTATAAAATATTCCTGTTGGGCCTATTATAATACCCCAGGATTTGAAAATCTGGAGCAGGAAAGGGCTCCCTGATTTTCAGAATGCAGTCCCTTTCAGACATTACCTACCAGCTTACAGCAATCCTTTCCTAAGTAGACCAAGTTTTAACTCTAAAACTATATATTCCAATCACTCAGTCAAGGATATTTATATATATATATTTTAATCTTATGTCCACTTGTTATGTCCACTTGTTAATGTGTACTATTAACAGCAATATTTTGGTATACGTGGGAATTCTTTCCTTAACAGTCTCCTTAATTTTCCTTGTTTTGTGGCATGAAAGATGGGTAGAAGTGCCATGTTTTCAAATGATCTGGATGACTTCAAAATTCAGGGCTGATCAGACCACAACTTATGTATCTGTAAATTTGACATTCATTGGTTGATGATATTTCTGATTAATGCTGTCTCTTTCTATACTATAATTGGCCGAAGTTGTCTGGATGGATTTCCAGAGAAGGACCGGTAAAATTCTATGCTGTTCCTTTTGCACTGATTTTCATTTAAGTGTTTTGAAGACAAAGATCCACAGGCACAGAAAACTTCAGGCTTTTGATTATCAACACTGGCATTTTGATCTTGCAGTGACCCTCAGAACTGAAAACAAATTTGTCTTTGCAAAATGTGAAAAGATAAATGTAAGGCTGCTGAAAGGCAATGGTTATAAGTGCCATTATGTAGAAATCCTGCTTCCAGCCAAAGGGAAGATCTAAGCAGAGGAGTTAACTGAACTCAACTGTAGAATAATGCTTTATGGCTCCTATATTTTGTTGGATTCAAATAGATTTTATCACTTTGATATGCTTTCCCAAAAAATATGAAAAAAAAGAAAAAAGTGGAGTATGTGACTAACTAGCATTAGACTTCTGTATGAAAATCAGCAAAATCTGGCTCTGATAGGTCATTTAGAAACCTAGATATTCCTTCTTTACTTCTCCTACTGATCAGTTTCTCATGATTCCAACATAGCGTCCAACAGAATAGCCATCTCTTTTCTCTTTTTGTTCAAAATTATCCACAGAAGAATTCATAGGACTCAAAAAAGTACTTTTGAACACCCTCTAAGAAATTTCGGTATAGTAGTGAAAGACCAAAGGCTACAGGTACGATGTGCTGTTAAAAATTGATCTAGGGTCTTTGCAGTAAGAAAATGTTAGTTAAATACAACCCCAACCATCTGATCCAGCTTTAAGTGAGGGATTGTAAAGCAACCTGGCAGGACTGTTTAATCTGAGTAGTGACCAGTATTTGTGCTATGCTGTCTCCATTTAAATCAGCTGCAATACAGTCTCTTATTGTTCTCCACTCTCAGTGCTATAGTGGATGCAGGGATGCTTGTTATGGTTTTGAAGGTTGAAGCACAAAATGGAAGATAAAATAGCATTCATAAAACAAAACTGAATTGTTGGTCTGCATAGAGTAAGTACTTATCAAGCTGCTGCAAGAAGTTGACAATGGCTATGATTTTTCTCTGAAATCGTGGTGTTTTGGCTGAGATTAGATTATCCTTGCAGTGACATGAGATCGTGGGTCATCAGCTCTATCACTAGCAAAATCATTAGGAAAATGTTTTCCTGCCAAGATGAGAAAAATCCTGGTTGACTGCCTATACATCTCTTCTCTGCACCACTTTTATTTGGGCATCTTTTGCTGTGCGCTGAGTGAGTCTACAAGCATTATACACACTATGTAAGAGCAGAGAGTATATATTTATCGTCTACTATATGCAGCAGATTTCTAAGCTAAATGCTACTCAGCTAAGCATTAATACTGTTGTTATCCAGTACTAGGTGTGGAATGGATCTCCTTCATTGCTCCTTGGAACAGGTTTCCAATTCTTTGCTGCTTTTGTTGTTGTTGTTGAGTTGCTTGGTTGCTTTTGTTTGTTTTGCTTTGCCTGTCTTAGGATTTTAGCAGTATTTCTTTTCTGAATCTTCAGCTGTATCTTTGAGTCCAGGAGAACAGATGTTGGATAAAGGGATTCAGCTTGAACAGGTGATAGGGAGGGGAGCAGGTATGGAGGTTGAATAGCAGGACTGATGAAGGAGATTTCAATGGGGGAAGGATTGGACGTGGGCTCAACAGAAGCAGAAATGGAAGCTGCAGTATTACTGTAATGGAGATTAACACAGCTCTTCAGAAGTTAATGAAATTCAGCAGCTCACATTAAGCATGAATTTGGCCCTCTAGATCTGATCTGTGTATCCCTTGTTGACAACAACATACCTCTCTGGACTCAGTGGTATTAATCCTACCTGGGGCTTGTAAGGACTTTACTACTTAATTTAAAAGGAAGAATTTCTTAAGGACATTAACTCAGCTTCTACCTCTGGACAGCCACTCTCCTAATTATAGTAACTGCTTAATTTTTTCTTAAAATTGTCAGATTTTAAGACTGTTGGCTTTTTGTAAATACAGCACATACTCATCTTTTTTGTGCACAGATAACAATGTCAGTGGATCAGGGAGATGGGAAATTGGATAATTTTTGTCTCTTTAGTATTTTTAAACTGCTGGTTCATCCTCTGCAGCTGCCTTGCATTTTATAGGTGCACTAAATTTGATGACCGTGAAGGGTTGTTAAACAATATACTGTGATAAAAATAGTTCCCTGTGCTGACATTATATGTTTTTTTCTAAACTAGCTCCATAAATTACATCAACATAAGCTATTTGCACTTTTTTATTTTATTCCAGAATTTCAGACAGGTAAATTAAATTGTCTCTGTAGGGCCGAGGATAAAAAGGAGCACATACAAATGATGGACTTCACCCCCCCCCGTAGTTATTCATTTAAAATATCCTTGTTCTTGCAAGTACTGCTATTTAAAGACAGTGGACTTTTCCATGACTCTGTTAATGGACAACATACCTGAGACAGTGTTACATGATATTCTTGTTACCAGGTTTTTGTAGAGCTTGCCATCTGAATATAATTAGTTAATTCCTGTATGTATTTCGGATTAAATGAGGTAATATGATGTTTGACAAGTGAGTTGAAAGCATTAAGTGACTGATATTTCTGAAGAGATTTCATATACTGGCAGGGTTATAGAAGCTTGCTCACATCATACATAGTATAAAATCAGACTGATATTAAAATGAGACTTTAAATAGTATCATTTAAATAAGAGATAAGCATTCAATTACTTAGATCTAATGATGTTGAATGATAGTTGGTACTGTGAGAGATGTTGACAATTTCAACTGAAGAAAAATAAAGGAGAAAATACATTCTTCTGACTCAAGAAAGGATTACAATAGAGTATTTAAAGGACAAGCAATGGAGGGAAACTGACAATAAGCTATATCATGACAGGAGAGGTCATTTGAAGAAACAACAGCTTGATTATACAGCTAATCTAAAAATCAGGATGGCACTTTCATTTGCAGTTGTTTCTCAATTTCATACAAGGACATATACTATCTACTAATAAATGCATCATAATTACATGTCTACATCTGTCGTCCAACTCTTATCCTTTCTACTGAAGATATGAGTTCAAAAAATTGCATACGTTGTCAGAGATAATGAAAGGACAGACAAGAACTGGATGATGAATATCAGTTTGAGTATTTTGAGAGGTTAAAGTCTGGGATTTTGAAACATAGATAAAGAAGTTCAGACATTCAGTAAAATTCCATGACCTAAAATATAAGATTTAAAAAATTCCAGCTTGAAAATAAGGAAATGGTACACAATTCCTCTGTCCATTTTTGTTTGGTTTAGCTTCTGAAATTCCGTTGATAGGGCCATTCTCTTTGTATCTTATGGCCGTGAGCACTGATCATCCAGCTCTTTCAGGAGTGCATGCAGATCAGTTAAACATTTTTATTTATTTATTTTTTACTTCAGTTGCTATTTAATATCTTCCTTTTTTACTGTGGTACGTGAAATATTTCATTAGCAGCTGACATTTTGTAAATACAGAAGATAGATACTTATAGTACACCTCTGTTTGGATTGATGTGATAATCTACTAGATGAATTACTGTCCATTTTATTACACATATGCTCAGTAGTGATGTGCTGGTTAGTGATCCAACCATTCGTTTGCTTTTGCAAAAATCCTTTTACTTACATATAAGAGGAATAAATTATTAGATTCCACCTGGAGAAAAAAAAATATATATATATATATATATATAAGA
>JACDJE010000121.1:3321109-3343087 GCA_016647715.1 Pavo muticus
AAAAAAAAAAAAAAAGAAAAAAAATCCAGATACTGTGCTAAAAAAAAAATGACTTTTAAAAATTATTTATCAAATGATATTTAAAACGCAAAAAGCAACTCTAATAAATGTCCTAAAAACTGGTATCGCTGCTATAATTAGAAAGTTAATATTTTTGGAAGTCCTTCAAATATAATGTGTACACTGAGTAACAGGGAGCCTTGGGTATGCAAAACATTTGCAGGAAATGCATGCAGCAGATTAGCAAAAGGAGAAGAGGAAGAGTTAGAGAGAAATGAAGAAAACAAAACAACAAGGATGTTGATAGATATGAGGAATTAATCTTAAAATGAGGTCTGCTGTAGAGGAAGATAGTGAAGGATCTTTTCACGAGGACTCGTGTAAAAATGGTTTTGCTAATCGGGAGGAGGAGACATTGAAGATAAGTGAGAGCTGAGCAAGACATGTGGGTACCAGGTGTTAAAATAAAATAAGGTGGGGGGAAAAGGTTTTTAGTTGAGGGAAATGTGGTGAAATGAAAGTAGTCTAAATGCTGTAAAAAAAGGAAGAGTACTTTCATACAAACTTGGTGTGAGAGAAAAGTACAGAAGAATGGTGAGGAGACCAAAGTCCTTAGTCTTGGAAACAGAGAAAAGGGTTATTTAAAACGAACAAGCAAACAAACAAACAAAAATACATAAATAAAGGAGAGAGAGAGAGAAACACAGAGAATTAGTGACAAAACCAGCAAGTTTAAAAGATAACCTTTGTGAGTATTTACCTTTGAGGCTGATCTTAGGCTTACTAATACATGACATCTTTCCATTTTTTTGCAGTGGGCTTTGAATCATAGAATCACAGAATCATAGAATGGTTTGGGTTGGAAAGGACCTTTAAGATCGTTTAGTTCCAACTCTCCTGCTATAGGCAGGAACACCTCCTTCTACAGGTTGCTCACAGCCCCATCCAGCCTGGCCTTGAATGCTTCCAGGGACGGGGCATTCACAACCTCACTAGGCAACCTGTTCCAGTGTCTCACCACCCTCACAGTAAAGAATTTATTCCTAATATCTAGTCTAAAGCTACCCTCTTCCAGTTTAAAGCCACTTCCCCTCATCCTGTTGCTACCTGCCCTTATAAAAAGGTCCTCCCCAGCTTTTCTGTAGGCCCCCTATCATGTCATGAAAACAACTGAGCATACTCACCATCTCTTCCTCAGAATATTCAAATTCTTGTAAAATGCGTTACTTCTGATCTGTGTTTTAATTTGTTTAATTAAAATGGGCATACAACAACAATTGGTGCTTAATATTTGGCGTATAATTTAACCCCATGTTCTACACGGTACAGAATTACCTGATTTTATTTGACATGTTCTGAAGACAGTTTTGACTTCCCATAATAATTAATATAGTTTATTTCAGCTCTGTAATGTTCACCAAATGTCAGTGTACTTGGGTCCCGTCCAGACGCAGCACTGTGGTGCTGTCAGCAGAGCTGCCATTCTCCAGAAGAGATATGAAAATTAAACTCATCTTCATATAGCAAATAAATAAATAAATAAATAAATAAATAATTTTCAATGTAGTTTTAAAACTGATGTTGTTTAGTACTGTCTTATCCAATATATCTTCATTTTGATGACTAAATTATTTTCTGAAACTAAATTGTCTTAAATTAATTTTAGAAAGTGCTTTCCAATACATTATACTTCCAGACTGTATTTTATGAGTGGAAGAATTTATCAATTTATATTGGCTGACTAACTTATTTCTGGTGTCTCTAAAGTACATCTCCAGTGAAAAGTGTTTAACTGTCTTGTTGAAATAGGCAGATAAATTAACGACTCTGCTTTTGCAGATGTATTTATGTGTGACCAGTCTAGGCAAATGAGTTACTTCATTAAAAGAAAAGTGGCTTCTTAAAAGAAGGGAGTTTGATGCATATAAAGCATTGAGAGGATTGAACTTGATGAGTACAATTGAGTTATTAATGAAACAGAACACGGAATATGATGAGAAAAATGTTTTTGTTTTTTTTTTATATTTATAAACATATATATGCACTGTTTCAATATTTATACAAAAGAAAACAAAATTCTGAATACATTTCTTGATCTTCTACTTATCAACTCTTAGTCTTGTATGACAAAATATGCATCATCATGTAAAAAAGAAACAGTTGGTTAAGGAATTAGAGATTCTGTGGAAATAGGATATAGGTGAGTTGTTGTGCATAATAACATGTTCACAGGTCAGCTGTGTATAAACAGAATGTATTACCTACCCATATTTGTAAGACCCATGCAAAAATACTGTGTAAATGTGGACTACAGACTGTAAGAAAGATGAAGAAGGATTGAAGAGGGAGGTAAAAATAAGGACAAAAACCAGGAATTAAGTGTGACTGATGAGAGAAGATTGAGTGAATTGGTTTTATTTAGTCTGGGAAAGTGAATATTGCTACCGTTTTTCCTCTATGAACTATGTAAGAGGCTGCTGCAAAGCAGAATGGAATAAACAGATTTTGTTTTCTTCGTGGAGAGCAAAAATAGTTCTGGAATAACATTTGAGCAGGAAAATTCCAGATTGGAATTAAACAAAACATTTTGCACAAACCAGCAGAGAGTTCAATACTGAAGGTGCTGAAAAAATTCAGTACTGAAGGTGCTGAAAAATCCTTATCAGCATAGGCTTTTGATAGTAGATTGGACAAACATTGTGAATGATACAAATGATTTTGCCGTGTTGTAGGAAAATGTGCTGAATAGCTTCTTCAGTTATTTTCTTCTTTCATTTTAGAAGCTAAATAACAAGTTATTAAACTTGGAGTATATAATATATCAGAAAGCAAAAATATGAAGACATTGTGTCCAGGCCTGGGACCCCTAGCGCAGTAAGGATGTAGAGATGTTGGAATGGGTCCAGAGGAGGGCCACAGGGATGATTAAAGAGCTGGAACACCTCTCCTATGAAGAAAGACTGAAAGGACTGGGTTCATTCAGCTTGGAGAAGAGAAGGCTCTGGGGAGACCTCATTGCAGCCTTCCAGTGCTTGAAGGGAACTTAACAAGCGGACGGGGAAAGTAACTTTTTATGTGGTCTGATAGTGATAGGACAAAGGGGAATGGCTTTAAAATAAAAGAGGGGAGACTTAGACGTTAGGAGGATATTATTTACTTAGAGGGCAGTGAGACCCTGGCACAGGCTGCCCAGAGAGGCTGTGGATGCCTCGTCCCTGGAGGTGCTCAAGGCTGGATTGGATGGGGCCGTGGGCAGCCTGAGCTGATGGGTGGCAGCCAGCCCACTCAGCGGTTGGAACTGGATGGGCTTTGAGATCCCTTCCAACCAAGCCATTCATGATTCTATGATCTTCAAACTATACCTTATCCCATTTGAGGAAGCCATCTGGAAGTGTTAAATGATTAGTTCTGTTCTGAATACCAAAAACCTGAGCTAATGATACCAACACTTTCTCCCGACAATCTTTCTTCTTTAAACTACCAGAAGAACAAAAAGTCTTGAAAGACAAGCAAATGAAAAATGCAGAGATCAAACACATCTAATTTATAAACCAGTGGGTGAACAAAATAAAACTAGTGTCTTCCTTGTTCCTATGTCAAATTTGCACTCTAACTTTCAACATCATTTAGTAATGGTCTGCCAGTGCTGTCAGTTATTCAGGAATTTGGCATGGGACAGGTGTTTGTACTATTCAAAGTGTATGAATTTCTGTGTTCCAGCTTTAAGGTTGTTCCCTGCAGATTACCTTAATCCAATGTAATGATTTCATTAAATGTCAGTATGTATGCTGTCAAAACCATATGAATGTACATGCATGTATGGATATATTCCACTGCTCTCTAAATGTCGTTAGTTATTTATGCATAGAAAAAAGTTTAATAAATTGATGAGATGACAGTAAGTAAAAAAGATGTTAGTTTCACAATGTAAAATACAAAGTGTTCTTGTTATTCCTAAAAAGCAGTATAATGTGGACAGTTACTTGGAAGAGTTCTGATACAGTTCAGTTTCAATAATGGATTAAAATGCAAAAAAAAAATTGGCAGAAATAAAAAGTATTTCAACTTCTGTGTCAAATTGTATTAATAGTTAGAAAATGCTTTCTAATACATAGACCAAATGCCTCTTGCTGCAAATTGAGTTGATCACTTTTTGCCTTACCCTTTGTAGACCCAGAGAATGCTTGAACAGTTTCCATTGCATTAGATTTGAAAACTACATGTTTTTTGTAAAGCTACTTTTGTCTAGAATACGGTTTCTGATCCTGTGATTATCACCTGATGCAATTCTACTGGCTGTTTAGATGAGCTGAAATTATATTGTACTTGAAAAAGTATTCAATGATGTTTAGTTCAGTCATATGGCAATGGCAGCCCCTTATTACAAAGATGTCTTTTATCTTTTCTAACATTAAGCAACTCCGTACTTTCAAAAGACATTGCTTACTTCATGAAGAAATTACTCTGAAGTAGGGTATGAATTTGGAATGTAACAACTCCTGAGCCCTGATGTGGAAACTTGTATTACAGTCAGCCAGAGGTAAAGGACCTTGCTGGAGGTGATTTCAGTAATTTGAGTGGAATTTGCTGCTGAAATTATGGCTGCCTCTAGGAGTTCAAAGTCATTTTCAGCAAGCTTCTGTCCTATCTGATGGGATGTATGCATCCTTCCATGGCTTGGAAATACGGGTCCATGCATTTTCTAAGTGTGTGAGGATATAGCTTGTCTGTAGCTCTGGCCCTGCAAACCCAAGAATTCTCTGGATCGCTTGGATACACTCATACTCCTTTTCCATTCTGGAGAAGCCTCACTTTTAACAGTATTTTAAAAATCTGAAACCAACCAACTGAAGACAGAAATTGGAAGAAAATTCCAACAAAAAAAAAAGTCTGTAACATCACCAGAGAAGATTAGCTTGACTACCTTTGATCTGAGAATCAAATCTTTTAGCTACTATAAGTAAACCAGCCAATTTTTTTTTTTCTTTCATTGATGGCTCTGACATACTATGAAATCTATTTCTGCTACAATCAACCTCTTCCACAGGTTTGCAGAAGAATAGTATAATCCTCTGTCTTTATTAGCTAGCTATCAACCACTTTCTAACATGGGTGGCCACTGAAAACAAAACTGGACAACAACAAGGTTATTTAGGAGCCCTGTATTAGAATACATTTGGGCCTTGCATTTTACAAGTACACCTGTGCTGAGGGTGCACTTGATCCCACTGTCAATGTTGCTGATAAAGATGTTAAAGAGCAGCAGTCCCAGTACTGACCCATGAGGGACACCACTTCTCACCNCTGTTGAGATTTACGAGGTCCTATCAAACAGTCATAATGAAGTTGATCATGGTAAGAGGCACAGTAAATTTTGGAGCAAGAAAACAGAGAAAAGAGAAAGACATTTGTGATATTTGTACTCTTATCCTATGGTGCACTGTTAGTTTTACTTTCTGAATATCTCCTAATATTTCAGTGGTTGAGCTAATGCATCCAGCCAAAATCTGTTTAATTTCAAAAGCTTGCTGTGGATTTAAACAATTTGGTAGTGTTTCTTGAGATGTTGCTATTTGTTCTGAGAGGAAAACAAAGTTATCCTCAGCTTGTATAATGTGGGAAGGGGTAAAATGTTGACAAGATGAGCTCATAAATCAGTGATGATGAAGAGAAATCTATCATCAGCTCAGCTGAATTACAAGTTGAAAGCAGTAGTTTCACAGTTGACAAAAGAAAAATAATTATGTTTCCACTTGTGTGGCCTGGCTTGTTCAGTTTTGTTGTTTGTTGTTCTATATATATAAATATATATATATCCTGTTTTCTCAAGATGTACATATAAAATTATTCGGCAATACACTGCAGTGATTTTAAAAATAAATCTTCATTTTCACAATTTTGTTTTCTTGTTCCTGTAATAGCATACATTTATGATTCATCCACCTGAACAGTAGTTAAAGGAGATCTAATTCTCAATTTAAAGAAAATTTGAAGTATCTTCTGTATTTTTCAAGAGCCCTTGAAAAGCTCCCATAAACTGCACCATCATATAATTTCCATTATGTTACTGAAGGGAAGGGAAATTAGGCCACACATATTTGTCAAGAGCTTCTTTACTGTGCCTTGGTTTCCTAGCATTTACTGCTGCAATGAAGAAGATAGAATCTGATTTTCATATAAGCCCTTATTGCAGTTGCATCTTTCAAAACAAAGGTGAACAAAGAAGCCTTACAGAAAAAAAAAGAGGTCAAAAGGCTGTTCTCAGAAATTTAGGTAAGTGCAGCTGGATCAATCCCTCCCTACAATCAGTTCTCTGCAGTTTGCTATGTAATAATGGGGAAGATGCTTGAATATTACATTTGGCGATCTCTGACGCTGTTTAAGGCTCAGGAATACTCAACACTAACATCCTGTCATGAAGAATTAGTTAAAACATTGAATCTAGAGCAACTAAGGGGGATGTGATATGTATGTAGGTGTTTGAAAAGCACGGATATGAAAAAAAAANCTATTCAAAGTGTATGAATTTCTGTGTTCCAGCTTTAAGGTTGTTCCCTGCAGATTACCTTAATCCAATGTAATGATTTCATTAAATGTCAGTATGTATGCTGTCAAAACCATATGAATGTACATGCATGAATGGATATATTCCACTGCTCTCTAAATGTCGTTAGTTATTTATGCATAGAAAAAAGTTTAATAAATTGATGAGATGACAGTAAGTAAAAAAGATGTTAGTTTCACAATGTAAAATACAAAGTGTTCTTGTTATTCCTAAAAAGCAGTATAATGTGGACAGTTACTTGGAAGAGTTCTGATACAGTTCAGTTTCAATAATGGATTAAAATGCAAAAAAAAATTGGCAGAAATAAAAAGTATTTCAACTTCTGTGTCAAATTGTATTAATAGTTAGAAAATGCTTTCTAATACATAGACCAAATGCCTCTTGCTGCAAATTGAGTTGATCACTTTTTGCCTTACCCTTTGTAGACCCAGAGAATGCTTGAACAGTTTCCATTGCATTAGATTTGAAAACTACATGTTTTTTGTAAAGCTACTTTTGTCTAGAATACAGTTTCTGATCCTGTGATTATCACCTGATGCAATTCTACTGGCTGTTTAGATGAGCTGAAATTATATTGTACTTGAAAAAGTATTCAATGATGTTTAGTTCAGTCATATGGCAATGGCAGCCCCTTATTACAAAGATGTCTTTTATCTTTTCTAACATTAAGCAACTCCGTACTTTCAAAAGACATTGCTTACTTCATGAAGAAATTACTCTGAAGTAGGGTATGAATTTAGAATGTAACAACTCCTGAGCCCTGATGTGGAAACTTGTATTACAGTCAGCCAGAGGTAAAGGACCTTGCTGGAGGTGATTTCAGTAATTTGAGTGGAATTTGCTGCTGAAATTATGGCTGCCTCTAGGAGTTCAAAGTCATTTTCAGCAAGCTTCTGTCCTATCTGATGGGATGTATGCATCCTTCCATGGCTTGGAAATACGGGTCCATGCATTTTCTAAGTGTGTGAGGATATAGCTTGTCTGTAGCTCTGGCCCTGCAAACCCAAGAATTCTCTGGATCGCTTGGATACACTCATACTCCTTTTCCATTCTGGAGAAGCCTCACTTTTAACAGTATTTTAAAAATCTGAAACCAACCAACTGAAGACAGAAATTGGAAGAAAATTCCAACAAAAAAAAAGTCTGTAACATCACCAGAGAAGATTAGCTTGACTACCTTTGATCTGAGAATCAAATCTTTTAGCTACTATAAGTAAACCAGCCAATTTTTTTTTTTCTTTCATTGATGGCTCTGACATACTATGAAATCTATTTCTGCTACAATCAACCTCTTCCACAGGTTTGCAGAAGAATAGTATAATCCTCTGTCTTTATTAGCTAGCTATCAACCACTTTCTAACATGGGTGGCCACTGAAAACAAAACTGGACAACAACAAGGTTATTTAGGAGCCCTGTATTAGAATACATTTGGGCCTTGCATTTTACAAGTACACCTGTGCTGAGGGTGCACTTGATCCCACTGTCAATGTTGCTGATAAAGATGTTAAAGAGCAGCAGTCCCAGTACTGACCCATGAGGGACACCACTTCTCACCGATCTCCATCTGGACATTGACCCATTGTTGAACACTTGCTGTGTACAATCTGTTGCAACCAGTTCCTCATCCATTGAACAGTCCATCCATCAGATCCACATCTCTCCAATTTGGAGAGAAGGATGTTAAGAGGGACTGTGTCAAAGACCTTACTGGTGTTCAGATAGATGACATCAGTGGCTCTTCCCTTGTCCACTGAAGCAGTTATGACATCATAGAAGGCCACTGTGTTGGTCATGCAGGACTTGCCCTTGGTGAAGCCATGCTGGTTGTCTTGTATCATCTCCTTGTAAGGTTATGTTTTCTTTGTATTACTGGTATACTATTCAATCTTTTAAAAATCAGACTTTGAAATTAACTTGGTTGAGGTCCCAATTTCTCAGGACAGGTATAGAAATAACCAGTTTGCTACAAAAACCTAAACACAATAGGAAGAATTGTAAGTGAGCTCCTTCTACACATATTTCACTTTACTTCCTACAAGGGTCCTGCAGTGAGGAGTTTAATCAACTTATCTACATACTTTTTGATTTCAGAGGTTAATGGCACAGCATAACTAGGTCAAATTCTATTTTCTGTGAAAACACAGCAATTGATCCATGCTTGGAGAGGAAATCATACAAAAAATTATGCTAAAAAGTCATATTTGTTCTAACAGTGACAGAATCAGTCCAGCAATATCATCTACCAGACAGAATCAGTCCAGCAGTAATCATGCAAGCTCTGAATATCCATGCTAAGTTCAGGGATAGACAGTGCTTTATTAACCACCAATACTGTATTTTTAAAACTTGTGTTTAAAGCTTGGTTCTTTGCCTGTGGATACTCCTACTTCTTGGCAAAGGTAAAGAGTTAAGGCTATGTATTTTGATGTAGGCTTGTCAGAAATGCTAGATGTGTTCCTGATTTTGTCATGTCAACTGCCATTCTGCCTGAAGAACTATTGAGGAAATAAGGCAGATTCAGATTGCAAAATACTGAAGTATTAATACCATTATCATAATACCAATATCATTATCATAAAATAAAGGGTAAGGTAAGGTTATTCGAGATGTAAAATAACTAATGAAAATACGTTTTTATCTCAAAGACGACATAGCTTTTTTATATTCATTTGTTTGCTCATATGTATTAAAGTGTTTTCAGAAAAAGGCACTGAGCTTGTGCATAAACCTGCATTACGGTACATAGCATCTTCCGTTTACCATTACCTGGCTTCTTGATTCATTTAGTCTTGTAGTGATCTGAGCTCTAGAAATCTGATGACATTCAGAACCATCTCAAATGTTCTGAAATTTTTGTGTAAAATTCTTTGTCTGTTTTACCATTGGCATTTTTAGAGGCTTTCCAATGGTCTTCCTGGCTTCTGCTGGGCCTGCTTATATGAGTCTATATGACAGTCTATCAAGTCTGTCCAGGGATGACAGACTTGACCAAGGTATATTTTCATGTCCCAGTTTCCTAGGAGATATTGTTTAATTGTTAGCCGTGTTATTTTATCTACAAGAACACAAATGTCAGTAGTTGTTTTGTACAGGAGTTCAATATTTTAGATCTTGTAATATGCGGTTTCCTTAATTTTGTGGGTTTTGTTGACATATCACTTCACACTTAACTAAAAATAATAAACTACTTAGATCATGCGTATCAATAACAAAGTCTGTTAGAACTGAGATTGCTTGCTTAATACCAACAAGTACTTTGGAGAACATCAAATCCCCTGACAGATGAGCGTTGCCACAAGGATTTATTTTGTACAGCCTTTAACTAAAATAACTTCAGTTGCATTTTCCTATTTAAGAGTATTGAAGTAGAAGTTTATAGCAAAATGATTTATAGATAGAAATTGCATTCCACAGCTTACCTATTTCTGTAAATGAAATCACAGATTCAATTTGTACTTGATCTTGAGCACAACAATGTCAATATTTGTATATTCATCAGTTTAACTAGAAAGTAATCTTCCTTTGTTCCTCCTCAAAATATTTAGAAGTTTTAGAACACATGATAGTGATAATTTCCTTTTTCTCATCATCAGATACACAGAAATGTGTTTTCTATATTTGGAGCATTTTGATTGTTAATTATATCAGCTGCTCTGAAAGTAATGCCTTCTATTTATTATGTTGGTCCATGACGTCAGAGGTGGATGTTGGCAGTATGGCAGTAATGGTTGAACCTTCCTACCAATATTCTGTTATGTTTTGTTGCCGTGTGACAGATGGCAGCAGAGGTGTTGTCTGAGAAAATGACATCTGACCAGAAGTGCCTATGAAGTAAAAGTGTGTCATTGAATTCCTCCATGTGGTATCTGTTGTCATTTCCATGGAAATAAACAGGGGATGGCCTATGTGGAAGCAACCTATGTGGAAGCATCTAAATTTTTAAGTGGTGAAGGAAACGAAGCAAAGTTTTCTAACGCCATGTTTTGACCATTTAATCACCATCCTACAACAGTGGAATTAGAGAAAATACTGAGTCCTGTCCTGTATTTGCAAATTAAATTGAATCTTAACTCACTTTTAGTTTTAGAGATAGCACACAACCAAATCTCTTCTCTGACCATTTTGTTTATAAAAATCATAAAATCATCAAGGTTGGAAAAGACCTCCTAGATCACCCAGTCCAACCATCCATCCAACACCAATCATATCACCTATCACCTATTGTATTGTACTGAAGGAATGCTAACAGTCATATTTTGACCATTCACTGTAGAATAAATGTTCATAGTGAGTGTCACAGCACTATGGTGTGAGATTTTCTGTGAGTGAAATGAAGAACTAGGAAATGAAGTGATTAGGCGAGATCATATAGCTCCAGCACAGGACAAGAAAATTATAAGCAACTTGTAAAGCTAAACATGTACTTTAGCATAATCTATGCAAGTTTTCGGTTCTGTGCTATAGTTAGATGGTTTTATGTTGCTTAAAATAATTGACTTGGTTACTCCAAATAAAATCTTTCTTACGAAGACTGGGGCAAAGGAAGGAGTTAGCGTGGGAGTGTTATTTCCTATTAGGAGACTTAAAACCTGCATTATTCTGCAATGTAATCTTAGCTAGCGTCACTGACAAAAGAACACTTTCCTAAATACTTTCCCTCCCGTTGCTTCAGTTCTCTTTTTGCTGTCTGAGTTGTTCCTCTGTTGGCTCCCTCAGTTGTCCATGATTGAAGTTGCAAGGAGACCAACAGACCAGTGCAAAAACTGTTTCTTCATATGTTTGGTGTCACAGCTATTTAGACACTTGAAATATCTTGCAATTATCCGACCTTATTGGGATCTGCTACTGTGGTCTGCTAGCCAAAACAAGGACTTTACTAAAAATAATAATAATAATAATAAATTACTGGCTACTACTATTTGCATGGTAATTGCTTTGCAGTGCTTATTAAATCAGTGTTTCTGGCACAGCTTTGTGATACGAGAAATAGGGTTATTAATATAGTATGACAAAAAGCTTTTATCATTTTGTGCTGTTTTTTGTTGTTGTTGTCGTTGTTCTTTTTTAATGAATTGCTATTTTTCCGTGGCAGGAGGGAAAATGGATTCATTGTTATTCTCAGCTTCAAGAAATTTTGATGAGGGTCATTGCATGGGCTAGAAAATCAATGACGTTTGCAGATGTTTAGGGAAATACTTAATGGGAGGAGGTCAGCTCCACTGTAGACTTCTTGTGCCTTTTAGTTTCGAGCATGAGAAAGACTGATGACTTGTCCCATTCATCAATCTGAAATGCATCCTCAGCACAGTTAATCTACTTATAAGCTGGAAGCCCAGTGCTTTGAGACTATGCTGGATTTACTGTTGCTGTATTCATTATCAGTTGACGCAGTCATACATGCACTAGGTCTGATCAGAACTACTGGTTGATTCTGCTTAGTGTTTGGCGAGATTTGGAAAAGCAGTCTTATAGGAACAATTTTAAATGTTCCTGCTTTAGGCATTTCTAAGACACTTGCCACAAAAACTCTATTGTCTGTACTGCATCTTTTCATACCATTATTTTTAGCTGCCCTGATTTCAAGATGTTACTGTAAAGACACCAACAAACATTTTCTTTTCTCTTAAATGCCCCAAGGACCCAATGCAATTTGTAGTTAGGGTTTAATTAATTATTAGGCATATGTAACTGTCAATCATTAATTTAGATACTTCTGGCTCACAATATTTGGAATGGAGCTTGGTTTATGAAGAGTGAAAAAATATACCATTCCATCTGTTAGCCAAAGCCACCTGGCACAAAGTCAGTTTGGGCATCATTATGTAGTTGGCAAGAGTTTCGAAAGAATGTGATTTCTACAGTTTTAATCCCAATTGATGCTTTACTTTGTAGTGATGGACCCGTTCTTTCTCTCACAGCTCTAAGTAAAAAAGCTTGTGTTCACCTTGAAAAAGAAATGCCTAGCATCAACAAATACAGGAATCAAGAGACAGGCGTGAAATAATCCTAAGCACATAATCAAATGAGTGGAACTGAAGCTGGTCTGTTGTTTAAAAGCAGTTGAAAGCAGTCACGTAGGAGTTGTATCATTGTCCTTTTAATCTCTGTAGGAAGAGACTTGGGACAGTTTGGGAAATTATTCTTTTTCTTGATGATAGTGTGAATTATTATTTTTTTTTTTTCCAGAATTCTGGGTTTTACAAGATTGCTACATCTGCAAATCTATTTTCTTACTCTTTTGGCAGTGAAATTTCTTCTTTAATCCTCTGGAAACAGAATACAGGCATAAAAGACTTAACAAATTACTTTAGAAATATAAAGAAAGTTTCTCCTTTTAACTCATCAAGGGGAAAGGCAAACTAATACACAGTTAGCTATAGCTTAGATAAAAAATGAAGTAAGAGAAAAAAAGATAGAGCATTTAAAAACAAAAAGAAAATTTTCCCAATGTTTATTGCTGATTGGAAACAGTTCTTTGAGTCGAACGTCTTGCAGAGGTAGCAAAGAAAACATGTATATCTTGTATATTTTAGAGCTGCAGCTGAGGCAAAGCTGATTTAATGATGTAAACAGAATAGTGTTTGTTAGGTACACTTGAAGCAGGTAGTTCACATAAGACTTGCTCCTTTTTTTTACTGAAGTCGGTGAGAACATCAAACAGAATTGCAGTTTTACTGTTCAGGACAAGTGGACTGCCTGAAGTTTGCGCCATCATTCTGTGTGTAACACACAGACAAAGGTAAAAGTTTGTAACTGAAATTATCAAGAGATGACCTTGTCACAGAGGAGTTGGTTTACAAATGCCTGCTCAGAATAGCTTACTTTGTTAAGGATTGTTTCCTTGTGGCAAAACATTCTTATGCCACATTTCAGCATCTGGGGAGAGCATCCTTCGTTTGAATTCTTTGGATGGTTAAAGTCATTCAGTTATCGTTCAGTTTAATTAAATGGCTTTTAATATTTAATTTTCATGAAGGGAAAAATGATCCACCATTGCAATTATGATTGATTTTATTTTATTTTATTGCGGCAGACATTGGGAGAGAGCCTTTGAGATAAGTTTAGTAATAAAAATGCTTCTGGTAGTTTGTAAAATGTGTTATCTGTAATGCTAAAAGAATTGTTCGTGTTGTTAATTAATAAGCGACAAGTTAGTCTGGAACCTGGCATTTAATTTACCCTGGTAATGTCATTCAAAGTAAATTACAGCATACAGCGAGATGTCATTCTGAAGAACCCCTATTTCTTAGATCTCTAGAAATGTGTGGCTCATCAGCTAAAGGTCAAGGATTGCCTTTTGTTTGTTGTGACAAGAAATCCAGGAAAATATATTTATGAATAGGCATATTATTACACTTAAATAATAGGTAAAAAGTACCTGCCCAATATGATGTGCTCAACCAACTGCTCCAAGCCACTCACTTGCAATTAATTCTGTAATTGCCTCACTTTCTGTAACATGCCTCTCTGTAAGTGTTGGTGGAAAACTAGACGTTCTTGGTGGGTCAGTGTGGATGCATTCTTCCCACATTCAGCAGAGAATCAATTGTCTTTAGATTTCCCTGTGGGCTTTTCCTCCTACCCTATGCCCATCCTAACGGTATTCAACTGCATTTTGTTTGTCTATTTATTACTGTCTGAAAAGTTCCTTATATTCTTAACCTTGAAACTGTCTCGACAGTGAATATTAAAATACAACTGTTGTTGGAAGTTGCATCACTAAAGGATATGCTATCAAATTTGCTCTGACTGTGGATAGTAATGAATTCATTTTATGCTGGAAGAGCAAATTGCTCACGTTACTATCATTTGAATAATCTGTTTTCTAAATATTTTTAATTAGGTAAAATTATTAAGACACATTGGAAATGGGTTCATATATTTTTTTTTTTTAAATTTAAGACGTGAGAAGTCAAACTGTGCCTTGTTTATTGTGTTATTCTTTAGTTTCAGTTGAACAAATTAGTAACAACATATTCAAATTAACATGAAAATGCCAGCTGTGAGCTCCATCTAAACTAGAATTTGGTCTTCACCAAAAGCCACTGTAAAATACAGAAAGGCAAAGCCTACAATGGTTAACTGGTGATTTCAGAACAACCCATAAAAAAGCAGTGCAATAACATATAGTGTTAATTTATTTATTCAATTGTTTACAAGTGTGATTGGTGTGTTATGAACTTTAATCAGAAACATGTTCTTGGGTAATTTCTTCACAAATCATTTGTAGAAAGGGTTACTTAATTTGTCTGTCCCATACACTAGTTAATATATATTGGGAAAAAAAAACAAACAAAAACACTCCTAAGGATGATGTTTGAAGCAGAGGTTTTAAAACTTAAGTGGTGGAAAGATTTTACAAGAGAAAAACATAATCCCGTGCTATTTGTTGCCTTTCCAATGAACCACAACCTTTATATGGAGATCATTAGCTTGAGGACATAGCAGGCTCCCTGAGAATGCAACCAAATAGTGTTCATTTCTGCTCCAAGGCACCAGGTTTCTTCTGTCTTATTTTTTTGTGAAAGAGAGGAAATTAAAAAAGAAACACAAATAGTCCCAATGAGCAATTTGGCATTATCTCAACAAGAATCAGAGCACAGCTCCTATTCATTCCTCAGCAGCCCCTCTTTTTTCATCCAGCTTAGCATCTCCTTTGGTCCACAGAGGTGCTTGGGTAGGACTGCTAAAAGATGGAAACAAAACATGGTCTGTTACACTGCATTATGCAGAGAAATGGGTAAAAATGTCTCTTTTTTTTTAAATGATTTTAAATGATATCCTGTAGAAGATAGAGGAAACACTATCAGAGCAAGGACAACCTGTGCATATTGCAAATGTGGGGTTAGGTAGGTCTCCACCAGCCTCAGCTTCTCCATGTGCATGTGGCCATGGCTGGGAACTAAAAAAGGCCATGGCCACCCCACAGCGTGCCTCATCCCAGCCACTGCTCCTAAACAAGCACCTTTTTTTAATCCAAAAGATTTTAGAGGTAGATGGACTCAATTAGTTCCCTGTTCCCATTTCTATACAACCATTCCTTTTTTAATGCCTATTTTTTACATCAGCGGTGTCTTGTACAAGAAGTTCCAAAGTTTATTTTTCTTTACTTTATGAATATTTCTGTTGCTAAAGTGTACACGGGCCCCTGTCACACTCCATATACTTCTCTTGAAGGTTAGTATGAGCATATCACAGAATTCTACCTCTGCTGTAAACCAGCTTCAGCTCTGACTAATGACAAGCAACAAGGAAGGAATACACCAGGCAGTTTAATGAGGAGTAGCACAATAACAGTAATATAATTTGAAGTCACATAACGTTGTGAGTGGAAAAAGAGGAGGTGTGTGTTTGCTTTAAAATCAATTGCCAGTGTATTGCCTTTCACTTTGCAGTAACCCTGTGTGGACTGGCCACTAGAGGGGGAATGGGTACACGTTTTGCTGTTGTGCTGAATCCGAAGGCCCAGGTTCTTTGCGACTCTCCTTTTACAAAAACTTTCCCAAATCTTTCTGCCTTCTGCTTGTCAGCAGCTTATCTTTATCACCCGCTTATAGCCTTTCATAGCTTATGCTTAACGGAGCTATGGACGATTTTCTAACAGAAGGCAGAGTAATATCAATCTATTTAATTTCTGAAGCGCTGTTCAGTTGTGCATACATTTTAGATATTATTTAACTCTTCTTTCTTTTTTTCTCCTTTTTTTTTAATCTCCACACAGTGAGCAGAGATTTTCAATGCAATATCCAGAATAATAGTTATTCAATTATTGCATATAACTTACATTTTGACAGCATGCATGAACAGCTTTCCTACTATTGCGTCTTTTGCTTTGTATTTGACAATTGAGAATTTCATCCATCAAATCTTATGCAATCTTCAGGTTTTGGAAGTCCGTCTGCACATCCTCCTGATTTTCATTACTTTTTGCAGCATAAGTAATCTGTCATTTGAAAAGCATTGTCAAATATTTCCTGATTGTTGCCAGGATGATTCAGCAGCCCTGGCCTTGGGAGCATGCCGCACTCCATGTTTTGCTGTACTGAGTAAAAAGTCACTGTAGTTTTGGGTTCCTAGCTGATTATCTATGATTGTGGAGCTAGTCTTGCTTACGGGAGTCTGAATATCTTTCAAATGAGTTTGTTAAAAAGATCTTTGGACATCCAGATAGAAAATTTTTGCTTTTATGTCACTTAAGGTAGTCTCAAAGTTAAGGAGTGCAAGAAATAATGGATAATAGAGAAGCTTGCCCTTACTCCACAAAAGCTCAGTCAATTTATCCCTGTTGTATGATATTACAGACCTTAACGGATCTTTAAACTAACTTAAAAGCTACTGCTTAAGATTTATCAGTCCATTAGGATAATCTCTATTCAGGTTCAAGATACGGTAAGTATTTGGTGCAACATCTACACTTACTAGAAATTTGCATATTTAGCAGCTCCTCCACTTTATTTTTGCACTTTCTTTTTTGTTGTTTGTTTTTTATCTTGATAAATACAATTTTGTCCTAGTGATTTGCCAATTTAAATGCACTAGTTTGCTTCTTTAAACGCTCCATGTTTTATTTCCCATTACTAACATCTCACTTACTTGAAAACAATAGGTTTGATGTAGATTTTAGTGTTTGTTTCAAGTTTGATTTTCCAGAACTTATTCATCAAATTCTCATTAAGAGTTGTCATTAACAGCCATAACTTGACTCCTTTGCTAATGAAAAATGACAGATTGGGGCTAGGTTGTGCTTCATAACAGGAAAACGTAACTAGGGAAAAAAATAGGGAACTTTTCATCTCCCTTTCTTATGAAAGACATGAAATGTGACCTCAAAAAACAACGTAGGGGGACATTTTTGGGAAGATCTTTCTTCTACTAGCTAGAATAACTGTAATCCCTAGCAGTTGCTGGAATCAGGAAACTATATGCATAAAACCAATAGAATAGAATTTAGTTGAACCTGCACATGCTGCCCATCAAAGAAGTACAACTACTGATTTGGCATATTTAACATAAAGCAAAAATCAAAGGTCCAGTTTTGTGCATAGCCATAGAATCATAGAATGGCTTAGATTTAAAGGGACCTTAAAGCCCATGCAGCCCCAATCCTTTCCGTGGGCTAGGTGCCACCCACAAGATCAAGCTGCCCAGGGCCCCATCCAATGTGGCCTTGGGCGCCTCCAGGCATGGGACATCCACAGCTTCTTGTTCAAGAAATGTTTGGATATTGTACTGAGGGACATTGTTTAGTAGGGAAATATTAGTAGTAGGTGGACAGTTGGACTGAATGATATTGGAAGTCTTTTCCAACCATGGTGATACTGTGACTCTCTGGGCAGCCAGTGCCTTTGTCTTACCACCCTCTCAGTAAATAATTTCTTCCTAGCATCTAACCTAAATTTCCCCTCTTGTCCATATTAAACCTCATTTAGTTCACATGGGCCTACTTTTCAAACCTATCAAGTCCCTCTGGATGGCATCCTTTCCTTTTATGATGTCAACTGCAGCACTCATCTTGGTGTCATCTGCAAACTTTCTAAGGGTACACTTGATCCCTCTGTTTATGTCATTGATAAAGATGTCATTGATAAAGATTACAGATAACAATTAAATAGTTAAGATTTTTAAAAATATACCCCCCAAAAAACCACCACCACCACCAAAGCACAAAAACATGACAGTAGGGAAATAAACTCAGGATCTTGTTTAATTGGACTTCATGGATTGCTGTTTTCCCCACTGCAAATCCATGTTTGTTTGTTCTCAGTATGTCATTAAATATTGCCACAGGTATTTGCTATACCCTGATGAATGTCTCCTACGTTGTTTATAACCTCATTCTCTTCCTGATTCACCTGCTGTGGGCACCTGTCCCCTTTTCTTTTAGCAGAGTCTTCCTATGTCTTGTGTAATTCACCTTTCTGCAGCTGATGCTCAATGCCCTTCACCTTCTGCAGCCCTAAGCCTCACCATATGCAGTGTGTTTTGGTTTAGTGGGTTCCCCTTTTTCCCTCCCCAGAGTGAACTTCTGATGCACTTCTTCCACTCATTTATTGTCTCCATCATTTCTTTGTGGTTAAGGCCATAGGACTCACATTCACTTTATTAGTTTACAGCAATTAGATATTAAATTCATCACAAGCAGTTGTTTGGGGAATTCCCCTGACAGCAGCAATGGGTGTGATGATGAAGGCAGTTGCATATGCAGGCAGAGAACTACAGAATGTCCAATATGAAGTGATATTTACATGGTATTAAGGTAAACATTTGACATGTGGTTGCCTCTTTAGTATGAAGATTGCAAACCTTTAAGCAGCAGCCACAAATTTCTGTTTGCTGTCAGAAAATTGCTTTGGGATATAATCTGAATTGGAGAAGTCAGTTCTTTGTCAATATGAATTTCAGGATGGAGCAAAGTTTGAAAAAAGGGGCAAAAAATCTCAAGGTTGTTGATCTCATTATTATGAACTTTTTTCTTTTTTTTTTTTTTAGTATTTACCAGACCTCTTGGCAAGCCAAACAGTCAGCAGAGACATTGGGTTAGAGACAGGTTTGGGTTTACTCCCAGGAGCATGCTTTGCTCTCAGCTTGCAAACAGGTTTGATTGCAGATGTGTTTCACAAAGCTGGCAGCTGATAAAGGAATCTGAACCTCTGGAATTCTGCAGCTGTGGGCTGTTCTTGTGGTTTAGTTTGGGATTTTCAGGGCTTCCCCCCCACCAACCTTTGATTCACTCTGCCTGTGAAATTCTGGGAATGGAAAATGGGAGAATGGGTAAGCTGGGATAAAAAAAATTAGAGGGAATTAATATATTTGAAAGGATATTCAGCAATCTGTTTTCGTGCTGAGTCCCTCAGCTATTAGGATGCTTGCTCATACCTCTTTGTAACCACTAGGGTACAGAGGTGTGCTGCTTTACTGAGATTTATTATATATAAGCTGCATCACCTTCATTGGATAAGCCCTTTTAATCAGTTTGATATGTCCATGCATTTATTCTTTTTTTTTTTAAATCTCAGATTTTACTGAAAATACAATTTTAAGTCCTCTCTCTGGCGCCGTGCTCTGGTTTGCAATTAGGACAAGAGTCCGTCTGAAAAAAAGGCCAGAACAAATTTTGCAAGGGATGAGCTTAGTTTCCAAGCATGCCAATCAGATAAATCTGCTGTGCTCAAAATGGTAATTCTGTGATGAAGTCGATTTTTATACTCACCTATTACCTTTGAAATCTCGGGTTTAGGCTTTGTTAGCTCAGTCACGACACGGGATCGGTCGGGTTCCCATAGCACCCATGCTGAAGGACATCTCTGGCTGTAGTTACTGCGTGAGGATGTGAAGAACACGAGAGCAGCAAAATGGTTTAAAATAAAAATTGCCTTAGCAGCATAGTATGTGCTGTTTGCCAAGTACAGGCACACACGATACTGTTCTTTAGCCACTGCAGCCTGCTACATTTGCCTCTCTCACCCAACTGTCACACCAGCAAAGGCGAGTTGGAGCAGTAATTGGCTTAAAGGCTGAATAATTGCTTCTGAATGCCAACAAGTGACGTTATCTTTATAACAAAAACAATTGCCATGTTCTCACGGAAGTACAGATTTCATTGCAAATGGGTTTGCTTTAAAGCAGCCACACTGCAATAAAATTACAGTGCTCTGCAGCATTCAGCTTGGCTCTTCACAGCCACCCACCCGATTACAGGCTCTGTCATGCCAGCAGAAGATTGTTGCTTGGTTTCTGTAATATTTTTGTAGCCTTGCTTCCCTCTAGATAACTTTAGAGGTGGATTGTGCTCACTCCTTTCCTTTCATCAGATTTCTCTGCTGTAAAAATGAAGGAAACTGGTGGATGGAAAGTCTTTTGCGTGGCTCTAAATATGCTTTTCTGTTGGCTTTCTTTTACATAGATTCTAATACCGTAATAGCTCTGGTTTATGTCAGTAATTCTGTAAAAGGTTAATCTCTAAATCACCAGCATTTCCTAAATTCCTAATCAACTTCGTGTTTGGAAAGGAACCCATATAAATGCTCAATTTGTTAATATTAGAATGGGTCGAGCAGGTCAAGGAAAAGTATAACCTCCGTGCATGAAGATAAATTGGATCCAGCAAAAATATCTCAGATATGTTTTGTCATAATAGCCGTGAATACAGAGGCTGAATATGAGAGAGAGTGAGTATGGATGTATTTAGCAGCAGAATCTGCGATAGCTCACCATCCCCTTCTCTTTAAATGAGTGTTTCTTAAAGGATGAAAAAAATTGAGATAAGCCTGATTTTCTAGAAAGTGCATGGTGAGCTGTGCTAAGGGTAGATAGGAAGTCCAGCCAGCAAACGTAGTGGAATAGGCAGTGGAAAAGTGAACAAACATAGCATCATAGTATCATTAAGGTTGGAAAAGACCTCTAAGATCAGGTCCAACCATCAACCCATCCCCACTATGCCCACTAACCCATGTCAAAATGTATGTATGTTTGAGAAGACAGAAAGAGAGAGAGGGGCTGGGTGTCTTGTTCAAGCCACTGCTGTTTGCCCTTGCCATATGGGAGGTGAAGGCACTGAAAAATCTCATTTACCTGGCGTGTATGGCGGTCCCCTCGCCTTCTCACCAGGTTTCATCTTCCCTTTCATCTGCGCCCTTGCCCCTTCCTTTTCTCTTTCTTGTTCAATGGAGCTGTTTGCTGCGGTGCCTTCCTCTCCAGGAGCTGTTTCATCCCTGCTTGCACAGATTTTAAAACTGCTTGCTTCACCCACCTTCAGTCTTGGTTTTCATCTGTGCTGGTCCTTTAGATTTACCATCTTTCAAACGAAAAGGCAGAGGAAGCCAAACCACAGCTTCATTTCCTTTTCGTTTCTCCAGTCCTTTCTCTCAGTTTTTGTCACCTCTTCATTTCTTTTATTGTTATTATTATCATAGCACTACTAATAAGCTTCCTAATTAAATACTTATTTGCCATTCTGAATACCACTGGAGAAGATGGACGGAAGGGGTACTCAGAGCATCCTTTTGCTATTAATGCAGAACCAGACATGTTCAAGAAACAAATTTAGTCCATCTCAAAAGCAAACGAGAGGCTCTTTACTGGAGCCAAAGAAAACAACCAACTAGGTGCACTTCAAGTACCCCTCAACATCTTTGCCATAAAATCACAGAGCATCTACTAGAGCATACAAAAATATCCTTAGGTATCAGTAATGATTTTTGCACCCATGTGCAAGGCAGTTAATAACCAAGCATGTAGCTGCATCTTCACACTTCCCTAGCTCCCTGCAGTACTCAGACAACATGGTAAAGGAGGGAATTTGCAGCTTTAACACAGAATTTCTTTGTATTTTTATATATTCAGGCCAGAAGCAGAATGTGATACATTAGCATTGATTCTGTGGTTTCATATCACTTTTTCTTTCTCTCTCTCT
>JACDJE010000121.1:3343565-3359000 GCA_016647715.1 Pavo muticus
GGGTAAGGGGATCAAAAGAGAGGGAATGGCATATGTCTGGACAGCTGGTAATCATGAAATCTGAAAAGAATGGTGAGGGGAAAATGTATTCCCGCAGTTGCCATAAATACATTACAAATAGAAGACTTCTCATATATACCAATGCAAGCAGCCAGTTGCAGGATGAATAACTGGTTTTGTAAGAGCTGAACTGAAATGAAATCCTTGCGTCCTTTTTATTATCCATGTTTTTGTCACATAAACTTTTAGAACAAATGTGGGCAGCCAATGGAGCACCTCTGTGCTATGGAACAGGTGGCATCCTTCTTTCCACCAGTAGATGAGTATCCAGATATCTGGAGATAATCAGGGGGATGTCTTTAGAAGACATTACCCTTATAAAAGATTTTTGCACAGAGATTGCAAAACAGCTCGTTTTTGGCAGTTTAATAAAGTGCTATCCTCTCCATGGAGGGTTCATCCATCATCCTGCTGGGATGGCAAGCCGTTGGTGGTCGTTACCTCTCTCCAGGAGAAATGGCAACAGGCAATACTGAAATTCGCCCTCACTTCTGGAATCACTGCCCCTTGAAAGCCAAATGTTCTGTTCAGTTTACTCAAGCTGTCAGTCAAGCATGAAGCATGGGGTGAATAAATTGCAAAGGCGGAATTGCTCACATCTTGCAAACTTTGCTTGAGGTTGCTAACACCAATAAACAACAGCAATCATTCCAGAGGGGTGTGTTTAAAATACAACTCACAACTATGCTAAAAAAAAATACATAGAAATACAAGCACAGGATAATTGTTTGTCAATATCAGATTTGCATCAGATTTACAGGGCCAAAAACATGACAGCACTAATACATTCCCTTTGAGTAACAGGGGGTCACTATGGAAAGAAAGATTTTGTTTGTTGTTTTATCCTTTTTTTTTTCTTTTTTCTTTTTTTTACCATATGTAGACAGTATGTTAAGAGTCTTGGTTGGTTTTGGATGCTTTCTGGCATTTAGCTGTAATGAGTCCTTCTGATTGCAGTGCTGGATGTTGATTTGAGGAATGTATAACGTAGTCCAAAGTTAACCTTAGATCTGTGTTGATTTCAGAGGGGGCTTTAAAGGGGAAAATACACGTTTCTGGTCTCAGTCAGCATGGCATGAAGTAATTTCTCCCCTTACCTACAGTACCTTTGCTCATAGGTTCCTCTATTGAGAGTTCCCATATTGAGAACTTGGAGATGGATCAGGCCCCTGTGTGTTTGAGGCAAAGAAACAGAAATGTACAGCTGTTTAAGGAGATAAAGGGCCAGTTTGACAGCTTGTTTCAAACCTGGGGGTAATTTTTCAGTGGCTTTGATTTAAAAGTTCTATTTTTATTAAAATTCCCCTGAAGAATCCTCTCCCAATGCATATTCTCATTGATCACATTGATAACATTACAGTCTCTTTAAATACATTTTTTTTTAATAGAAGGCTATCTCATATTTAATATTAAACAGAGTGATGTATGTACGAAGTAGAGGAAGATATAAGTTTTAACCCCTTAAAAATAGTGTCAGTTAGGAAAAATATAAAACTCACTCTTTATGGTTAAAATTAGCAGCTAAAAAGCTGCTATGCAGTAAAAAAAATTACATGAGCTGTGCCTAATCTCTTCTTTGTAAGACTGCTGTATCCTTTTAAGAGTAGGTAGCACTTGGATGCTATTAAAAAAAGAGAAAAAAAAAGAAAAAAAACCTCTATGTTCTATTAAAATTTCTGTTAGATTTCTGGAGTTTTCCTCTCTTGCATCTTAGGGATAGGGAAATATGTACAAAGCATAAAAAAATGTTTCCTGGTTCTCTATCTGCAGCATTTTATTAGCATGTTATGCTACATGGAGAGAAATTCAAGATGCTCTGCCTGGTGTTATAAAACTGCCTCACCTTCATTAGTATGAGGGGAGTTGTTTGAAAGATCAGGCAGTAGGTTGTTCATGTACTAGAATGAAAAATCCAAAATACAAGGAAAGGAAGCCTTTATTTAAGGGCAATCAGAATAAAGCAGCCGTGTGATTCTACATTATCAAATCACTGTTCATACCCATAAATCCAATGGATCAGTCATTGGCTGGGAGGGTTCCTATGCTTTCAGCCTCTGTATGGATTTCAGGCTGTTTTGTTGGTGAAGGCAGTGAGGGGCACAAGGAGAGCTTTGCTAGCATATGCCAGAGAGCGCAGAAGTATGCTTGGGTAGCTCTGTCCCACACGCAGCCCCAAACACACACAGGTTGCACCACTGAGCACTGCACTGCTCCTGCTTGCCTCTCAGTGTGGCTCTACAGTGCATAAAGCAATGGTTTCTTTGCTCTGGTCATTGCTCAGAGCAAACACAGAAGTGGGAAATGCTAGCAAAAGCCCTTACAGTTAGGGTTTTCTCATATTTTTGTTTTAAAGAAGATGATGACTAGCACTTTTTCAGCAGCATTTCAGTTGTTCATTTCTTTACAAGACTTTGCAATATGATCTGTTTTGATAAAAAAAAGATTACTTTTAGGAGTTACAATGCAGTTTTTATGGCTCTTACGGCAACATACAAGTGAGCTGTGCTTAAAAACCCCTTTGACACCCAGTCCTGGGGCATGGGCAGAACTTCAGCCCCTCTGGAGTGCACTGGCTGCACTATTATCCAGTTACAGGTAGCGCAGGAACACAAATAGAATTCTGGTGTCATGCTTCATATTGCCAGTAAAATGATGGAAGTGAATGTGCACTAATTACAACAGGAAGCCATTGGGTTAATTTTTGTCAGCCTACTTTACGTGGCTTCTTTGCTCCCAGGCTTTCATTTCAACACTCAGAACGAAGAGAAAAAAGGTTAAACTGTTGCATTTTGTATACAGGGAACAATTCAGGTAATATACACCAGTCTGTAAAAACTGTAAATGCTATTTTTTTTTATTTTAAACATTTTCCTTAGTTTACAAAAGATCAATAATCAGTACCTTTTTTTACACTCTCAGTTTCCTGAATATTGACAGATCTTCAAAGGGAGTATTAGCATAGGAAATCTTAAGGTTGGCTGTCCTGAAGATTTTAAGACATGATAAAGCTAAAATATCAAGTTCTGCCAACAGCTCCTCCTGTGATTTCAGCAGAGGAGTGCCCGCAAAATCCTCAGCAAAGCCCCGCAAACCCCCCACTCTGCTCCCCGTCTGCGCGCCGCTATTTGGTTGCACACTGTGTAAATCCCCAAGGCAAATCACACCTCGCACTCCCTCGCTGGCTGCTGGTGACAGGAGCAAGATCCGTACTCGTTAATGATCACCAGGGCTCCCTCGATGTGGTTGGGTTTGTAATCAACATAATACTCCTGGGCTGACATGGCAGCCATTTGATGCATGGTCTGTTTCTGCTTCTGCTTCCTGCGCTGTGTTACAAAGCACTGTCTTAGCTGCCTTATGCTGGCTGGAAAGCACTTCCAGGAGACGTACAACACTAAAACCACGATGAGGAAGCTAAAAATCAGTGCCATGGTCCCTGTCACCACCTTGTGAATCTGCACGGCGTTCTCCGCGCCTTCGCCAGGCAGCGTCACGGTGATGGCGTACGTCGTTGGCTCCTCGTCGGCCTCTGGTGCGTAGGCCGTGGCGGCAGCTGAGCCATAGCCAAACATTTGGTCGCTGTTGTTGGTCACGGGGGACAGGGTGTTGACACTGGTGGGGTCAACCGTGTCCTCGCACAGGTGGAAAGCATAGACCGCATCCAAAACGTCCTCGCCCTGCGCGTACTCGGGGGTAGCACAGAGCAGGTTGCTGTCGTAGCGGCCCTTGAAGTTGCTCAGCCATGAGGCCAGGGCACAGACGTTGCGGCCGCAGTCCCAGGTGTTGGCCGAAAGGCTGATGCTCGTGAGAGACTTCCAGGAGTCCAGGATGCGCGAGTCGATGTAGGTCAGCCGGTTGGAGTCCAGCTGCAGGGACTTGAGGTGAGGCACGCTTTCGAAGACGTGAGGTTCGATGTACTCGATTTCGTTGCCAGAGAGATCCAGTTTTTCCAGTTGCCATATCCAGTCCAAAGTGTTGACGACGATGGTGACTTTATTCCGTCGCAAGCAGAGCGAGTGCAGGGAGATGAGCCTGGGGAAGTGGGCTAAATTCACCTTCACCAAGTCATTGTGCTCGAGGTGCAGCTCAGTGAGCTTAAACAAGCCCGCAAAAGAGTTTCGAGCCAGGCTCTTTAACTGATTGTATCCTATGTCTAGAAACTTCAGGCTGCGACAGTCCTGAAAAATTCTCACCGGCACAAACTTGATGGCGTTTGACCGCATGTGCAAAGTCGTGAGTTTTCTCAGCCCGTGAAACAAGTCGGGCTCCAGCGACTGCAGGTTGTTGTACGATAAATCCACACTGCGCAAGTTTGGCATGGGTCGGAACGTGTTGTTGGGCAGTTGGGTGATTTTGTTGGAACTCAGGGTGAGCTCCTTAACTCGCCGCAATTTTTGAAAGGCATTCCCCTCCACTGAGCAAATGTGATTGTGATCCAGATAGAGCCACGTGAGCTGCATTAACCCTGTGAACTGTCCGTCATGCAGCTCTGAAAGGCTGTTGTACCGCAGAGACAAGCCCATCATGCCCGACAGGTTGCGAGGCATCTCTGTGAGATTCAGTGATTCACAGTACAAAAGCCTGCCCTCACACCGACATAGCTGTGGACACCCACTATTCACGGCTGGAAGCATTTTAGAAAAGATACCCAGCGTACACAATATCAACCCCGGGGGCTTCCTCAGCAGCCAGTTTAAACAGAGACCGATAAGAAGGAAATCCATTAGCAAGAATATTTCCAAATATGCTCGAGAATGTCCATTGAATCTTTTCAAATTCTACATCATATTTTATTTAAGAGGAAAAACAACAACAAGAAAGAAAATAAACAACAACAACAAAAAAAGCCCAGACCAAAGCAAAACAGCAAACGGAACAAACACAGAGCCAAATATTTCACTTTACAGCATGCAGGAGCTGCGCAGCATTAAAGTTCACAGACATTCAAAGGTAAAATGATAGTGATTTTGTTCATGTTAAAGGCTGCAGCAAAGAAAAAAAAATCTTTCTTCATGAAAGAATTTAATTAAAAAGTGTCTTACCCACCCTTTTCCAGAGAGTGACAACCTCCATTCAGTTGCTTCCTTTGTGTTTGGACTAATTATATGCAGAGCTAAAAAAGACCCCTCTGTGCTACAAATTCGGTCCCTTTCAGAGCTGTGCAAGGCTGGCAAGCTCACAATGTCTCACTTCGCTTCTGCTCAAAGAGCTCAAGGCTTGTCCAGCTAGCTTTTAGCTGACTCCTAGGACCTGCAAGTTTCAGAACTATGTGCATGAGCTTGATCTTCTCCTTCTCCCTCTGTCCTTTTCTCTGCAGTTAACACTGTGGCGTGAAAAAAACTCCAAACTCTTTACTAACGACTCCACAGGATTTGGCAATCTGTTTAATGTCCATCATTTGCAACGACCATTGACCGGCACAACCTTTACTCCATAGAGAGATTACCATGCATTCACTGACCGGCTAAGGGTAGCTTTATTTCCCATTCTTTGTTCGCTTTGCTTGTTAGGTGATGCTTAGAGCAGAGAGACAGCAAGAATCCTTTCCCTTCAGCCGAGCAGTATGTTGGTAGAGCATGCAGAGGCACCTAGTGTTCACTGAGTGTCGTAAGCTGCTCATGATTGTACGCCTGCACTGTGCATCTCAGACATGGGCAGATGGAAAAGGGGTGGGCATAAAACCAAACGCTGGAGCGAACCGGGAAAGTAATATATGCTCTTTGATGAAATGGAAAATACTTTAAGCCTATCTCTCCATTTCTCAAACACGCACGCACACACAGCCGCACAAATCATCAACAGCGAGGCAGTGCTAAGTAGGAAGCTTAAGAATTAGGATTCTTTTTTATTCTTATTCTTATTATTTGCTTTTGTTTAAAGTCTGAATGTATAAGCCATTAGCCGGGGACAGGGAGATACTTGATTTCTTGGTTTGGGAAGGAATATATAAACCAGTGTCGTCGGATTGCTTTTTCTCTGTAAATCTGAGGATATTTGCCTTTCGGAGACTTTGGGGTTGAAGGGAGGGGTGGGGGGGCTGGAATGTGTTTTTATTCTGACATTGTCTAAATAGAGGATGATTTGAAATTCTGTGCGTTCTTTCTCATAGAAATGCAGCCAGAGCTCTGCAAATAGGAACGTCTGCTTTCCTATAAGCTTTAATTACATTTGGTCTTTTTCCATCCTGCATATTCTCTATGTGTTCAGCACATGCCTTTCCGAAAGGCTTGCTTTTTCTTTTTTTTTTTTTTTTTTTTTGCAGTGTATGCTACGGCACACAAAACTATCTATTATTCCTGCAGCATAAAGAATACTGTGCATTCGGAATCAGATCAGCATATAGGTTATTGACCGTGTCAGCAGCATGCAAAGAAGGGGTGGAAAACCCAATCACTTCCTAAGTTCTGCAGATTGTGTTGCTTTTTGTTCCGTGCACCAAAATAATTTTTTGCCTGGTAATTTGCAGCCCTCATTATCAATGGGAAATGCGTCGGCAATGAGCTCTCACTCTAATTTTTACCGACTGAAAACCATACAATACTTACTTCTGTCAGGAAAACGCTGGCCATCTCCTTTTCCTGTTATGAAATAGAATCTAAAGGCTGTGTGTTGATGAATGCGATCAGAGCTGACAGCTCACGATCCTGCATGAATCCTCTGTGAAGAAGTTTCGCTCGGAAATACAAGTATTGCAGAAGATTGTGCTGATTTTCTCCTTAAGCCAAGATTGGTTGCATAGTACTGGAGGCAGGGCAAAAATGATACATTTCCTTTCTTTTTCACAGCCATGTTAATATTTAAGTCTTCTTTTTTTGAAGTATTTGTTGCAGAGGTACGGAATGCTGGAGCTATGCATGTGTGTGAGCGTGGCTGGCTGCTGTCTGTGTGTGTGTTGGTATAGATCAAGGAATGCAGTAATTTGATGCAGTAGAAGTTGTTTTACAGAAGTCTCGGTAAACTTAGTCTCTCGTTCATAAAAAATCACTGAAAGAGATTCATTACAAATGTATTTGTTCAAACCACTCTTAAATAAATGACAAATGTTAACCACTCGGTCTGCAGTCTCAGAACCCTGGAATCGATGCACTTTAATGATCCCAATCTGGTTTATTCTTTCACATCCTTCTGCTTTTCATATTTCAGGGGTCTCAAAGAAAAATGTGATGCTTTAATATTGTATGGACCTCTTGTATGTTGTATTAGGGCAAGAGAGCCAAATGTGTTCTCCCTCTCCCAAGATCGTGCTGTCTTGTGCAAAGCAGGCTGTTTATGCAAGTGTCCACTGGTTGCAGTACACCTTAATTCTGTTTCTCAGTACACAGAAGCAGGAGGGAAAGAAATGACAGAATGGGGAGAAAGAGCATAGAAGCAGGAGAAGTAATTAAAAACACCTTTGTGCAAGAATAATGCATTCTAGCTTGCACTTCCAGATATTTTGATGCAATTAGTAGGGGGAAAAAAAAAAAAAAGACTATTTTTAAGTTTATAAATACTGAACAAAGGTTCACAAGCATTGAGGTTGTATCCCTTAAAAACTGCAACCTTGTAAGTCTTGTTGAGGTGGATCTTAATGCCCTCTTCCATTTAGCAGTTTAGGTATAGATCTCCCTAAAAATTTCCATTCTGTATTCAAGGAAAGCTGACATTTTCTGCAAATCAGATGACGATAATGATCACTTAGTTACCATCTAAATACTACGTATAAAATGAAGCATCCCACTTTAAGAGATGAAACTCCATGATACATCACTGTGAAGAGCTGAATTCTTTTTTCTGTGATGGTTCTTGCAATCACCTGGGATACATTTTGTGTCCTAACCAATCTGCCTATTGCCATGCTGGCATATAATCTATTATCATTTGGTTACCAGAGGTAGAAATTAGAACAGACAGTAGAAAACCTACCTAGCATTAGCTGGAAGGCTGACAACTAGAATTAGGAACCCAGAATTAATGGCCCTAAGCAGAATCTCACAGCTCTGTCAGAGCTATATTGCATGAGAGACTTCGCTGTTATTTGTCCTAAAATGTGTTTGTAAAAAACAATCCAGGTAGTTTTTAAACTAGAGAGCTCAGTGTATTTTGGGAGCTGTGATGCTGAGGCAGAGTGATGACCAAGTGCAAGAAATGGGGCGTGGGAATCTGAACAGACAAACATGGGTGAATGTTCAGCTTAGCCCTGAAATACGTTTGTAAATTTGGTTTTCTTCTTTATTTTTTAAACTTTTTGAAATGTACTTCTTCTTGTTATCGAACTGGGAATCCATTTTGAACTTGATTGTAACACGAAGGGCTTAATTTCCACTGTTTGAGCTGTTATCACAGCCAAACTGTCAAGTTTACACATTTTCTGAAGTTTCAAAGCCTCTGGCAAATCTCTATAAATTAGTGGATTTAAATTAGCTTTATTAAATGTGCTATTATAAACCAATCTTAAGAAGCACAAACTAAGTTTCTAAGTATTTAAGAGAGATTGATTAAATCAATGTAAAGTAGGTTACAGAAGAGCAACTCGAGTTCAAGTTTTAGAAACTTTTACTGGTAAGCCATTTATTGGAGTCATCCAAAGTTTAAGAGGGTTGGAACAGGGAGAGTAAAATCAGAATCTTGACCCTAATGTCTAAATACACCACCACCACCCATAAATTGTCTTGTTTATTATACATATGTAGTAATGAGTATTCCTCTTCCTTCTGGTATTTTCTGAGTGGTTTCTATCAGTATAATAAAAGTGGGGCTTTTAGTGGTGATTTTAATTTCCTTTCATGAATGGACAGACTCAAAGCTTGATCTTACAAAGTAGTCTTTAATTTTCAGGTGCACTGAACCATAGCATTTCATATAAAGGAAGCATTTAAAAGCAGAAAAGAGAAGGAAGAGATGTGACTCCAAGAAAATTAAAGCTGTTATTTCTCTGATGTTCATATCCTGGCCATCCCTGGCATTTGGTCAGCTCTCTCTACTATATAGAATTCAGGTTTCAGGTAATAAGAAGGCCATCACCTATGTAACTTGTCTCTTTTAGGAAATGTAAAAATGAACTGTATTACACAAGTTCTTGACCAAAATAGTCCTGGACACTCATGATACCAAAGTAAGAGTCATAACTACCATTCATTTCTTGCATTGCAGAACAGACACGTTGGATTTGATACTGCATTTAAACAGTAGATATTCTTATGTAAATCATCTCATTGTTTCTGACAATGCAGTAAGCACTTTTTATCTCTCAGTACAGCTACTCTGTTATCACCATCAGCCATATTCAATAGCAGATATTCATGTATAGCTATAAAGTCACTCATGGAAGAGACCTATGTGTAGAATTGCCAGTGCAGTGCAGAAAAGTCCATTCTTAGGAAAATACATCAGTGGTAAGATAAAGAGCCTCTCTCACCTTTTCATTATTTGTAGAACACTTGAATAAGCAATAGAGTTACTGATTCTCTTAGGTATCAGTGAAAATTGCCTATGGATTTCTGAATGTGATGTCAAAGCACTGGGCAATGTTAATGGTTGTGAATGTTTAGGTGTAATGGAAAAATGAGTTGTTATAAAAATAAAAGTACTATCCTTTTTCAATAGTCATCATATTCTTGACGATCATTTTAGCATCCTCATCAAGCAAAGATCTGTGCTACAGTCAGACATGGTTGAAACTCTTGTTTCACATGTAAAGTGAATTATTTTACCTTTGTTTTCAACTAACTCTTGCTAATTTATACTTCCAAAAATGTATTGGGAAGTTTAGGAGGAAGTATTCGTAGAGTAAAATGATTAGCATTTGTGATGGTTTTAGTTAGTCATAGCTAATTGGAAATCAATTAGTTCCACCATCAGAAATGTTAAGCTAGACACTCCAGAAAGTTTTGTTTCAAGAGCTTTCCAGGCATTTCTGGATGTGACAGTGAATGAAGTGCAATTGATTTCCAATTAGCTTAAGAACAAAGAGTTTTGCAGCTTATCCAGACACGTGAATATATCTGCTTTGTCCTCTTCCACTTTTCCTAGTTCATCTGTAAGGCTTTTTGTTTGTTTGTTTGTTTGTTTTTAATAAACTATGATGCTAACTGCTTTCTTATTTGTTTTTCAAGCCTGATTCGCACTGGAATAATTCTGTTTTCTTACTCGGATGTAGCTAACCCAAGATGACTGTGAAAACCACCTAGTTTTGGTTGTTTGGTTGGTTATTTTATCACTGTTAGATTCAGCAACCCTAAGAGAGGTTGAATACTGTTTCAGCTATGAAAACACACAAAGTGGCAGAACAGCAGAGTCGTTTAGGACTATGAAAAATGTCCATAGTAGCCAAATTAGTTATGGCTCCAAACCATCTTGTGCCCATGACTTAGGCTGATGCTACATTCCACTCCCTGGAATGACTTGTGTCACTCAGAAGATGGCAAGTCTCAGATGGGGACATGAATATAGCCTTGCCAACAAGCCCCTTCTGTACTGAAGTCATATGTATTACATGCGGACTGCATCCTGATGCAAACCGGTCACCATTTTTATCAAGGACATAGCTTTCGTGGCAGTAAACACTTTTCAAACTTTTAAGATGAAGGAAATAGAATCAAGAGGAATTTCTGAAATGAAATATTAAAAGCTAGGATGAACAAGTTAAAAGCTGTTCCTGGCAATCTCCTGGAAAGTCTTTTTACAAATGAATGAACTGCTCTTGGAAAATTTTCCCAGAGCAGAAAATCTGTTCTTTTCAATAGTAGACAAATTTTTTGTTCCTAATCCATTTCTTTTGCTTCTTTCCAAATATATTTTAATGTACAGTCATAAAAAATAGCTAATCTTATGCTGGCCTCTGTAGGTACCTTACTACAACAAATGTAGATTGGTACTGAAGCTGCTGCTAAACTAATATTTTGGAATCAAATAAAGACTTTTAGAATCATAAAATCCTATCACAGAATCAGAGAATGGCTTGAGTTGCAAGGGACCTCAACTATCACCTAGTTCTAATACCACCACCCTCCAGGCAGTTTTCTTCCATCACAGAGGATATTATTCTAAAAGTCTCCAAAGGGTTCATTGTGAGGAAACTGGGAAACTGTACTTTTGGATCCTGCTGCATGGAAGTTCTTAGGTCTGACTCTTGATACTTAAGACCGGAACAATATGAGCTAAATACGGAATCGTAGAAATAGATGTTGGATTGTAGCAGAGCGCCTATAGCAAGCAGGCAATCGGCTCCTTGGCAGACTCTATTATTCTCAGTTACTCTCAATGTGCTTGTTGGTGTATCTTGGCAGCTAAAGAAGGCAGGATTTTTATGTTTCCCTCCTTCTGCTCTGATGAGATCCATAATCTGAAGGGAAAACTCAGGCTAAAATTTGTTGAAATTGCAGTTGGTTTTTTTGGGATATTGGAGGGAATGTGAATCATTACACAGAATTCACAAAGCATTAAACAGGTTGAAAATTCACATTTCATATAGAAGTCACTGTAATTTTTGCAAACTTAAAGAAGATGGTTCGTTGACTACCTGAAAAATTTATGTCTTAATTACGTATTATTTGCAACTGATGTAATGTCTAAGAGTAATAATCATGGGTCATGAGTCTCAGAAGGACATATTTAAAGGCATAACAAAAGATGTCATGCCTTCTTAAAATAGAGGATAACCTGACCTGTTTTATAAACAACTTAAAAATAATGAGGCAATATCAAGCATATTCGTAAGGTGGAGGTGCGAAGTGTGTGGTGTTTATGTAATCTTAGACACCTCGCTTTGCTCAACAACTAATTTAGTTTGGTGAGAACCAATGGCAGGCTTTTAATGGAGCCTTTCTGCCTCTTGTTCAGTTTCATTTCAGTGTGTCTGTCTATACTTTAGACTGATTACAATGTAATCAGAGCTCTGTGTTGATCCTTTACTCTCACTAAATGTATAGAAAGATACACTAAACTGAGTAAGCATACCTAAAGATCCGGAATTTATCTGAAAATCTATAAAAGGAGTATGTAAATCATATAAGGAACACACATAGAATAATAAAGATGTACATTACCTACACATTATATATGTTTTTAGAGGTGAAACAGTGGATTTCTTGTACTGCTGTAATATTAATTCTTTAATATTCGTGTTACATGAAGAACTTATTGTTCCTTAAGACTCAATTTGTATTTTAAACAAGTGGAAAAACACAAAACTCAAAAAGATGGAAAACAATCAGCCTGTTTTTCAAGATATAGGATATTTTTCTGTGCTTGGAGACCATTTTTAAAGAACGCTTGGCTTACTCCTGCTCTTTTTTTGTAGTGCAAATTAATTATAATTTGACAAGAGAGTGCTTGATTTTTTCTTCAGATTTGGTGTAGTGCCAAGCTTTATTAGTTAGAGCTTCTAAATCAAAATCAAAGGTCAGTATCTGCAAAATGCCTGTGGCTCAAGATATATTGTAGATCTTTCCCCATTATTTAGAGATATTTGGTTTTGAAAAGGTGTTTAACTGGATACTGTATGTTGCACACATGGCTGTGGAAGAGTAGCCATCTCTTGTGATTGTATCAGTAATATGGCAAAGAGCAATCCTAAAAATGTGACAAATGATTGATGTGAGACCCTTGAGTTATGTCCTTTGGTGCAGTCTATAAATGCAGACTGAGGGTTCACTTCCTACAGCATGTTGTACCCGGTGATTCCCTTTCTCCCTCCAGCCATGTAGGTGTTGGGCAGAGATGCTACTATCAAATCTCCCCAGTATTGTCCTCCATCCACCTGGAACATATCCTGCCATCACCACACACACTGCTCCAGTGGGACCATTTAGGGAATGAGCATGTAGAGGACTATAGGTGGTTAAGGGAGCTGTGGTAGTGTTCTGAATATGTCAGAATTCAGTTGCTGAGCAGTAAGAGGCACTTAAAGGTAGGGAGCTTTTAAAAAAATACCATCCTGAAAGCTATACTATGTGTCCTGATCCTCACTCTGCTACTTCTATTTGCATTGCATTTTTTTTGCTTATTCTATGACCTTACTCTTCCTACATCTAATGCGTTGTTTTTTCTGTTTCCAACTCTCGATCTCAAGGTTTGTCTCTTCCTGTATAACACCTAGCATAGCAGGAGTCTGTTTTTGCTATGTGCTAATGAATGTGACAATAATCAACACAGCATGGTTGTTCAAGGCAATAATAGCTCCATAAGAACAAGTGAATTACAGTTGTACCAGATAAGCAGCCTATAAAACTGAGGTTTGGTCATGTCTTTCTTCAGCCTGCTTTGTTAGCTGAGCTTGGACCACACACTGACATGAGGTCAGCAGAAGCCCCTTTAAGCTGTTTTCTTGGCCGTGAGGACCATGAAGGCAGTGAGCTTCACAAGTCTTTGATGATGGAATGGGATAAAGCTTCTGTAAGGCCAAAGGCAGCAAATGAGATTGGGTACTTCTTTACCTTCTGCCCAATTAATATAGTATTGATAGCAGCTACAAAAGCAGTTATCACTCCATCGCATTTAACGAAACACATACACACAAAAACAAGCAAACAAAAAAGCACAAATATAACAGCACCACACCTTTGATAGATGCTTCTTTTCCATGGTCCTCAGTCTGGTGGATCATGGATCCTGCTGGATGCTTCTGCAGCATCACAAAGTAATGCTGACCTTGGGAAACTTCCCTGAAGCACATTCAGCTGAGTCTTTTGAGATATGTTCTTTGACTTTCTGGATTTTCTGGCACCGTTGTGTCCATTAAATACTGATTAGATTTCAGAAATCCAAGAGACCAAATAATGCTATCATCTGTTCCCTACTTATCTTAATAATATTGCCAGTAATATTCCAATATATCAATTCCAGGATATTCTAGAGCTAACCTGATGCATAAAATATATGGACAGGATGCTTTTTTGTTTCAGAGGCAGAACAGAACCAATTTATGGATTGGATTTTGCTATATTGCCTAGAGACGATGATAAAAAAGTGAATTAGCTGCTTTCACGGACTGTTAGAAAAATACATCAGTTTTCATAATGTTTGATGAATTGCTTACAGTACTTGTTTTACTTAAAACTGCAATTAAAGATTGCCCTCTAGTCAAAAGAAAGATGTGATAAAAATGTGACTTGAAACCGGGCAGAAAATTTTCTGAAGCCCTTTGGGATTAATTCCAGTAATTATTCAATCTGACATTTTCAAGAGAAATAACCCTTTATGTATGAACTCCATTAATCATAATAACATAGTTCACATGTCAGAGACTTCTGTCCTGTCACTTTGTATAAAATATTTAATAAGAGACCAATAAACATCTCCACTGTAGTTGAGAAAATACAGAACTGTTTTCAAAACATCCCATTGCATGTGAATTGGTGTTACAGAGGTTTTGGTCTTGCGAGGTGGGACACGTTGTGCTTGTGTCTACAAAAGTGCTGAATTCCCAGACTGTAGTTGTCATTGACATCATGTCTCCTGCTAATTTTGTGCAATTTCATTCATAATACTTCAAGGACTTGTTTGCTCTCTTGTCTTCTCTGAGATGTTACAGAGACATCTATTTTGTCTACCTGTCCTGCTGTAAACACTTGTTTTATGAGTTTCCGTACATAAATAATGGGGCTGTTTTTTTACATGAGTTATATGTAGAAAACTACATCATCTACAAGCAGAAAAGTAAATACTATTTTTCTTGCATGTGAACTCACTGCATATTATTGCAACTGCACAGTGAATATTGAGTATCTGTCTCTGATGATAAGCAACTCTAAGAAGATTGGCATTATGTCTGTCATTGTTTCATCAACTGAGGATATTCTGTGATATTTTCTTGTATAAAGAAGTGGTGATTTCAAATTGCGGCTCTGATTAGATACTCCTATTTGAAGAATTTCCCATTCTCTGTGTTTCACATTCTAACATTGTTTTGTGCTTTTGAAGCTGGAAAGTGGAATTATCTGTGCTCTGATGAGAAGTGATAAGTATAATCTTTTGCTGAACGTGGATAAAAGACTTAGGCAAATGAGATTGTTTCAGCACTGCTTCCTCATGCATCTCCTGACTTTTTCAGCAGCTAAAACTGGAAAATAATTCCTTGTCTTTGGAGGTCTCCTTTATTATTTTTTGTTTAGGAGCAGTACACAATATATCTAAACTGTTACATTGACTAATGCCTTCAGTGCCGGATTTTTACATGTCAGTTGTCATTCTTTGCACACTCCAGTAGATGGCAACTCCAGTCTTCCTGACATTTAATCTCCGTTCAAACTAGAAATATTTTCTGTGCCCCCCCTGCCACTGCATCTCATCTATATAAACGGCCAAGAGTTTCACAGAAACTTGATTCAGTTTTACTTTTATTGAAATCACCGCATAGTATCTGAACTCAAATAGTACCAAAAAGAAAAAAAAAAG
>JACDJE010000121.1:3359017-3422376 GCA_016647715.1 Pavo muticus
GGGGGGGGAAGAGGCCCATAAGCACCAATTCTCCTGGATCGTAAAGCACACACTGATTCCTCTATAACTTTTAAAAATATTTTAGGAGTTTTCATAAAAAGGCTGAGTACCTATTCTATTTTTACTTCTCATGTGAAACAAATGGCAGAAAATACAACACGCTAGCTTGGAGTCTGATGACTTGACTAAACCATACAGCCCACCCTACCCCATCCTTCCTGTCAAAGTATTTACTTTCCCTGTACACACTAAATACCAAACTTTTAAAAAGCTTAAATGATATTTGTTTATGAGTATAGCGATGATGAGGACTGTCTTGGGTGAGGAGAAGAGCAGGACCATGGGTTTACAGTTGGAGATGAAGATTTTCTCATTTTCCCCTTTGTGCTTCAGTTCTGTCCCATTCTGTCCCATCAATTTCATTATTAAAACATCTGCAGAGAGGAGACTATTTCTCCATTTTCTTCTGCTGACTTTCACAACATACTTGAGTGTAGAATGCGAAGGCGTAAAACAAGGCATCTCTCTGTGAGTGAATGCCAGACATCAGCAGGCACAAAAGGTTGTGATTGCTCTGCCTGGGATAGAGACTAATGATCATAACAGTCACACAAAGGATCTTTTCTCTAACACTCTGTATAAAGACTGTAGTTTAATTTTCTAATCACTTTCACTGTCTACCAAGGTTTTATTTTTCAGTTGATGGTTAAAAAGGAGCAGAGGGAGGAATGGTTAATAATATTTTAATTACTGTTTGATAAAATGCAGGTCTAACTTCAAAAGAATGCATGCTGCATTGCAGTTTTGTTGTTGTTGCTGTTGCTTTTGTTTACTTACTTCTTCCATAGAGCATTTCCAGTAATCATGTAAGAAACTTTCCAACTACCACAGTTTGTAGCATCAGTGATGCTATTTGGTATTATTAGGTCTTATGATACGAAACAGATATAAACTTATTGCTTAAAATGAACTGCAAAAAGTTCCATAGCAGTGTTTAAGACCAGATTTAGATGTTCACACTTTTATTGGTTTAGTAAAATCCTCAGTTTTCAACCCAGACTTTATTACTCTGTGGACATTTTTACTTCACAGAAACAGTATTAAAATAAATTATGCTCATATAAGACAAGCAGAATATTGGTCCATTTAAGCCTGACTGATTTTTATGTAACAAATTAGCCAGCAAGGTAATTAAATCTCTTTTGGATGTCTGTTTCATCTCTGGAAAGAATCCCAAGAACCTCAGAAAACTGACTTTTGGGTTACATACAGGTCCTGGGTCTATTGCAGCTAAGTGGCTTGTTTCTCATTATCGCATTTAGTGCTACAGAAACTACTCCACCAGAGTCTTTATTAAAACTTGCTTAAGGCTAGCATTTTCCCTTGGGTCAATAATGACTTTAGAGGAATGGATGTAGAAGCTGGATTTGTTCTAGCTACTGGAATGAATTATGTCTCATCAGGGCCCCCAGGCTAGTATTTCAAATTCGCCACCAGGCAATTCATCAAAAATTCCATTCCAGTATTGCAGGGACCTTGTGCACCTCTTAGTAAAAGCAGAGCATGCAGCTGAAGATCTTCCCCCTGCCCAAACTATCCGACAGCACATTTTTCCCCATTGACCTGCACACATCTTGAAGGATCCAGTTTAGAAATGTGCTAGGGAGATTGTTGCCCGTGATTTCTGATTAAAGGAGGGAGCCCAAAGAAGGAGCAGTATCCAGTTAACTTTCTGCTGCAGCGCTCCTACAGCTAATAGCTATTAAAATCCAGTAGCTCATTCTGGTGGTGTGAGCACAGTATTTATGAGAGGGGTACCATACGCATCTCCCTGCTACACCGTACAGATTTCCTGCTGAAAGCCCTTGCTCAGAAGTAATCCAAAGTCTGTGTCCATATCTTACTCATATGATCAAGTACTTCTCAAATACGCAGCTTCCTCAAGAAGTAAAATCAGCTATATTTTTTCTCTGGTTTGGAAAATCTGCTCATGCTAACTAGAAGATAAAATATGAACGTAGATAAAGCTTTGGATTTATGATCCCCAAACAAATTGCTAGCTTTCCCATTACAGGCCCCTTCTAAAAAAAAATATGATTGCATGAGATTTACAAAATGCAGTCATAAATGGGCTTTTGTTCTCCTTCAGTATGTTTACAGACAGAAGTATCTGTTGAAGTGCAGTGGTGTTTGATATTAAAAAGATAGATAATGGATAAGAGGCAGACAGGTGTTTGGCTTTTCCTTCTGCTTGTCAAGGACAAAGACTTTCAGCATGTTACTTGGACGGCTCACAAGCACATTCACATTCACATCTTATTTTTTTTTTGCTGACTGGATTTTCCTTAAGTGCTCTGTTCAGACATTTCAATGCAACATTACCGGGGAGCTGCCATTGAAATCTGAATCAAATGGTGAATGTTACGACAGATATTGCATTTCAAGTGCCACAACTGTAGCTATATATTAAATATAAATAATTATTTTCATATATACAGAGAAATTTTCCCTATAACCATTTTCATGGTTTATTTCTAATCTATCAGCTGCAGGAATTGTAGAACATTCTTCTCCCTTTTCTGTCTGGCATATACTATACTTCTTGCTTTTCATCCTAGAGCAGGTTTCCCAGATGTTTCCCTACAGAACATAGATTAGATCAGTCTAGCAACTACAGGAGACAGTAAAATTATATTTGCCTTCTTGCCTTGTGTTTATTTAATCTGTATTGGAATTCTAGAGAATAGCATTTTACAACATCATGGTAAGGCTAACTGAATACGGTTTGTCTATAGGTAAGCTTTTCTTGACAGTTTGTAAGGATGAAAAGTTATTTCACCTAAGAGAAACAATCACCATCATGTGAAATTTGTAATCCAGTCAGCTCAATCAAAACATAGAAAAAACATGTGTAGATACAGTAATAATAATCCATTTCTCTTAAGTGGTATTTAATTCCTACCTAGAAATTTTCTATCTGAAAACACAGATTTTTGGTCAAGATCATAGAATACACATAAGAGACTTCAACTTTTCTATGATTTTTTTTTTTCCATTTCATTTCTGTTTTAAACACTAGTAGTCTAATACAACAGTGGAGCTTATTTTAGATGTCCAACTTAGTCATTCTTTCAACATCTTTTAAATTGTATGTTTCATTTTGCTTTTAAAAAGTTATACTTTCCTGATGCTGCTTTAGAATATAGAGGATAACCAGGAATTAAAGTCATTTTTTTCCCTCTTCTAAAGATCCTCAGGAGCTGAAATGGATTCTCACTCCAATCATAGAATTTGGATTTCTCAAGAACTTTTGAAGGTTTGAGTCTCAGTCCATGACTATTTTGGAGCCTCATCGTAAATAATATTTTTCTAGGAGGTTCCCGTCTAACCCAGTCTTCTTAAAAAATATAAACCATTTTTATAACCTAAGTTGAAAGAGAACTCCATGTTTTCTTTCATGTGAATCTTTCAGTTGGTCATGCCTGGAAAAGTCATTGCAAAAGAAACCTTTGTAGTTCGTAGAAGTACAGTGGATTTTAGAATTTGTGCAGTCTACCTTTCTGCCCTAAAGCAGATCAGTTTTGTTGTTCCTGGCACATCAACTTCTCCTGAATTGAAGATTTCTCAAGGAAATCTATTCTAACATTTTGTTTCTCAAATTCTGAAAGTTTAATGAACACAGCATGTCCAAGCTTACGGTTTTAAGTTTCGTTTTAAATTTGAAATGGTTTTAAGTTGAGGGAGGGAAGATTTAGGTTGGATGTCAGGGGGAAGTTCTTTTCTATGAGAGTGGTGAGGTGCTGGAACAGGCTGCCCAGAGAGGTTGTGGATGCCCCGTCCGTGGAGGTGTTGAAAGCCAGGTTGGATGGGGCCCTGGGCAGCCTGGTCTAGTATTAGATATGAAGGCTGGTGGCCCTGCCTGTGGTGGAGGGGTTGGAGCTTGATGATCCTTGAGGTCTCTTCCAACCCAAGACATTCTATGATTCTATGATTCTATGATTCTAAGCATATGTTATTGATGGATTATTTTTTGTTTATTTTTGTTGTTACAATTGCTTGATTGTTTTTTGTTTTCTGTAGATTTTTTATTTATTACTTACAATAATACCTGCCTTTGATCTTTTTTGTATCCATTCTAAATAATGCCTATTTTATTGATACAGAATGGCAAAAAGACTACATTATTCAAACCGAGACCTTCCTCGTTCTGAATGGAGTGTCTCCCTGGCTGCAGTTAGGTTTCTAGGACTGAAGACAGTGCTTGCCTTTTCTGCAGCTGGGTGACACTGATGACTCATGTTCAGTCCGTGATTCACAAAAGCCTCTGGAACTCTTTCTTTTTGCAGATTTTCTGCATAGCTACTACTCGTTCTGTTTTATAGCTGGTTATTCCTGACTGACTGAACATCTTGCACATGACCCTGTTGGATTGCATCTTGCTTTTTTTTTTCCTTTTGAGGACATAAGTGCAATTTGTCAGGATCGTGTTGAATTTTTATTCTGCCCTCCAGAGTACTTTCAGTGCTTCTCAGCTTGGTGTCACCTCCAAATTTAATAATTGTAGTCCATGTTCTATCACCTCAGTCATTAATGACAATATGAAACATTGATGGACCCAGAAAAGACCTTTCTGTGTCATTTCTAAGTGCGTCAAAGAATTGCTTTTAGGTAGCAAGCTCATCATGTGGCACGGATAATTACATTACTGAAACTGTATAACAGAAGGAAGTGTCCATATTTAACAGTGACAGAAGGAGAAAAACTTACCTACACCAAAATTTCTTTTTTTTCTCTCAGTTTTTGCATGCTTAGAAGGAGACCAGGGTAGAAATAAACTTTGTAATTTAAATAACAAAAGCCTTCAAGAACTTACACTAACAAGGGTTCTCCTCCTGTTTTGAGATAGCTCTGTTCCCAGGGATACTTACTCAAATACAGCTGTAGTCTTTGCTGTTTGAGTTGTGTAACAGCCCTCTCCGTGGAGCTCAGTGATGCCAAGTACTCAATTAAATGCACAAATTACTATGTGCTGAATTATGTATTTTCATAACTTTCATTTTAATAAGTAACATTCTAAAAAGTATGTTTTACGTTCTACTATGGAAATAGACACTTCTCCTCATTTATAGCTGTAAATACTCCATAAGAAGACATACTACATTCATATATCATGTCTCTAACAGCTTGACATAACATTTGAATTTATAATTATCTGTAGTGCATGTAAAAAGTCATGTAGCTGGACAGCTATTTCTCCGAGGAATCTCAGAAGCATTAATTATTTCAGTGAAATCCTGGAATATGATCTATCCATTAAGTTGGATCTTTAATCACCTTCCTCAGACTGTTACACCACATTGTACCAGTTGTTGAGTGACCACACCAGTTATTCTGTGCAGAATATATTTGACTATGACACATTTATGGCTTTGGTTTTCTTTGTTGAAGTGAGGTTATTTTTTCAATAATAATATTCCCCCAGCAATATACGAAGAGAGTGCTGGTCTGGTTTGTTGGGAAGGTTATATACAAGCCCACGCTTGCACTATAAATGGCAAACTGATACAATTTTTGTTATCCTAACAGTATTTCCATGGAACTTTGGCTCATGTGAAATAATTTATCATATTACTACTTTCAATTTATTTGACACCTATCCAATATGCTAGACACTTCTTTCTAAAGTACTAAGCTTACAGTACAATGATAGTTCTGAAATTCCACTATTTTTCTTTATGTTACTTATCTTCAGTATGTCTGTGTGAAATATTCCTGCACGTAAACAGATAGAGAAGGTATAAAGAGACTAATCTGACAAGCACCACTATGCTGAGGCAGAGAACTGGGGCTTCAGAAAACAGGAGATAGAACCCCAACCATGCAACCCTTTTTTTCCTGTAGCTTGTTGGATAAAACACATCGTTCTCAGCTCGTCCCCACATGGTGATTCTGTTTCTGTGCCTACAAGACTGTAATACCTTAAGGAGGCTATTAAGCAAAACAGCTTGCCCAGACCTGGCTTTCTGTTCTGTACTTTAGTTGCTGCTGTTGTTTGTCTTTTCGTTTTTTTTCTTTCTTCAGATCAGGTTTCGTTTCACTGCAAGCTGCCTCCTGGAAGAGGTTTGCTGTCACCCATGTGCTGTTCCTCCTCCTGTCCCAGCATGTAGGATCCCTTCAGATCCCAAACCAGATCAGTCCCACTGGCTTCCAGCCATCAGCTTTCACTACAGGGTCTGCCAAGGGCTGGCAGCAGGTGGACTCAGAGATATCCTGCTCCATCCTTTCAAATCAAAGGCTTAAAATCTCCACAGAAGTATTCTGCAGAATCATGCTCAGCTTTCAAATGCTCTGTATAAAGTCAAATGACCCCCAGTGCTGCCTCAGTTCCCATCTCTCTTACTAAAAGCATAAGGGATTTTTTTTTCCTTTGTGGTAAAATCTATCAGCTCTATTACTAGTTACGACTTTCTTCTCATTTAATCTTGTTGCTCCTCATTCCTCTAGTACACGAGCCAGTCCTACTGCTTCCATTTTGGGGACTGTAGTAGGAGATGGCCACACCTCTACTGAAGCAGTATTTTTCCTGTGCTCCAGCATCACCTGTGCAGAAACCCGTAGGAGCTCTCAATAGCCATCCCATTGCCTTTGGGGTCTTCAAATCCATTGAATCAGATACTGCAGAGCATGTACGTACTGTACCATGTGTCCTGCTTGACTACCCTAGGAAAGGGAAGTAGATGGGCCATACAGATCATTCCTGCATATTGAATATTTTCAGACGCGTCGTGTCTTCCTGTATTCACAATTGAAGTGAATTCAAGTATTTACTGCCATGACTTATAGATGAAGGAGAAATTCTCAGCACCATCTTTGGTTCCTTTGGACTTATCTGTGCCACAAGCATGGAGAAAGCTTTTCTGAGAGCAGTTTTGCCCCCACAATTTCTAAAAAGACCTCTATCCCCTTCAGATGAACGTATATTTTGAGCATGAACTTCCACTTTACGTGTTAAATTCTGCCTCTCAGTACTCTCTCTAAGCTCCCTTTCCCATGTCTTGTATTTTTGTTCTTAAATCAAGCATCAACAGAGATGCTCCTCTTCCTCCCAGGCCAAAATGAAATCTCAGAGCTGAAACTTGACAAAACACCTGCAAATTAGAAATTTTAAGGCAGCCACTACTGACAATTCTTGCAGCCCTTCCACCTCTCCTGCAAATCTCAAACATTTGTGTGTCTAGAATAAACCTGAGCTGGTCAAAGCTCTTCGGCTGTTTGTGAGAAACTGAATTAGAGCGTGGTTTATGCATTGAGAGTGAAAAATTACAGTTGGCTGTGAAAGGCAGAAAAGTAGAGACCGACAATTTGCGAGGTCAAGATTATGAGTAATGAGAAAAAGAGAGAAAATAGAGGCAGAATTGACTCAGAAGGATTTAGAACAGAAAGATATTGATACGGAGAAACACAATGTTAGACAAAGGGAAGAAAAATCATAAATTTATAAGTAGTGATATTATGATAAAGTTGCAGGAACTTGATGAGACTGGTAGAAAGTTTACTTTTGGAGATAAAGGTTGTATGAATATACATGTAGAGGTCTAGTGTTTGTAAGCCTAGGGGAAGAAATGCAGCAAATATGACTGGTGAACAAATTGCACTGGTACTTCAAGATCTGCTGAAGCATTTCAACATATAAAAATCCAGAGACCATATGTATGGATTTATTCACAACAGTTAGAAATGTAGCGTATGGGTGATGTAGTTTGACCTCCTTAGCACGTATGGAAAATAAAGTAACCCTAATGATGCCTAATAATTTTGGAATAGCTGAGAATGTAATTAATGTGAAAATCTGTGAACATAAAGATACTCAGTAGCTTCTGAGTAAAANAAAAAAAAAAAAAGACAGAAAAAGAGGAAAAGAAAGAAAACATTGTTAACTTTGTAGTAGAGAGGTAGTATGCATTATGGTTCTACTTTAAGATGAGAAACTTCCTACCCATTTCACTCTTTAGAAATAATTACTTATCACAGCACAGCACATTTTATTCACAGTAACTTTTTTCTCTATAATTTACTTAGTTGGTTTGAAGTGAAAAGCATCATGTGGTGTGGAAAGACACAGAGCTTCTCCTGCCAGGCTTTGGTTTATTTTCTAAAATTTCTTCAGACATTTGATCATCATGGAATTGACTCACTCTTAACACTAATTGCCATACTAAAGAAAATTTCACTAAAATACTGCCTATTAGAAGCAGAGCTAGACTGAGAAACTGAAGTAAAGGCTAGTTCCCAAAGACTGGATTCAGTTGCTTTCTTGTTGGTGTACATCAATGGCTTTTGTAACATACAGAATTACTGTAATAGTTGTTTTATTGAAACTGTAGATTTTAAAGGAAATGTTTATTAAATTCTAACACTGTCACTAATATCAAGGAAATTATAAGGTATTGCACAGAACAGTAGGGAAATAAATAGGGAGTGTGGAATTCTTTGTTATATTACTACTGAAGTTTCTTTTTAAGTCACTGCAAAGCCAAATTATTATTTTAATACTATTTTAAATAGTTGATATCCTTATACATTAAAGAAAGGTTTCATTTTAAACATCACAGTTATGTTACTAAGGATATAAAGAGGAAAACCAGATGTAGAGGTCAGTTGTCGCATCTATCACTTGCAATTAGTTCCTAAATCTGTCTGCCATTAGAAGGTATTCTAAACAGCTGCGGATAACATTCTGAGCTACCACATATGCAAGTCTTGGTGCAAGTCATGCACTGTTTCCCAGTACAAAATTTCCTGCTATGAATTAACTCCTGTTTCACTCACCTCAAAAAATAATGCTAATTGATTGTGAAGGCACATGCAAGATAATTTAAGGTTTTAAATTCCATAGACCTTCAACTCTTTTGATAACATAAAATTGTTAAGGTTGGAAAATGCCAGTAAGATCACCCAGTCCATCACGTCTGTCTCACTGGATTTTCAAAGTGGTATAAACATCATAACAGGGTATAAATAACTTTGGGGCTGATAAACTAAATCCAAGCATGTTTTAATGTGCTTTGAACAGCTACACTCCCATTGGCACCTTTGAAGGCTCGTTCAGTTTCATTTATGAACATCAGAACAGAGAAGATGCCAGTTAGCATCTATTTCAAAGTTATTTCAGGTCTTGCACTAGAACTACAGGTTTCAGTCTGCTCTGATTTCATTTTAACATTCTTTGAAATTTTTTTACACTTCATTTCCTACAAGAAGTCTTGGTGGCAGCCTACCAAAAGAACTATCTTACTTTTAACCCCTTCTCTGATAGTTTGGATATTTCAGCTGTTCCAGAAAATGAAGATGTTACAAGCAATTTTAAAAAATAGGATTAACTTTCTCTCTTTTTTTTTTTTTAATNAGGGGGGAAGAGAGAGTTATAGTGAGGAAGTCAAATAATGGAAATATAAACTGGCATTCAAATTAAAACCTTGCTTCTGTTTGCAAATGCGGCAGTGTTTAATGTGGTTTTGATCAGTGCAATATGCTATCCTTATATCGACATAGAAATGAGATTTGTTCACTGAGCAGTCAATATCAGGCTGCCGTGGGTGGTGGGGGATGTCCCTTCATAACAAGTGCTTGATTTAAGTGGGACAAATGAGTTAAATATGGGTCCGTGTCTGCAGATACATAAAACTGAGCTAAACGTCCACATCTGCTCCTGGTGGAAAGGACTCAAAGAGTTGATGCAGTGAGCTCCTCTGTACCTAGGAGAAAAGCATACAAGCAGAAAAGGTCAAATATTGCCCCAAAGAAATTGCTCTAAATAGTGTAATCTTTAGGGGGAATGAGGCAGATAGATTTTTTATTTATTTTTTTATCCCTCCAGAAATTTACCCTACATTTCTGCTTTGAACAGATGTCTCTTGAAACAGTGTGGGAAATTTCCAGGAAAGTCCATACGTTTGGATTTTATTATCTTTCTCAAGGATGAGAACCATTCCAGAGATGACTGATGATATTATTTTGTGTCTTTTGCAACATTTTGTGTGTCATTATTTTTTATTGTATGCACAAATGTTAATGGCGCTCACATTAATGATCTGAATCTTTGGAAAAAAAGTATATATAGGATTTCAGTTTATAAAATAATGTTTTCCTAAGCTTGTAAAATTATTCCTATGTATTTTTTGTTTTGTTCCCAGATTTAACTGATCTTCATATCTATCTGTGAAGGTAGTCATTGAATAACATTGAAGCCTGCCATTCAAAATAAGTCTTCGTCTTTACTCTGTACCACAGTAAGAGACTGAAGGCTGAATGGTCAACTAGTCCAAAAACTGGGGGCACCACTAAAGTAAAGAATTGAAATCAGCAAGGCAGAGGACGGGTTTTAACTGAGATATTTTGAGGGACTGCATTTCTAACAGAGTGCCTCAAGAACTCAGAGCTCCTCAGGTATTTATTGTAATTCCACAAACTGTTCCACGGGTGAAAGAGAATGCATCGGATGAGCAAGCAGGTGTAAGAAAACATCCTGAACCATGATAGCATCTCAGACTGAAGCAGCACAAACACTTTTACATTTGTGTGAAAATAAAGAAAATACTTAAGCACCTGTAGATGTAACGTTCTGCATAATGTTGAGCGTGCATAAGACAGAGCCCAGCTTGTTTAGTTCATGTATAGAAAGAAGAAAATGAGCTCATTAAAAGGACCACGAGGATAATTTTGATTCTGTTGTGAGGAAAATTACTCATAGCTGTATCTACACGGTCAATTTGAGACTATTTCTATGGAAAGAGAAAGCAAACAATAAACAGAATGCTCCTTACATGAGCAAACTTTGATCATAGTTTTGATGTGGGCAAGGAAAAATAGAGAGGCTGTAAGAATCTAGGGTCTGGGAAGAAGAATGACAAAACCATCAAGCTATTGTGCCTGTAACTAGCCTGTATAAGATTATTGTTATTAATAATCTGCCTTCAGTATGTCCTTTCCCACTCATCGTAAGGCACTATTTAATGAAACTCTGGGCTCTTTGGGATGGATGCTACCTGGCTCTTGTTCAAGCCAAGGAGACTGACCTTGATGGACGGGATTGAGTTTTATTCTGGAGGTGTGTCTATGTGCTTATTCATATGGATAAGAATTTGCATATGTTTGTGTAACAGAAAATAAATGTTACATAGCATTTGCAGGCTTCAGAGAAGTGATTTAGAGGGAGTAGGTGGTTACTGCCCTAGAACACAGAAAAGGTTTGATGATATGAGAGAGTAGGAGGTTAATTAAGATTGCAAATATTTTTTTATGTTTTGTAGCTGCTGTAGCTAACTCTTCTGTTTCTGTATCACCAAGTTTTCTCTAAGTTCTCATGTATTTGTTTCATGCAAAATGGTCTGAGTTTTGTTTTAATAAATGAAACTTCTAGCCGATGGGCATGCATAGAAATATTTGAAATGCAGTTCCATAAAGCCAACAGACAAATAAGCAGAAGACAAAACAATATTAGTTTTTAAAAAGCTTGTGCAATTTAAGGAGCATTCTTTTGCTTTCATATTCTACATGACTTTAAATTCTTCAGACTTCCATTATAATGTTTAGGGATTTTACCCCTATCATGTTCAGTACAGTATGCTAATGCTGTCTGCAGGGAATATAAATACGGGAGTCATTCCACAAGGTTGCTTGGAAAAGAAATTTAAAATGATATATTAAAGATTGAAAGTTGCGGCAAATTTCCTGCTGAATTTATATGATGTATTCTAGCAGTCAGTAGGGGAGTTTGTAGACCTTCCCTTGGCTTGCTAATTCAACACAGGTCCTACAACTGCATCAAATGGTGAACATTTAATAGATAAGCTTTTACAGCTGTAGAGCATTTAACATGGCAAACTCTTTAAAGCATCCTTTAGCTGTGATATTGCTGTCTGATGATATAGTAATTGACATTTAAAAATACTTGGGTAGATGAATGTTTAGGCTATAGGCTGTTTAAAGTAAATATTTGCAGATCATATTTACAAAACAGACTCTTTCACCCTCTGTTTATGAAGCAGTAAACAGATCTGTTCATTTTCAGCGCATTCCTTAACAAAGATTATTGTATCTAAATTCTGATACTGCAGTTCTCAGTTAGATGCAATGCATTATTTCCAAAAGTAATAATTTTTACAGCGTGTATCTGCACAAGAAATCACAAAGTGACTCTTCTTTTGATTTACGATTTTGGTGGACATGGGCCTGTTGTTTTGTGGTGGGAGGCTGTCTGTTCCCAAATTCTCTTACCAGTTTTTTGAATTACCCAGATGATCCTACCACTGCTGTTCCCCTTTTCCAAGCAGGGCACAACTGGACTCTCACGGCTGCTATACAAATACACCATAGAACATGTGAAACTGCATTGAAGAAACTTAGAAACTTGAAACATTGTCAGAATTTTGAATCTAGACTAGTACATTAATTTTTGATCTTGTTATACAGAAGGCAGAAGTGTATTGAAAATATTGAATAAAAAATACACACTAAAATCCAACAAACTTCAAAATTCCTAAAATATTAAAAAAAAAAAAAAACTTGAAATTTCTGCATTTGTTTTATTGTGTCATCATAGCCATAAAACTCATGTAGTGTAGAGCAGCACAAATGACAATTGGAATATTTGTGTTATTTCTAGCGATGCTGTTTTTATTTTTCTTTTAATTTATATGTTAAATAATATCTGTGCTGTATAAGATAGCTTGTAATCTCCTTTAATGGCTGCTGAAGTCAGTGTGCCTTTCTACTGACCATCCTAAACATACTGACAGACACCAAGATTAGCAGTGACCATGGTTTCTAGTCCAAGAAACTGAAAATTAGTCTACGTTCATGACTATGTTATACAATAGGCTGATATAAATCCAGTTGGATTATTGAGGTTTATTTCCTAAGGAAACAATCATAGTCATACTTCATATTCTAGATTCAAGGTTTGCAGAAGTGACCCATTATGATAACACTATTCTTGTAAGAAAAAGATATCAGAAGTGATAGCAAAACTAGTTAACTCAGTAGAACTTAAAAGTCAATTTAAGTCACAAGTTGTGAGGTTTCCTAAACCAAAATCTTTTGTGATATTCCATATTCAGAAGAAAATATTTTTCCACACCATGTTTCATTGTGCTGCAGAATTTCTCTCCATAAAATAGAGTTTTTACTTTGTCATGAATTTATTTCATTAAACTTTTGCATACTTTTTCCTGATCTTTTCAGCACCACTACAGCTCCGTCTTCTTCCCATCAGTCCTGAGGAGTTTCTTTCTGTCCTAAAGTGCGAACAAAGCTGCCTGGAGGTGCTAATTGGACATCTCCAAGACACTCTACATTGCTTTGCAAATCTCATATTCTTGCCAACTTAAACAATATCATTTTGCTTAGAGAAACATTCTAATATTTCAAAGGAAGAAGTTGTTCTGCTCTGCCATACTCACAGTCTTGAAGTCTATATGCTTACATCTAAATTGTGGGTTTGGTTTATAGGAAACTAAATGTATCAAAATAGTGAGTTTTTTAGACTATGATATTAATTTCTATGTTAATTTTGCAAACAACGTATTTTAGCTATATAAGCAGCTGAGCAACAAATGAGGCTCATCTACATTAGGAAAATTATCATGGAAAAATTAGGATTTGATCACATGATTGAGAGTTATACAAAAATGTGGATAAATCAAGGGAAATACTAGCTGAGCAGACAGCTGTAATACTAATATTTTATTTTATAGTATGTGCTTCAGCACTTTCAACAATCTGTTAGCATACAAATAGAGGAGACAGAAAAATAAGATGCTTAAAATAATTCCTAATACTGGTCATTGCCCTTCTTAGCTCTGAAAATATTGAACATATCAGTCAAGAAATCATGGTTATTTTTTTGTTTATTTTGGTTGGGTAAAGGTGGAATGCTAAAAGCGCTACAAATGCACACACAAAGGCATAAATATATGCTATTCAGCTTTTTCTTGATACGATTTGAAGTTGTTTGGTATATTGGAAATAGCCTTCTGAGTCAACAATTCGTTCTTCTGCACACTGTTACAATTTGTTTCTTATATGAAAAAGTTGACTTTTGGAGAGCAGAGTGATATTAGATGTAGAAAATTTTACTGGGAGAGACTGTTTGTCATGGTAAACTTATCTGAATTTCATCAGGCAAAGTGAATGCTGGCATAGACAGTCATTCTCCGAGCCTCATTTCTTTTAAAGAAAATAAATAAAAGCACTGTTACTCAAAATTTCTACACTTCAGCTAAATTAGTTGATAGATAGACATTCTGATGTTGATTTAAGAAGTAATGTACAAAATGAAATTTCATCCTTGAGGATGCAATTACCTGTTTTTATGTTCATAAAATTATGCTTGTAAGTCAGATTTAAAAATAATATATATATATTTTTAAAGAAGCCGAAAGAGAAGCCCATGAAATATTAATTTGGAAAATACAGTTCCTTTTGTTTGTTTTTTTGCACACACATGATGCCAGTGAATCAGGCTCACCAGAAATGTTTATAAATACATCACATGATTGTGATCGACTTGACTTGTCCACTACCCATCATGTCCGTGCTGATGAGGGCTATAACTGTAAGTTGTAGTTTCGCTACTTTATGGGGAAGCTTCCAAATCACTTCACATCGCCCATTGTTTAACTCAAAATACAGATTAACCTGACCTTAAAATTACCTTGGTTGGGAGTATGGCAGCATCAAAGTCCCGTGTTGAAATTATTGTGTTGGATTCACTCCCCTGTAGCGTCTCCTGATCCTAGAGAACAAGCTATTAATATATAGATATTTCAGCAGAGAAGAGCTCACATGATATATATAGAGGCTTGTTCTGCATCATTACGAAGTGCTTTGCAACACTGACTTGTTAAATACTTTCCTGAAGCCAACCCCAGTCAACCCATCAGCGCTATGTGAAATTCTTCTGAAGGTCAAGCCTCAAGGCTTGCAGGATGGAGGCAAAAATGAGTTTATACTTTGTAGATACACTTTTGCTCTTTCTCATGAGTAGGTCACTAAATGTCTGCGTGTGTTCAGAAGTCATGCCCTCACAATGTATTACTCTAAAATCTATATCATATTTAATGTAAGATATACAAAAATACAGAAATTATAAATTATACCTTTATATCATAAAATATAAATATTATAAATATATTATAAAATATTATAAATATCTTATAAAATATTATAAATAACCATTTCTGATCCTTTTGGAATGAATATCTTCTTCACATGAACAAAATAAAACAAAAGCCTCATCCCTGGAGGCATTCAAAGCCAGGCTGGATGTGGCTCTGGGCATCCTGTCCTGGTGGTTGGCAACCCTGCATATAGCAGGGAGGTTGAAACTAGATGATCATTGTGGTCCTTTTCAACTTAGGCCATTCTATGATTATGTGTTGTAGAAAGAAAGGATTAAGGAACAATACTTTCTGCAATTTGTGCTTGTCAGCTGTTAAACCCCGACCAGTGCCATCTTAATCATTACCTCTTGGTTTTGATCTGGGACTGAATTTCACTTGTATGGTGCACAAATATTGTAATGTAAACATAGTTATTCCCTTAAATGCAGTATTTTATCCACCTGGTATGCAGAATTCATTGCAACCAATTTATGTCAACTTTTGTCTCAGATAAAGTGTTTTTGATTCTTATGTGGTTGTTTTCTTTCCAGTCCTCAGTATCTGCATCTTTTCATTACAGTTGCCAAAAAAAAAAAAAAAAAAAAAAAAAACCAAAAAAAAAAAAAAAAAAAAAAGACAGAAAAAGAGGAAAAGAAAGAAAACATTGTTAACTTTGTAGTAGAGAGGTAGTATGCATTATGGTTCTACTTTAAGATGAGAAACTTCCTACCCATTTCACTCTTTAGAAATAATTACTTATCACAGCACAGCTCATTTTATTCACAGTAACTTTTTTCTCTATAATTTACTTAGTTGGTTTGAAGTGAAAAGCATCATGTGGTGTGGAAAGCCACAGAGCTTCTCCTGCCAGGCTTTGGTTTATTTTCTAAAATTTCTTCAGACATTTGATCATCATGGAATTGACTCACTCTTAACACTAATTGCCATACTAAAGAAAATTTCACTAAAATACTGCCTATTAGAAGCAGAGCTAGACTGAGAAACTGAAGTAAAGGCTAGTTCCCAAAGACTGGATTCAGTTGCTTTCTTGTTGGTGTACATCATTGGCTTTTGTAACATACAGAATTACTGTAATAGTTGTTTTATTGAAACTGTAGATTTTAAAGGAAATGTTTATTAAATTCTAACACTGTCACTAATATCAAGGAAATTATAAGGTATTGCACAGAACAGTAGGGAAATAAATAGGGAGTGTGGAATTCTTTGTTATATTACTACTGAAGTTTCTTTTTAAGTCACTGCAAAGCCAAATTATTATTTTAATACTATTTTAAATAGTTGATATCCTTATACATTAAAGAAAGGTTTCATTTTAAACATCACAGTTATGTTACTAAGGATATAAAGAGGAAAACCAGATGTAGAGGTCAGTTGTCGCATCTATCACTTGCAATTAGTTCCTAAATCTGTCTGCCATTAGAAGGTATTCTAAACAGCTGCGGATAACATTCTGAGCTACCACATATGCAAGTCTTGGTGCAAGTCATGCACTGTTTCCCAGTACAAAATTTCCTGCTATGAATTAACTCCTGTTTCACTCACCTCAAAAAATAATGCTAATTGATTGTGAAGGCACATGCAAGATAATTTAAGGTTTTAAATTCCATAGACCTTCAACTCTTTTGATAACATAAAATTGTTAAGGTTGGAAAATGCCAGTAAGATCACCCAGTCCATCACGTCTGTCTCACTGGATTTTCAAAGTGGTATAAACATCATAACAGGGTATAAATAACTTTGGGGCTGATAAACTAAATCCAAGCATGTTTTAATGTGCTTTGAACAGCTACACTCCCATTGGCACCTTTGAAGGCTCGTTCAGTTTCATTTATGAACATCAGAACAGAGAAGATGCCAGTTAGCATCTATTTCAAAGTTATTTCAGGTCTTGCACTAGAACTACAGGTTTCAGTCTGCTCTGATTTCATTTTAACATTCTTTGAAATTTTTTTACACTTCATTTCCTACAAGAAGTCTTGGTGGCAGCCTACCAAAAGAACTATCTTACTTTTAACCCCTTCTCTGATAGTTTGGATATTTCAGCTGTTCCAGAAAATGAAGATGTTACAAGCAATTTTAAAAAATAGGATTAACTTTCTCTCTTTTTTTTTTTTTAATTATTTTCGGAGGATTGACAAAATAAATTGTACAGGGTTTTGAATGTTGCATATTCATCTAATTTCCTCCATTTCCATTAGCAATAAAATGGGCTGCAGTGTCACTTAGCTTAACAGCTTCAACATCATTATTATTAACTTCACAAGAACGAACCTATCATATTGCACATTCACACAAATAACTCTTTTGGAGGCATTTATGTGGCTGTGCAGAGCCAGTCATTCAATTATCCTATAGACCAGGTAGGGATGATCAAATTAATTACAGTCTCAAAGAAGATGAAGGGCCAAATGCAAGAAAATGCCTCAGCATCTATGAGCTGGGAATTACAACGTGAACATTTAAGGTGTTTTTTAACCCAGGGGTACCAGGACCTACATTATACATTGCAAATGTTGAAAAAAGAAAATTCATGTCAAACCAGGAGATTAACTGTGCTGAGTAGAGTTCAAGACCCCATGCTTTCTGAAACTTAAAAAGAGTTAGAGCTGGAAGGAGAAGGCCTTTTCTAATGCAGGGCTTGTTCTCATCCTTAATCCTGTAGACATGTATAGATAGTTATTGTTTTGAAAAGATTATGTGAGATTCCTTTGTAGCTAAAGCACATTGTCATTATTCTTCCTCTTGTATTTTATTTAATAACTGAGTTATCACCTGAGAAATGAGGGGCCTGATTTCCTGTTTTGAGATTCACAAATTCTATTTCTTTAATATTGGATGTACATTTTGGCCTGAGCTGTGGTGCTTCTTGGGGTGAAAGTGTCAGAGGGATCACAGGGACCATACCAGCATATTCTACCTGGGGACTTAAGGCAAGGCATCAGGAGCAGGTTTGCATTTGTCTGTCTTTTCACATCCACTAGTCTTGCATCGCTGCCTTCAAGGGGAGGAGTCCCTTCCCTCCTCTGCTCTCATTTCATCCATGTAGTCCACCATCCATTTGAAGATTCTATAAATGCAGCTTATATTCAAGGAAATTTGGAGTAGCTAGGATTAGTGAATATTTCAATGATAGAATCACAGAATGGCCTGGGTTGCAAAGGACCTCAAAGATATCTAGTTTCAACCCCCCCCTACCATGCAGACCACTAGACCAGGCTGCCCAGAGTCATATCCAGATTCAATCTTTCAGTGGAAATAATGTTAAAACTCATTATGACTTGAGAGGGGGCATGGAGAGATTTTATAAATGCACCAGTTATCACTTCAGGAAAGGACTTTACATTTCTGCATTTAGTGTTTGTTTGTTTGTTTTTTTCCTAAGAACAGAACAAGTGCTGAAAAAAAATCCAAAATCGAAAAGGAGAAATAAGGACTATAATCACTTCATAGATTCAAAGCATTATTTTATGCCTAATTAGTTTGTAATAGCATTTACAAAGGTGGTGTTTGGTGTGTTTTTCTGTTAAAAACAGTTTGATAAAAACTGTTGATGAAAATGTCACAGATTTATTTTCAACAGACTTTTGCTTCAGATATCCCACATGGACATTCTGTTATTTTGTGCAGGCTTTTACACTAATGCTCTGTAATTGTGTTTCACTTCCTCTGATTAAACTGACATATAATTTGAATGGATGTTACTTAGCACATTGATCTGAGGATGTGACAGGAATAGGCTCAGCTTTGCTTCGTAAAAATAGAAGGAGCTGGTCCGTTGATCTTGCCTTCTTTTGAATATCTCTGTTTGGAGTTTAAACAGATCCAAATTGTTTATTTTTGTGTTATCTTGTTGTGGTTTTGATTTGCTTGCTTGTTTGTTTTATTTCAACACTAGTGTCTCATGTTTATGGTGTTCTGTGTCTCGTGGTTATATGGTGGTTTTTTTTTGTGGACACAAAGAAGACAGTACTCAAGTTGACCAGTTAATTACTGTAGTCAGAACTGAGTTCTTTCCTTTCCCAGGCTTTTCTCTATCTCCAGTATTTCAGAACAGTAGGTAAAGTTATAATATACGTCCGATTAAATCTCAGGCACATCGTTTGCTTGCAGGTGAGGTTTTTGCTGGAGTTGTTTTCTTTTTTCTTTCTCTATTTGAGGGAAAGGAGTAAATAGAAAGGTGTAGTTGGAACTTCAGTATGTTCATTAAAAAAAAGGCAACATTTTTGAATACCTCTAAACATTGTGAACTCTCAGGTCTTTCCAATAGTCGCATCATTTCTCAGAGGTGTCTAAAATGTGTCTGCACTGAAAAAAATGCATAAAAGTGCACACTGCAAAGCCAGAGCTATGGTCCAATATTGTTTTGAATGAAACCTTTCCCTCAAATAGAGAAAGAAAAAAGGAAGCCTGTTTGCAGCCAACCAGGATTCTTATAATAACGGAATTTTCTCAGAGCTTGTAGTAAAGTTGGTACATTTTGACACTTTTAATTTGCATTGTTCTTCACTATGGACCTCCGTTTCTGAAGGGAGAGAAAAAAAAGTGTACTACCTCCTTTTCTTCCAGTTATTTTAGGTGAAAAGAAACCACCCAGAAGTGATTTAAAAACAGATTGTAATTTACAGCTGGAAAGCAGTTGATGGTTAAATGGGGAAATTGTAGTGGACCCTTTGCAAGTGGATGTCTGCAAATAAGAACAATTCAGAATTCTCAAGTAAACTGTTCTGACCTCCTAAATGGAAGCATCTGCAAGGTTTCATTTAACTGATGAGTGGGGAGATTCTCAGCTCGTTTAAATTAGTGTGATATCATTGGAGCTGATGATTTTATAATAGTTTATACCAACCACATTTCTTCTCTCTTCTATTGTTTTTAGTATGAATTTAACTGTAACAGCATGAATTTGCAAAAAGAATGTAATTTATTCTATGACAAACCTGATGTTTTCCTCTTCAGATTCTCTGAAACTCAAAGAATCCATTCCTATGCAAAGGAAAAGATGTTATTTAACTAAAAGAAATATACTGCAAATCAATTTGTGACAAAGTCACTCCCCTTTAAACAAGAATGAGGGGATGATTCAGCAAGATCAGTTCTCAGGTGCATTAGGACAGAAGGATCAGAAGTACTCTAGCATGCTAAGACTTGCACCACTTGCATTTGCAGTGATATAGATCACATCATGCATGTTTTGGAGAGATTTCTTCAGGATATATCAGAAAACCTGTCTCAGTTTATCAATCTTAGCTCCTCCAACAGCATTCCTTTGGTTCCATTACCTGTTGCCTTTTCTACAGTTTTGATACTGAATGATGCTGTAAAATTCAGTTTTGGCTAGTACCTAGAAGAAAAGGGCTATATGCTCATCATGGTCATCTTGGAAACTCTAATTCAGAAATGCAAAGAAATATAAAAATATTCTGTCTGTATCTACAAAAGAAAAACAAAACAAAACAAAAAAACCCACTCTGCTGCTTTTGTTCTCAAGAGTGGGAAAGGTTTGCATGGCAGACAAATGATAGTTTCATCATAAATATACATTTTTCAAGCAATTCCTTTTCAAGGAAGCCTGAATTCCAGTATGTGATTGTGGGTAAATATCAATTAATAACAGCAGTTATTCCTTGTCCGATGGAGTTCTAATCCTAACAGGTCTTTCAAATCAAATTGCTGTCATTGATAACGTTTCTGAAAATCCTTGACCATAAAACAAGAAATAGTTGCAGTAGTGAATTATGCAAAACAGAAAAATCAATAGCCACAAAACAACCAAAATAAAATACTCCACATAAGTTCTTCATCTACTGAGAGCATAAAAGAGCAAACCACATGGCTAATATTAAACACACTGCTCGGTTCACCAGCTCAGCCTTGAAGGTAGTTGGATATTGCGATGATGAGGACTGCATGAAAATATAGATAAAATAGAAAAAGGCACTCTTCTTCATCCCTATACATATTCAATTGCAATTATTTCTTTAGTTTTAACTGTGTGCAGATCTAGATGAAGTTCGTTTGGATCCAGGAGAAAGCCAACATTTGTTCACCTGAGGTGTTCAGCTCAAGTTCTGTTGCCTTTATTTACTATCTAGCGCTGCAGGAATGTGGTTTACTCAATTTTATGCATAGTTATGATCCTTTATGCTGTGTTGGAACCTATTACACTCACGGTGACCTGGTCAAAATTTTGCAAAGTAATTAAAAACTGCTGAAGGCAATTTTTTCATTTAGGGAGAACTTTTTGTCTGTAGCTTACATTTATGAGCAGGTTATTTAATGAATGACATTCTAGAACTGGTTAGTACTGTGGAAGTGCCCTGAAGAAAGACTGTAATTCAGTGTTTTATTGCAAAGTGGCAAGATAATATACATAGTGGGATCTGTTTGTCTTATCCTTTCTCTGTGGAACCCGAACCTTTCTCCTTTGAAACTGCTATTGCATAAACAGTAGTCAAAATACCTGAGTAGAAGAAGGATTTCTAAGCAACATTTTCTCCCCTCATTTAAGTAACATTATTCTCCCTCCCCACTTCCCCCACAAGAAAAAATATGGAATTATTAAGAACAAAAGGAAGCACATAACATTTTATTCCATGTGAGGTGATCCTCTAGGAAAAACTGAATATGGAAAACAGGTAATTGCAGAACCTCCAATCTAGTTACTTAGAATAAGTGCTAAAAAGAAAAAATATCTTTGATGGGTATAAAGAATGGATGAAATCACTGAGCTGAGTAGAACAGTGATTCACATTCACACCAGGTTCCTTAGAGCTTATCTCACCATACCAATTTGAAAAAAAATGTATGTATATGTGTATTCTAGGATGTCTTGTTCGGCTCATCCATAGAAGGACGACACAACTTTCCTAAAATATATCATCCTGACCCAGCTCCCTAGCTAATAGCAAAGGTTTTCAAGTTTCAGTGAAATTTAACCTCTACTCACCTCTGCTGGGATATATGGCTTAGCCTTTTCCTGACCTGTAATTAGTCTTCTTAACCTGTCAGAAAGAGACTCTGTTGATGTGCTTAAACCTAGCTTTCTGCTTAAAAGCACCAAGGTAGCTTATGTCTGTTGTTCAAAATGTTTTTCCTCTTCGTAGTAAGCTTCTCTTCATCACCTTTAAAAGGACTACTGAACATGAGCATAGTTTTTAAAGAGTGATGTTGTTCAACATTTAAAATAAAATGTTAGGACAGATATATTTTTGAGCAGCAGTTTACACCTTAATAAAACATTGTGATATTGAAGTTTTGAATAAACTGTAAAAAATTGAACCATTTACCGAGGGGATGATGAAAATATAAGAGTATATCAAGGTTTGGTAGCTCTTGGATCGATAGATAATCTTTCCACCTGTCTCCTAGAGGCTAAATTACTCGATAAATGGCAATAAGGGTGTCTTGGTCATGGAACATATAATATGTTAGGAGATTGAGGTAGCCCAGGCATTGGGCTTATATATAAGGCAGCAAAAAAGACAAGGGAATGTGTGAAAACAGTCGTCCCATAACATCTGACACCATTTAATGCTTTTATTATTATTATTATTATTTGTGATAAATTTAAAGACTGACCTTCTAGATTATGCATTTTAAAGGAACAGAACAAGAATTTCTCCAATGTCTCTCATTTGGTAGTTATACATGTAGCTTTTAATCTTTGATACCATGCTGTAGGCCTGCAATTGCTACATTTTTGTCTATTTCTTGGCACATTTTTCCTGTCTTTAACAGGTTACAATCGTCAGCCATGTTAATCTGTGTTGATTGTAAAATACATTAATAATATACTCAAAATAACTGTGAGCATCACGTGTGATGATGGAATTTTTTGGTGCATGAAAGCATATCCATTAGCTCTCTTTATAACAATAATGGTAGCAGCAATCTTACCTATTTCATACTCTGAAATGTCACATTTATTTATTCTTTGGTGTTATTTGGAATTATTCAAAGGGGAGAACACAGTTCCTGTCTGAAGCATTCTCTTCCAAAGTTGACTGTGTCTCATGTAAACTGCTCTGTCTCTAGACTGTCTTTGGTTGACAGTGGTTGTGACTGTAGGCAGTTACCAGAGGAAAATGATAGCAACTAGATTTCTTCAGGTACTCAATAACTATACATAGGTTATATTGAAAAGCTGTTCAGCTTCTCAGGGCAGGCTTAAAAGTTCATGAAAAATGTACTCAGGGGGCTGCATCTTACATTGGCTGATCTGGAAAGGGGACTGCATAACGAGGGGAGAACTGCAATGCAATATCCACTTGTGCCTGGCACATCCCATAGTTGAGAACCTATGGAAACTACAAACTACCATAAATAGAGGTAATTGTGTCCAAAGGAACTCTGAATGCCAATATTATGACATTCCAAGGTTACTATGTATTTCTGCTTATTCTACTTTTAACCCAATTCCAGGAGCAGATTTTACATCCCTTGTATCCCATTTCCAAAGTATCTTTCTTTCCTATGCAGAAAAAGATTAACACAGAAATGCTGTAAGTCGCAATACTAAGCTTTATGGTTTATCAGAAACACAGGAAACTGATAAATTCCTTTATATCCCTGCTAGGAGTGGAGGCCAAAAATTTATCAGAGAGCAACTTTAATATAACAGTATTTAACGACTTAAATAAATAAACTTTAATAAACTTATATTTTCAGTGCAGAGCAGATGGTGTTTGACAGACCTGCCTGAAGCTATGTAACATCACATGCCATGCTATTTATTTTACAATAATGTGATTTACTAAACAAAAGTCTCTTCCTTTGAAATTGTACAGTGAAGAAGGGCTTTTCAATCCAGATTTAAAGGCAGAAGCCATTTCACACGTAACAGGTGAAGGACTCTTGAAATTCCTTGATAGTGAAAAACTGTGCAAGACATGAAAAGGGTCTCTAGGATTTCCTCTGCACTCCTATGCATTGATAAAATACTGCCATAGAGAGAGCTCAGTCAGGTCTCTGTCCACATGGTTTGATTATCTGTTCTCCAGCACAGATCAGTTTGTGCCATTTAGCATCACAGACAGCATGTAGGGCATGATTCGGACCATTGCACAGACATAGGACTTTTCCTGTAAGCGGTATAGATGAGATTTTTTGCTGTTTTGAGGGGAGAAGAGGCTGGCCATATGGACATTACTAGTTTGTGTTGTGTGGCCTAAGGGTCACAGAAGGGCTCCCAGTTGTCTTGGGTATCTCCATAGGATGTATCTTAAGGGCCACTGTTTATATAATTTAAAAATAGACTAAAAAGGTACAATAAAAAAATTGAAAAGAGGTTTAGGAGAAGTGCTACATATAGGCTACCATGGGTCTATCCTCACAGGATAGTCTATTATCTAAAGAGCAATATCAAATATTCCAGTTAGGAGCATAAATCAAACTTTTCATAGAATTATAGATTCATATAGGTTGGAAAAGAGCAGTAAGATCATCAGGTCCAACCATCAACTCATCCCCACCATGCCCACTGACCATGTGCCTCAGTGCCACGTCTCCATGGTTCTTGAACACCTCCAGGGACGGTGACTCTACCACTTCCCTGGGCAGCCTGTGCCAATGCCATTTAAGTCAATCTGAGAATTTCTACTTTCCTCCAGTGACCATTTAGGGAATGTCAGGAGCTCTTTCTCATAAGCTGTGCAGTTTATCAGGTGCCTGATTTATTCAGTGTCACTGTATTCCTTCACTGACTACTTTGGAGGAAGTCCCAGGTTACTATTTTGGACAGTTTTATGGCCCCTTATATTAGTGCCAAGGGTTAAGTGCTTGATTTCACATCAGTGGTGAATGCACAGTACATCTGCCCTGCATGAAATCACTGAAGAAGAACTGCTAACTAGTTCTCTTGGTCGAGAGCACTAAAATACCATCCAAATGTAGGCTTCAGTGTCACAATGTTTTTTAATTGCTCACATTGTGTTAATATTCACTGCAATTTGCACCAAATAAGAAGAAAGAAGAATTTAAACAATATTACAGAAATTTAATTATTTGACTGGGAAAATAATGTATCCCAAAATGCTAATGTCACCAAGGATACTTGAGGCAACTAGCACACAGCACAAGGCTGGAGTAATTGAAAATTTTCTGGGAATGTATCTTTGTAGTCTAATAGACCAGGAACCTGGCTGAGATCAGCTCATCTGACAGCTCCATTTCAGACAAGTTACCAGGGGTTGAATTCAGGTTGTCCGAAACTAAAAGCATGAGCCATATTGACTATGGCTAAGGAGCCATGGTTCTTTAGCTGGGGACCAGCAAAACTCAACCAAAGAATGAATGCGAGATGAACAAGATGAAACTGACTGTAGTTACAGAGGTGCCTCCTTTTCTAAAGCACCAAATTTTCTACTTTGTATGATTAAGTCTGGAATTTATAATGGATTCTTTTTAGAAACATAAGAGATAAACTTACATTTCATATTAAATTATTGTGGCAGTTGATATCATTATGTTTTAATTTCTAAATAAAGTAAAGAAGACAGGTTTTACAGATTTCTAAATGATCATAAAGGCATTGTCCTGGTATCATAATTTGAATTACAGATAATAATGGAAAACAGGCATTCGCTCAAATGAATGCTTAAAGCAGAAGACTGGAGCACAGGCCACTTGCCAATGTGGCCATGTAGGGCTGATAACACAACACTGGACATGTGAGAGATCGTTATTAAAAGGGTATATTTAAAACTCATCCCACCCCAAAAGTGAATTCTCAACAGGTTCTGGAGGCATATGCTATTAGGCTCAGTGGGAAATAGAAAACTGCTCTTAACTATATGCAAGGAACAATTCTAAATAGGAACATTTGAAAACAGTGTTGAGAATGAAAGAGTTCTGCCAGAAAGAAAGGAAAATCGTTTTGATTCTCAATGAAAAGCTATCAAGCAGAGTTCAACGTGATGCGGGATGTGACAAATCTTGAGAGAAGCAGTATTCTCTTAAGAGAAAGGTAGTACAGCTGACAAAGTCACTTAATGCTCTTTGTGCCATGGAACCTAGAAGAATATATATATTTCAGTGGTTTTTAGCCACAGAAAGCTATCCTTCCTTCCTCCCCACCCCTCTTTCATCATTCTTTGTAAGGAGCTTTGCTTTGAGACTTCCTGCAGGAAAATGTTTTAAGTGGAAGTTTTCTTTCTATTGCACCTAATGTCTGCCAATATGATTCCTGTTACAGTCATAAGGACCGTTTTCCTTCTGTCCTCAAGCTGTGTTTCTGCTTATTATCATGTTTAACATTCCCAGTGCCTGGCAGGATAGAGATTAGAAGCTCTTAATATTCAATTCATAGTGAAAGGTCTTGCAGATATTTGGAGCATGGGCTATAATATATGCACATAATTTATTGTTGAAAAAGTTCTGAACCCTCCAGTGAGTCACCTTAATCTTTCTTCTTATCATTTTAGGTTTGTTTTAAAATAATCTGCTGTGCCCCACACACGTAAACATGCTTGAAACATTGTGTTGAAAATAACGCCTTGATGGAAGCTAACAAAAAATAAATGTTTTGTTGTTTTTTTTTTAATTAACTTCAACTATTTCAATAAAAAGTATGTATTTTGTGAAGTGTTATTCTCTAATTCCAATATTTGATTTTTAACAGACTGGAAGGAAAGAGAAGGGGGACCCACTCAACATTGCTATTGACAAGATGACCAAGAAAACACGAGACCTTCGAAGACAGGTAATCTATGCTTTTTATATTACTTCTTGATTTTCCTAGAAATTAAATGCTTTTCAACTTCAGATTGTTTTTGTCACATGTAAAAGCACAAGGAATTTGTGGCCTTATGTAGATTACACCGCTACTTTGCAGCTGCCACTAAAAAAAAATATTATTGTTTTCTTAACTAAAAAAGGGATACTGGAACATAATCCAAATGTAACACCCAATGGTCTTCATATGTGGAATCAAGAAAGACTGGCCAAACCTTCACTGCCTTCACAGCATTCTCAGTCCTAAAAACACTGCCAGATGTGCTTATTAGCATTTATATGAATACTCTCTAGGAAATATCAATTAGCAGAATACAAAAATGTTAGTAAGAATTTCAGTGAGAACTTTTAAGTTACTATACGCAGTGAAGATCCTATATGGATAGGGAGAAGGTTGATAAATAACTGTAAAACATAGTTTGAACACATAACTTTTAGCTCTGTGATTGGTAATAAGACTGAAAGATTTGTTAAAAAAAAAAAAAAAAAAAAAAAAAAAAAAAAAAAANAAAGCAGAAGAGAGAAATCCTAAGAGTTTCTCTGTACATTTTTAAAGTTAATTTGGGGGGATGGACTTTTTACTTCTTTTTCTTTTTTCTTTTATCTTTTGAGATGAAACAGTTCTGTACTTTCTGTTAAAAAAAAAAATCACTACCTGACAGTCAAATCTTGTCCCGAAGGAAATGATCTAAAATCTACAAATCAGAAAGACCAAGGAAGGACTTACCTATTTGCAACTAGATAGTTTCAGAAAGAGGCATTTCAAAAACAGTACCCTGCTCTTTTCATTTTGTCCTGAATTTTCAGCAAATGTGTTTGAGGATAATATTCTCAGAGCTTATTTCTCTAAATAATAAAAATTTTGCAATGGACTTACAGACAACATGAATCATTAACTCTGCATAAAGCCTAGCATCACATCTGTTGCTCAGCTAATGAGAGAAGAAAGATCTCCACTGTTCTGACCTCCAAATTTGTGGGATCCTAGGTTTTGCAGTGGAGTTTGTACCATGTGTTGCCTCCCACCTCTGTTCTTATTGCTTGGAGGAAGTAGCAGACTAACACATGAGTTACTGTTCTGTGTGAGGCTCTCAGCAGTTGTCTGAATTACTCATCTCTAATGCCAAATTTACTCTGAAACGTGATAAAAAAATGGCACCTTTCTCAATAAAATCTCTGTTTCTCACGTATATTCAACCCCATGGGTGTTAAATTCAATCACAAAAACGTTGAAACTCTGTATGTGGGTAAAGTGAAGCACATACATAAATAGATTCCTGCATAGAAATGAAGTATTTAGTATAGTTTTCTATATTTATGACTATTAATCACATAGGTATAATGTTTATTAAATTGTGGCAGTCTCTAGTAAACTAATAAAGATTAGATCCTAACTGTGCTAGGAAGATATAGGAAGATAGTCTTTTTCTTTCAACAGTGTGTATTTGGACTATGAATCGGGCTGCTTTAGAATTATAATCAATGTTGTGCTTTGTCCTATGCATAATCAGTTGTATAGGAAACGTGCACATCTACCCAATTCTGCCTAGATATCCCCAGCTAAATTTTGCAAGACGTGGATGCCACTGAGGACTCCTTTTAATGGCTGGGCAGAAGGGATTAAAGGTGCAGAAGAAATGAACCAAAGCTGAGATTGCACCATTACACTCTTTCAGTCCTTCAATTTTGAGCTTAACTGTAGTAGAGACAACCAACTTTGAATACCATAATGCCTTTCATTTTCAATTAATCCATTTTGAAGCAGCCTTGTTGATCAGATTTATGAAGCTAAATGTTACCTCCACAAAACAGGATGAATGTAGGGTTTTTTTAGTGAAGAAAGTATATATATTTCACTTGGTAGTCAGGTTCCCTTGCGAGTTAGTCTTCAGCAGCCAACCATCTAAAACTGATTTTTCTTTCTCTCCCCAGGTTACTTAGCTCTTTATCTCCGATATTTTTTTATTATTATTTTTTTATTATTATCATGCAGCCATGTGAAATGATGGTAGCTGGGACACACGGTGTTAAAATCCCATCTTACAATTTACAGACACATCAGTACTTCCCATTCTGATGGAATTGCATCTTTTATCTTATCATTTAAACACTCCTGGGCACTGGAAAAGTATTGAGGAGAATCTAATTATATAACTTAATATAAACTGCAAGTAAGATTATCAACATTGGTTGGACTCAATAAGTTCTTGGAAGAAGACAGGTCTCACCAGCCCATAGCTTACTGCTGCCATTGCCTAGTTTATTTTGAACAATTTGGAGAAAGCACAGAGTTCTGTGTCTGATAAAAAAGTTGTGCCAGTTGGCAGGATTTGGGGTCTTTTTTTTCCCCTGGTACATGAGTCTGCAGTAAAAAAACAAAAAACAAACAAACAAACAAAAAAACTAATGCAAAACCTAAAAGCTGAACAAAAACATCCTTCACTGTGTGGTACAGCAAGCTAGACTGAGATCAGCAGCAGGGTGCTTGTTGATGCCAGTTTTTATGTGTGTTTGTATTTTTCCTTAGGGAAAAAACGATACTAATCCTATACTAATATTAATGCTAACACCTTAAATACTACATCTAATCATAAAGCAGCATGCACACGCTGTTTTTCCAGCACTGCAGCTCTGTGGTGACATTGACACCACAGGGATAAGCAGGGATAAGCAGGAAGGACACCCCAAAGAATTTGGCTAAGGCACAAACTGGATGCATAGCGAGGCCCACCACAGTCCATTGATCATCTGGACATGTGTGAGCAGGACACCAGCTGCTCTGCTGTCACCACCACTGGTGTCCCACCTGTCAGTGCCACTGCCTCCCACCCTGCTGCTCTCATCCCTTATCCATATGTCCTGTTCCAGCTCATCGCCTGAGCTTGTTCAGTCTGTGTTAGCCAGTCGGTTTCCCCACAAGGTACAATAACCAAAACCATTAGTTTTCTCTTAAAGAGCAGATATCAGTACTGCCATTAATTTTAACAGTGCAGCCTGTCTGCAGTACTCCATACAGTAGATTGAAATCAAATAATTCTTCATTTTTGTCCATTCAAGCCAGACTAATACTTTATATGCATCCAAGTGGAAGGAATCACAGAGAAAAGAGATTTTTTTTACCAACAATTCTCAGCTGAACTGAAAATGTAGCTCTCATATAGCTATTAAGGACAGTGCATCCACCTCCTGTGGACTCAGTTGTGTATTATTACTAAAGTTAGTTGGAAATACTTGATGAAATAAATACTCAGCAGAAAATTTTCTCTTTCTTTAAAATGGAAAAGCATGATAAAATCACGTTTGTTTATCCAGAAATATAATTTTGAAGATAATAAAAAGTCCAACTATTGAAAAGTCATATTTATGTTTTTAACATTTTCAACTTTTCATTCTGAAAGTGAGTATATCTTTTATTATAGCTTTTCATTTCAAATATAACCATATACACATAAATAAATATTGAAAATTGAAATTGAAATCAGCACTTCAGAATGTTCAAGGACGTTTTCAGTTGCTTTAAGGTGTTTTGATCATTTAGCATTTTGAAATTTCCAGGTTTCATTCCAAATTGGAACAAAGGAAAATATTTAAATAGTAGTAAAATAGGATTTCTGGTTCCTGTTGCAGTTTTAGGCAACACAATTTTATAATAAGATATATGAATAAGAACTTTAAAGTGGAAAGTCTAGAAATGAAAACATTACTGGCTGCATTTTGATGAATACATTTGATACTTCAAGTGCTTAGACTGATGTCCTTTGCTTTTATTTAATATAGTGGATATCTGAGAGAAGTCAGTGCAACTGTTTGATATCCAAGTCTACATGTGCAATACAAACAAATAAATAAATAAATAATAAAAAACCAACAATCTATTACAACCTATTAGTATCTGCATGGTGATTTTGTATATGGAAAGCTGTCATTATTCTAGACTCGAAATACCTATATTTGCTTTCATGGTTATATGAATTCTTGGAAGCAGACAGGTCTCACCAGTACATAGCTTAATGCTGCTATTCTTCACACCACTCTGAGCCAAAACATTATAATCCAGCATTTATTTTTAGCAAAAATTTCTCTTCTCAGATTGTCTTTTTCAGACAGCATGCTCTGAGGTATACATATTGTGTAGACAGAGGACTAAAAAACTGAGAACCACCAAATTAACGAAGACTTCTGCTTTCTGTAGAATTGTATTGTCTGTGTTGATCTTCCTATAAAATAATCTCAGGTCTTCCCTTATGATCTTTGATTTTCATATTTTGCCTTATTTTCTTATTTCCATACTTCCATTCTGCATGGTGGTTGACTAGCTGGTATCTATGTAGGTACACTGATCAGCCAGCTACTGACTTCCCATTACAAATTTCCCTCCACAGAACTCAAATTTGGGTCACCTTTCTCCTACTAACAAATTTTTTTTAATCAAATAACTGCTTAACATCCTCAAGATCTTTCCTGTATGCTGACATTAGTTTGAAATTGCACAGCAGATTGAAATGTATTTGAAAAAATAGAATTTTGAGCCTCATTTCCTCAGAAAATCACTCTAAAACTGATAGCGCTTTTGCCAAGTCTGTGGTCTTTTTCTGTTACCATCTGCAACAGCACTCCAAATGTTCAAAGGTAGATGTTATTTTAAGGCTACAGTTCTAGTCATACTGGTATTGTGTAACTCTAATTATGTTATTAGCTCCTCCATATGATTTCTGCAGAGACACATAGCTTGTTTTCCCACATGATTTTTCCAGAATGAATTTCATGTATGGCTATAGTTTGTCATTTAGAGTTGATCGGGTAATCTCAGTTACTTTGTAAGCTCCAAGCTAAAAGAATTCTGAGTTGGTTCAGATGAGTTGTCTTCCTCTTTCTCACAAGTATTAATGGAGGTTCGGATATTGCTTGCTTCTTCCCAGTGTTTGCTTTTTCCTGGTGGCCATTACTAGCATGCTGGTTGCTACATAGCTACATACTTCTGGCTATTTGGGATTGAGTTTAGCCATTTAGACATCAACTAATATTAGTAATGACTGCATTGTGGTGTCCACTTTGCAGCCACATAGCCAGGCTTGTTCTGTCACACACCTTGCAGCAGCCTAAATTCTGAAAAAATCCAAGTCACGTTTGCCCTTTGCATCCCTCTAATCAATTCATTAAGTGTCATGTAGTTTAGACATCCCTTCACATGACTGTTATGTATTATTGACTGCTCATTTACATTATCTTTGTCTTAGACTGTGCTCTGAAGTGTAACTTTGTGAGATATTTGGTGGTGGACTACAGACACGATTTTCATTAGTTATCAGCCATAATCTCCAGCATACTTCTGTTCAATTGCACAGCTACAATTATTATACTCATTAACTTTTCGTCCTTGACAATACTGCTATATTGGTCTACAGGTCACACTTTTGAAAAAGATTAAAGGTAGATGAGGAAAATACCTCATGTAATTTATTCATGCAAATTCAGTAAAAGATCTTGAAGAAAGCTTCGTCATCATACTCAGTTCTTTCCTACTTTATAGGTCTCTGAAAGTACTCAAAATTTTGTGTACTATCTTTAATATGGGCACAATAATTTGAATTAGATAACAGGCTTCGTAATGTTCTTAGCACTGTTTGTTGTATCTTTATTTCCTAGCTCTTGAGAGGCAGCCTAATCTCCCTTTGCTCTTTATGTCGGTCATTTCCACTTAGATTAAGTTGCATCACTACTGTTAATGAAAGCTATTTGTGGTTTAAAAAAAAAAAAAAAGTTTAGCACTTTGGAACCTGCCAAAAATTGACATAGACTCCATAGAGACTCTCAGAATAAAAAAATATGAGTATTAGTGCAATTAGACTAAAGGGACACCTAAAACTGAAAAACTGTGTTCTGTTGGAACAGATTTCTTCACATCTAACCCATACAATGCAAATTATGTTATGAAAAAACGTTCATATAATACTTTCAGTATGTGAACTTAAATCTCTCTCCTTTCAAGTACATGCATAGCTTGCTTCTTTAAGGGATATAAAAGCTTTGAGAAAAACACAGAACCCCCAACAAAAGTGGAAACTGTATCATCACTGTTTTATAGGCAAGCTACTGCCTTGTAATAACTTATCAAGTGCTACAGAGAGGACCAGCTGCACCTAGAAATGAAACCTCACTGTCCTGAATCATGATTTACTGATTTAAACCGTTTCTCCTCTTCCCCTTCTGAAATGCTCAGATAAAAGTTATGCAACAGTTACTGTTAAGTTTTCAGAAGAATAAAATGAAACACAAAAAAGTAAAGTTGCTTTTGAAGGTGAAGCTACTTCAATTTAGATATTCCATATTGTACCAACCTTAAGGGTGTACAACATCCACACGTGAAGATAAAGCCCCAGGCAAGTGTGAGCAATTAGAATCATAGAATGGCCTGGGTTGGAAGGGACCTCAAAGATCATCCTGTTCTAACCTCTCTGCCACAGACACTATTGCCTCCCACTAAGTCAGGCACTAGACAGCCTTCCCAGGGCCCCATCTAGCCTGGCCTTGAACATCTCCAGGAGATAAAACAGAACTAGGAGCTTCAGAAGAACACAATGAAGTCAACCCTAATTAAACTTATTAGACAACCAATTTGTCTCAGATGTTTTAAGAAATTGAGCAGCACAGCCTAATAAATAAAAACTCATAATGGGGAGGAGGAAAAATAGCCAACCAACAAAAAAAAACCCTACCTATGAATTCACACCAGCTGATGTCAATTATGGAAACTGGGTGATAATATCAGCAAGATGGCATTCCCTAACTCTCCTATAAAATGGGGGAGTTCACCTTCAGACAGTAGGTGGTTGGAGGTGTTTTGTTTTGGAAAAGGTCAATTATCTTTGTATGTCTATAGGGGATAATAAGAAAACTGTCTACTAGTTTATTTACCACAAAGAAAGAAACCTGAAGGTAGGTTGTGTGAGTAGCTCTTTTACTTTCCTACTGTAGAGCTAGTCAACGCTACAGTAATAAGCTTGTATCTAGGTGACCTAGTGAGTCAAGTTCTTGTTCTTACTACCCTAAAAGTAGGCTTTGATGTGTCCTTTATTGTAGACAAGTAGGCACTGTTTAAGGTTGTAAATCTTGGAGATGGTTCTATTAATTCATGATCTGCATAACTTAAGGGGTGTTAAAAACAGAGAGAGGGTCATGGGCCTCACGTAGATCATGTAACATAGTGAGAATTTGTTAACAGAGACAATTTTGATGATGCAAAACATAATGCAGGTGTTCAATAGCAACAGAATATCCAAGAGAGTTTTAACTTCAAATTTAATATTGCATGAATGTTTACTGAAGAATTATTTTGTGAAGACAAAGTTGGAGCAAGGTCATGCTTAACCAGACAATACACAGGAGCCTTGCAAGTTTGTGCTGTATTACCAAAGATGAGATAGGAGTTGCTCCCAAGAGAACGTGTGATGTGATGATATTGCCTCATTCTGTCACATGAAAACACTCCTTGACAAAATGTTGGCTTTTTTTTAAAGTGATCTCAACATGTCAGCCTGAATGCCTTTGAACCTAAGGCCACCTGCAGCATCAAGCCTTTGCTCATTAGAAACGTATCTCATCTTCATTGTTGCTTAACAGGTTATGTTTTCACCTGTAGGGGCTTTAGCACTCTTGATTATGGAGATCTGGAAGCCATCTTTCTGAAAGGTTCTATCAAATCCTAATACAGATTTATTTCTGTGCTGAAGCAGTGTTCAATTTTTTTAATTCGTTTATGTTGATGCACTGCGTGGTGTCTATGTCAGTACTTTACTGGGTTTCTATGTCAGCTTGTACTAAGGTATTAGACAGGAATCTTGTGTAATGCTCTGTTGTGAAGAAGAGATAGTAACGCTCCATTTGATAAAGCCCTCTGTTCTTTCAGCTTCTGCTGAATTTATAGCCAGTCTTCAGAGCAATAGAAGTAGTCAAATACTCTGAATTTCACTAGTTTGGACTAAGAAAACTGTAAGCCCCCCGGCATGCCATTCAGCAGTGCATCTAAATTTTCTCTGCTCCTGTTTGATAAACTCACTGTTCTGTTTACTTTAGGAAAGGAGTTTTAGGAAAATTTCTAGGAAAAAAGAAATGTAAAAAAATAAATTAGAGGTGATGAACCATCACTTAATCATGATTTTGACTTTAATTTATTTGAATGTATACCTTTCTGTCTATCTCAAAATGTATTTCATCCCAATGTTTATCACAGTGACATTGAGGCTTTTATGGTGCTCTGAAGTGCTTCAGAGGAAATGGAGAGTGTTTTAATACTGCTGATTTACTCTTTCAGGTCTGTAGTAATTTCCTTACTGCCTAATTGTAAGGCTCAGTTTAATTTACTCTACACGTAATGTTTACTGATGCACATATGGTGCCATATTTCAGGAAACTATACCTATATCAGGTAGTTTTGTGCAAATCTACAGTGTGTAATATTTCCATCAAGTGAAGAAAACTCTCACCTGCAATGTAATACATGTGATGGATTATTTTGGTCTGGCGAAATCCAAATAATGTAGTACCTATGGCTGTTCTTGCTTTTTGAAATAGGATCTAGTTTGTTTATTTTTAATCCGATTGAATGATGTTGCAAGTTCAGAATGTTGGCTTTCAAAGTGGCTGTGAGGAATTATGAGCCCTAATTCACTGATAAATTTACTGTAAATTACTGTGCATAGTTTGTCAATTATTCCTCTAATAATGAATCTTCCTAAAATCTCCTATACTTCAACAAATCTTTGTATTTGCTGTGGGAGCTTTAGAAGATACCTGCCTTTGTACTCACGGAACGTTTTTGTTTCAAATATGTCATCTTGTTAAAATGAGTTTTAAAAATAATATAAATGAGAGAGAATTTCAACAGAAGTGTCCAATAATGTTCCAATCAAAACAAAGAATAAAACAAAACTGTCCTACTGATGATAATTTATATAAAGCTTAGATTGTTTTGTAATATCGGCCAGAGAATGACCTGTAGTTGTGTTAGCTTATAGAACTTACAGAAGCTGGAGTTCATGAAGAGCTTCAAGTTTTGATGTTCATTATCAATAATGCAGTAACAGGAGGAAGAGAGCAATATAAATTGAAGGAAAACACAGTCCCTTTCCAAAGACGTCTATAACTCTCCCCTCCTAATGGATTTATGGGCAGTGGCAAGGAGTATGTAAAATCTAATTTCTAAATGGGATTTCAATATTGCAGTTGTCTCTTAATTGCCATTAATTCTGCTCAGTAACACCATTTCTTAAGTAGCTTGAATGTCTTTTGTGTTGCTTGCTGATATAGAGCAAGTTTTGTTTCCAGTTTCTGCTCTATAGAAATTACGACAAGGGCATTATAAACAACAACAACAAAAATAACAACAAAAACAGATTGTAATCCCACTGCAGTAGGATCTTTTTTGGAAAGATATGGATGGTAATTTACGGTATCAAATGTCTCTCATCGCTGCCCATAGAGTAGTATGAGTTTGTGACTCTTGGGAAGGATGGTGTTCTCATTCATTTTTCAGAACACAATCAATTTTTAATTTCTTCTGCCATTGTCTGTAATTCCAATGGATAGGTCTACCACAGGCAGCTGTCATAAGCTTTTGCTGTGGCTAAATCTTTAGATCTTAGAGATGCTGGTGATAGTACTTAATATGGCAGCCTGTCTCTGCAGCTTTGGGTAGGTGGGAATGCAAGTGTTACACATATAATGCTTGCTCGTTAGCCCTTTTAAACCTTGTAGATGGGACTGCTTTTGAGTGAAGTCACGATGTATGCTTGTTGCAGTAAGGATTAACTTCATGAAGAATTTTCATAGAGTCCTTAAAATTTGTGACCATGTATCTGTTTAACCCCCCCTGGGCTATTTTGATTTCAGTGGTGCTTTCTGGTGTATCTTTAGTTTCTGCCTGTATTTCTTCTTGTTTTTCCTTTTTTTTTTTGGTTGGTACTCTCTGTACTGCCTCCACCCATGTTAATGCCTTGTCTCATTCTTTATTTTTATAAATTATAAATATTTGATACTACACGAACCCTCCAGTCAGCATAAGGGTTTTACTGTTTTATCCAGACATGAAACAAGACATAGCCCTGATAATGCTCATGAAATGGATGAGGAAGGAAAAGAGTCCCTCATGCTTAGAAGAACTTTTGTACTTTTGTATAACTATTCTAATGCTGTTAGCAAGTACAAGGTTCTCTCTTGTCCAGAAATCATTATTTCTTAGTAGATCTTACAATTTTTAAGCCAGTAAAATTGATACTCTTCAAAAGAGTTCTATAGCATATGCATATAAAATGAATAAAGCAAAAATAAATCAATGTGGATTAACTGTTTATGTAGTTTAAGGTATAGCCAGTACTGGCTATGTAGTGTATTGAGAATTCCTTTGTAATGGCCAGTGACTAGGAAGATTTTTTTTTTTTGTCTTGGTCCCTTTCAAATTTCTGGTTAAAGCTTGTTATTGGAAGTTGCTTTCCATCAGTAAATTAATCCTCAGTCTTTATATGACTAAGAAAGACTCTTTTTTTGAAAGAGGAAATAGAAAAATACATGAAGTAGTAGAATCAGTCTTTGTACTTCATGATTTTTTTCTCATAGGCTCAAATCTTAAAATACTTCTATGTATTATATTCCAGAAATCTGTAACTTAGATGTTCTTGTGAGATATATGCTTTGAATGTTAATCCTTCTGCTGTTTAGTCTATGAAGATAGATTTAACAAGATGAATATCCACTACCCTCCAGGTTGCTATTCTTTGGTTTGTGTCTTTATGGGTTGTTGTATGTAGAATTGACTGAGACTTTATAGCATTATAGCAACAGCTTCTAATGGCCACTGTCTTATTCTCCATTTCTCAGTTTCACTGAATACTGGAGAAGATGGAGATCAACTGAAGGAGAGGTTTTATTTTGATCTCTTTCAATTAATTTAATATCTGGATGGTAATGCTTTGCAGCTGTGAACTGTTTGGAGCTGAGATCATAGAATCATTTGAGTTGGAAGAGACCCTTAAAGATCATCTAGTCCAACTCCCCTGCAATGAACTAGGACACCTACAGCTCAGTCAGGGTGCTCAGATACTGGTTCAACTTAGCCTGGAATGTCTCCAGGGACAGGGCATCCACCACCTCTCTGGGCAACCTGTTCCAGTGACTCATCACCCATACTGTCAAAAACCTTCTTCCTTATATCCTATCTAAATATCCCTTCCTTTTCTTTTAAACCATTTCTCCTTGTCCTGCCACAGCAAACTCTGCTGAAGACTGTCATCTCTTTTGTAACCTCCAGTTAGATACTGAAAGGCCACTCTCAGGTCTCTCCAGAACCATCTCTTCCCTAGGCTGAAAAGCTTCAGCTCTCTCAGCCTCTCCTTGCAGGAGAGGTATTCAATCCCTTGGATCGTTTTTGTGGCCCTCCAATAGGTCCACATCTGTCCTATACTGAGGACTCCACATCTGGATGCAGTACTCCAGGTGAGGTCTCACCAGCATGTAGCAGAAGGGAAGGATCACCTCCCTCACCCTGCTGGTCATGCTTCTTTTGATGCAGCCCAGGATATGGTTGCCCTTCTGGGCTGTGAGGGCACATTTCTGGTTCATGTCCAGCTGCCATCCACTAGCATTCCCAAGTCCTTTTTGGCAGGGCTGAACTCTATCCTTTCATCCTCCAGCTTGTATTGATAGTGGGTATTGCTGCAACCCAGGTGCAAGGTCTTGGACATGGATTTATTGACCCTCATGAGGTTCTCCTGGGTCCACAGTTTGAGCCTGTCTAGGTCTCCCTGGATTGGTATCCCATCCCTCAGGCATGTTGGCTGTGCCACACAGCTTAGTGTTGTCCACAAACTTGCTGAGTGTGTCTCAACCCTACTGTCGATGTCATTGATGAAGATATTTAAAAGCACTGGTCTCAGTACTGACCAGTCTCCATCCATACACTGAGCTATTGACCACCACGCTCTGAGTATGGTCTTGCAGCTGGTTCCTTGTCTGTTGAACATTCTGCCTGTCAAATCCATGTATTTCCCAATTTGGGGAGAAGGATGTTAGGGGACTGTGTTGAAGACATTCCAGGCTGCAATGGGGAATAAGGTGTTCTTTGGTTAACTTGACTTGCAGATAGTTTTGTACTGCCAGTCTTTATAAAGTTAAATAATATGTTAGAGTCATTAATCTCCTGTTATGATGTTCCCTTTCCATGTCAGGATTAGACATTTAATTCTCTACCAGACTGTAAGTAATACTGAGAAATTTTGGTTCTAAAATTGTTATATAGTCATAGAAAACATCATTTCAGTGGGCAGGTTAACCTCTTTGAGCTCAATTATAGCTGTGAATTGATGATGGTAAAACAGCCCTGAATAGTGCTTAGAACAGTAGAACACGATGCTATCAAAAACAGCAACTGACTCTGTGCACCATAAACTGACTAAATTGACTGAACTGGAAAGACATAAAAGCTGTCTTCACCATTCATACTTTTAAAATTATTTGCAGGTCTTGATGCTTCCCTTTTTGCTTTTGTGCTCATATAGCCAATTTACTATTCTTTTAACTGTATGTTAATTAAGTTTTCTCCATGACAAAATTAATTAAGTGGACCTTTAAGTCTTTTCTCCAACAACTGGAGTTTAGTGCAGTAGAAACTGTCTTCATTTTGAAGCCACCTCTAACTTAAAAAATTCAGTTAGGGAATAAAAGTTAATCATTGCCATATGAGTAATACTGTGTGTCACAATATTTACATCAAAATATCGGGAAAACTAAGGAATAGCAAAGACATTGTTTAATGTGCACGAGATCTCATGCTGTTTTTAGACTTAAACTTGACCTTTTTCACTGCATGTTTTATGACCATTTAAATTCAGGTCACAGAATTTTCTCATTCCCTTCTGAGCTGATGTCAGTTGTATGAAACCATAAAATTTCTCGATGCATAAGCCATCACTTTAGCTGGACTTGGTTGCAGTGTACTGAGGAACATATAAGATTAGTTTTCCGGTAGTTATTTACCTTGATGAATAGCCTTAATTGAATCAAATAGACTGGTAATGCTGAGCTAATACTTTTAAATGTCTTGTCTTGTGCTATTAATATTACCTTGTCATGTATCCGTTTGAGCAATTGGATGAATGTCTTGTGTTCATACTCCTGTCACATCTAATAAATGATTTTGTCAAGTCATTCTTTATAGCCTGTAGTGATGGATAGCAAAATTTGTGTTCTCCTGTGTATATAAAAACCATTAAGTATACCTTCCAACTTTGATGTGAGGGTGTCCTAAAACTCAGAATACAATTTCTTTAGAAGATGGTTGTGCCTGTTTACAAGAGAGGCTAGGAATGTGCTACTGACTTCTATGAATAACAGAGGATATGAAAATAGCATTCATTTATTTATCAAATCTGTGATGGTCAGAATTCAGGATTTTTTTTTAACTGCTCAAAATATCTGTGGAAAGCCACATACAGTTACCATAAGATATCCATTTTATTCATGCATTTTGATTCAAATACTATGCTGCTGCATATTTGCAGTGGAAAGCCCCAAATTGTTGCTTAGCTGATGCTCTTATTGTGTTTTTCTTTTATTGTCTGCTGATGTGTGATTTTAATACTGATGAAAATAGGATGTGTGAATACACATGTAAATAAACATCCTGAGACTTTCTGTAGGGTTCCATGAGGTGAGTCTATAATTATAAGAATGCATAAAATTATTTGAGTTGGAAGGACCTTTAAAGACCATCTAGTCCAACTTCCCTGCAATGAACAGGGGCATCTACAGCTGCATCAGGGTGCTCAGAGCCACGTCCTGCCTGACCTTGCGTGTCTCCAATGATGAGGCATCTACCACATCTCTGGGTGATCTCTTCCAGTGCTTCACTATCCTGAAGTGAAGGAACTTCTTCCTTACATGCAATCTAAATCTCTTACAGCCTTCACACCCCACCCTCCTCCCCCATCAAGTCTTCTCAGAGCCTTCTCTTCCTCAGGCTGAACAGCCCCAGCTCTCCCAGCCTGTCCTCGCAGGGGAGTTGTTCCATCCCTTGCAGCATTTTTTTTGGCCCTCCTTTAGATGCACTCTAACAGGTCTATATTTCTTCTTTACTGAGGACTCTGTATGTGGATGCAGTACTCCAAGTGAGGTCTCACCAGTATGGAACAGAGGGGCAGGATCACCTCCCTTGCCCTGCTGGTCATGCATCTTTTGACGCAGCCCAGGACACAGCTGACTTTCTGATCTGCAAGTGCACGCTTCTGGCTCATATACAGCTTCTCATCCACCAGTACCCCCAAATCTTTTTTGGCAGAGCTGTGCTCCACCCTTACATCCCCCAGCTTATACTGATATTGGGGGTTATCATGATCCAGGTGTGACACCTTGCAGTTGGCTTTGTTGAACCTCATGAAGTTCTCCTGGGCCTAATGCTGGAGCCTGCCTAGGTGTCCCTAGACAACGTCTAATCCTTAAGACGTGTCAACCACACCACATAGCTTGGAGTCATCTGCAAACTTGCTGAAGATGCGCTTGATCCCATTGTTGATGCCTCTGAATGATCAGATCTATAATACCATATTAATGTTGAATAAAAAATGAATTGTTTTTTCATTGTTCTTAAGCCTTTGAACTATCATTCCATAAGGAATAAACAGAAAAAGAAGTATTAGTGTTCATTTAAGATTTAAAGTAATTTTTCAGACAGTGTACTGAACAGTGTGTTTTAGTTAATCTTGTATTGAACTAGAGCAAAGAGATTTCCTGTAAGGATTTTCCCTGGAAATTAGATGGAGACCACCTGGGATTTTTTTTTTTTTAACATTATGCATTCCTTTGGAAATACTGCAGTCTGTCTTATTTCAACATGCAGGACTTCAAAATTCTAACTAAATGTCTAAAAGTGAGGCATGTAATTTAGGAGCAGGTTTTCTCAGTATATGTCAGAAGATGGACAGCTGCAGTGGGTGATTAAGTAAACTTGAGAGTTACCCTTTCTGGCAATATCTCTTCACATACATTGGCTATAAATGAAGTTCTTGTAGAGAAGAACAGATATATGTAGTGATTTGAAATCTATAATCCCTATGCAGATTAAGTTTCATAGTGCTATGCTTTTTGTTTATTTTCTGAAATTTAATATCTTAGCGTGTGTATGTTTATAATTTTTTTGTAATACTTTTGTATATTTAGAGTAATATTAATATTTATATTTGTATTGGTATGATACCTGTGAAAACTATTCATAAATCAGGACCTCATTGTATTAGATGCTAAGCAAATAGACCAATACACCTGAAGGACAGTCTGAAATAGGTATCAATATAATAATATACACTTACATTCTCTTCTTTTATTTAACAGATGGAGGAGAGGAAAAGAGAGTAGATGATGACAATGTCATAGGTAGTGGCCACCACAATCCAGCTTCATAGCTGTTGGCAAGCCTCTCATATGAATTCATCCTTTTCTTTTTTTCCCTCCTTCTTCTTTATATATATTACTGTCTTAGCCATTCTGAGTGACTTTAATCATTTTGTAGGTGGAAAAATATTTTCCAGGTATAATCTCAGATGAATGAACTTTTCATGGGAATCAAGGATGGCTGTTCTTAATGCACTGGTTGCTTTAACTGTAATTTATGTAAAAGGAAAACCACATGCAAGCACATACATGCTAAGAACTTGCTTTGCTGCTTGTTTTAGTGTACCACTATAGGATTGAATAGAAATATTCCAGGTTAGATTTTTCTTTATTGAAATAGAGCTGCCAAGTGCTGCTGTCACACTCTAAATATATCTCAAATCATGTATTTATTATGCCTAATAATATAGCAGTTTTCAATATGATGCGGTGTTTAGGTGATACCTTGTCTAGCGAGAGCTTTCTAGTCTGGACTGTAAAAAAAATAAATAAATAATAAAAAAAATTAGCTTGCCTGAACATTCATCTAACTAAAAATGAATGATTGAAGGAGACTTGTGGCTAACCAGAGCTTCAGGGCAAATGGCTCCCAACTTGTTGTCTCTGAATTTGTGTTGTTGGTTTTCTTTTTCACTCTTAACACCCCAATAGCAGAATAAAATATGCTAAAAATGTTTCTGATCCATACTCCTATAAAGCAATTACATTTTCAGGAAGAATTATTTAAGATTTCATCTTTCTGTCTGTCTTTCAAATTTTAGTGAAGTTTGACATTAATTAGTAGTTCTTAGCAAAGTAGAGAAGTCATCAGTGACATAATTCTTACAATAATATTGTCTCAAACAGATGTTTATGAAATAACAGGTGTTTACAGAATCACAGAATCACAAGGTTGGAAACGACCTGCAAGATCATCTAGTCCAGCTGCCTTCCCATTCCTATTAGTACCACGAGCTACTAGACCATATCTCGTAGCTCCTCATCCAGGCGCCTCTTGAACACTGCCAGGGATGGCGACTCCACCACCTCCCTGGGCAAGTTTAATCTGTGGTAACTTGTACGGAGTTTTTTCCTTTGGAATAAATTGTAGAATGCTTGCTAATCCTGCCTGGAAAGTCCTTAGAAAGGTTTTCTCTTTATACCTACTGGAGGTATTTGAAAGAGTATGAAGCACAGGGCACATGCTACAAGAAATACTCAGAATAATATTCAGTGCAGGAATCAGAGGAGTCTTAGGTACATTCAGACTAATATTTTTAATGCTTACTTGAAGTTAAGCTCCTTAATCCATATTTGACTTTTAAGTGAGCTGAACTTTTTTTAATAATGTGCAGCTTTCAATTCTCATCAATTTTCAGTATATATTGATAATTCTCCTTTTATTTACTGCTCTGCTTTTTATTTTTCAACACAGCTCCGGAAGGCAGTAATGGATCATATATCGGATTCGTTCCTGGAGACCAATGTGCCATTGCTGGTTCTCATTGAGGCTGCCAAAAGTGGTAATGAGAAAGAGGTGAAGGAGTACGCGCAGGTCTTCCGTGAGCATGCCAACAAGCTCGTTGAGGTAAGCAATCTCATTGATGCCACTCGTCTTTTGTGTTGTCCCTCTAAGAGCAAGGATAACAGTCCATCAGCTGAAGTCTCAGAGGAAGTAGTTATGTCATAGAGGCTTCAGGAGTTTGGGTCAACTTTGTGATGGCAGAGCAAATATCTGGTTAGATGGTAGAGAAAAGCACATGCTATAATTTAGTAGCTCGTTAGAGCAATTCAGCACATTTAAAATGTGTATTTTTTCAAAAGTTGGGAGTGATGAGAAGTAAATTTCAGTTCAGCTTTACTGACAGTACACAAGGTTTTCATTTCAAAGTACAAAGCCAAACAAGTACTTCAGAGTATCTGCTACTGACCAATACTGCTTTCAGCTAGCAAGAGCTAGTTGTGCCAAAGAAAAACAGGAGAAGGACATATAGAGAAGGTATAACGAAATGCTATGGTTATTCTTGAAAGATATGTATTCCATATACGTATTTAGTATTACATGTTTCTGAGGAGACCTACTAAGTCACAAGCAATAAATTCAAGGCTTCATGGATGATACTGAAATAGCTCAGTTCTACCACAGGGAGAATAAAACATCATCATTGAAAGCTGGATGCTCACTGAATAGACTTGTATGAAAATGGTAATGTTTGTTGCCATTTGCCCTTTGAGAGTGTAAGATCTAGGAAAAATGCTTGAATTTCTTGAAGACAAATGCAGTTCAATTATTTGTTTGGTATTACGTGGAATTATGAACTTCTCTGTACTAGCATAATTTTGAAGAATATGCAGCAGCTTAGTAACATCCTTTCTCTCTAGCTATACTATGTGTTCTTAAACAGGGATGAAAAATGGTTATTAGGGACCTACTAACTTGATTAATATTGAGCTATACTTTTGAAAGGCTTTGTTTCTTACAATGAACTCTGTCCTAAATCACTAGCAGCCAAGCTCTTGAGAGGAGTAAGGGTTTCTTTGTTTCTCTTGACTGAAGTAGGTAGTTCTTTGACAAATGTGTGGGATCTTTTTGGTGAAAATAAGATGCTAGTCTGGAGCATACCCCTTACCAGTTTGAAGACCATGGAGCACGCTGACAGTCTTGGCTGGGCTGTCCTACAATGCTACTCTACCATATTGTCTGTATTTGGTACCTTCTGACTTCTATCTGTTCAAGCTGATGAAAGATTTACTGTATGGGCAATATTTTTCCTAGCAATAATGCTGTTGTAGCAGTTATGAAACAGGGAGTTGCCTCCACTGGTGTAGATATTTGACTGCAGCATTCAGTTTCTTGTTCATCACCAGTGAAAATGCATAGCTAATGATGGTGACCATTTTGAAAAAGAGTTTTGTAGCTGAGAATTTGTGAACTTTTATTATTCTGTTTAGTAGAACTTTCTAGGTTTAACTCTTGGCTTGCTGGACTGTTTTTTGTTATAACATTACCCATTAAATTATTAAATTCATTTAGTTTTCCTGGGAGATGAAATTCAACAGCAGTAGACTCTAAGACCTATGAAAGCAAGCTGTTTGCTTGCTTTCAAAAGGAGATATTATTGTTAGTTAGAAGTCAAATAACTGTGTGAATTCATATTATAGGACTTTATAGCTGAAACAGTGAGTCAAATCAGGCTCTCCATCTTCAAAAGAAGGATGGGGGAAAAAAAAAGCTAGTAGAGTTCTACTAATTATGGTGTTTTTTAATACTTAAATATTTTTTTATACAAGGTCAGCCAGGACTTCACCAGTTAGTGAGGAGTTAGTCAGTTGCATTATTCTTCCTTGAAGCTTACTTCCAACAATTCTAATGATACCATAAAAAGGAATTCTTATTTGTGAAATGTTTCAGCACCAAGTTTGAAACTGCTAAAAACAATATTTTGAAAGTAGGTTGTCCTACCAATTTTACACAAATTGTTCTTTATGAAGGGTTTTATGGAGCCTATGTATATCTATCAGTTTCATCTCAAATAAGCTTAAAGATTTCCAGGGCTGTCCAAAACAATCCAAGTTATGTAGTAAGAACACTTCCTAGTGGAAGAGCTGTATTAGGCAATGGTTTATGGTGATTAAAGTTTGATATAGTGCAAGCAAATCAATAGCATCACAAGGTTGGATAATAGCTTGTAGCTGGTGAAACCTAACGACAGCATTTCTGTTCCTGTTTGGTTTATAGTGCCTTTGCCTGTTTGGCTCACAGGAAACTTTATTAACTTCCTCTAGCTCATGCAGCTGTCATTTTGAAAAGGATACTGGAATGACTTCAGGGAGTTGAGGGTTTTTTGGTGTGGTGGTTTTTTGTCACTGTTTTTGTTTGTTTTGTTTTTCTTTTAAAATGTCAAGAACAGAAAGTAGTGTTTGAACTCTTTCGTAAGGTACAATGCAGGCTACCCTTCATTTTCCAAGAAGTGTATTTGTAGCTCCCTAGTTCAGGCTGATCATATGTTTTCTCATCATAAATATGGTAACAGGCTTGCACACTCAAGACAGGAGGGAAAAATAACTGCTAGCATGGACAGCATAGAAAATGAGCATTTGGACCTGCTCAGAGACCTCTGCTTACTTGATTTAGGAAGGAGAGGAGGCATGGAGTGGAAAGTGTAAAATTAAATTTTACTATAGTGTTCAACAGCGTATTTAGTCTTGATTTACACCAGCAGTAACAACTAATATCTAACCCAAGAGTTTGCTTTTTTTTTTTCCCCCTCTGGAAACACCTTTCAGAAGGGCACTCGGGCATTTAATCCATAAAGAATGCAAAGCCAGGGTTTCTTTTGGGCAGTGTTTAGATGCTGGACTTGCAGGTGAAGTTATTATTTGGTGTGAGTCTACAGTACATGTGATACCAATGCAGAGAGTTTGTGGTGTGGCACAATATCTCACTTTCAGAAGCTACTAGTGATCTTCATAAGGAGCACACAACATCTACAACACATTGTTTTAAGTTCATGAACAGAACTGGAATTTAGGGCAGACACAACCTAGAGTAACAAGCCTAAGAATAAAAAAATTGGCTCATTATTTCTGAAACTTTAGTTCAAGGAACAGAAAGTGTTCCTACATGAGATATTTCACAAATACTATCCCTACTCGAAGTTTTCTATTCTTTTTATTTAAGTGCACATCACTGCATTATCAGAGTATACAGCTAGCTGTTTGCTTCTGGTAATGAATAAAAAAGTGTCAATATTCTTTCTTAGCTTCTGTATCCAACTTCCATCATGAAAAATGTATACCTCTCTGGATTTGCTCTTAGAAACTGATGAGGTTTTAACCTGTTATTGTACTTGGCATTAGTTTAGCTAGATAAATAACATTTAGAAGATGGCAAACCTTGGTTCTAATCAAGGAATATAAAGAAGGTCATAGATAAGTTTAATTCAAGCCCTTCAAGTTGAGAGATTTGCTTTGCTTTGAAGTTGAAGTTGAAGCTGTGGGCTGCTTCTGTAACCTAGTGTTTTGTATGCTCATTTTAGTTTGAATTTCCATCTCAGGCCTTTCTTCCCCCCGTGGGCAACAGATGTTCTTAATTCCTAGTAAACATCATGAGTGTATTGAAGATTATTAAAACCACAAGTCCAGTTATCTGAACTGAGCGTATGAAAGGCTTGAACTTCTTTGCAGTTATTTCTTCTGGATGCCTGCTGCAGCCAGATCTAGGTAGTTCATCTCTTCACCTTGGATGTGTATACGTATTTGAGGCAAAATGAACTAGAAGCCTTTCAAGACGAAACTTTCTGCTGTGCTGCTACTAAACTCTTAAATAAAAACAGAAACAGTTAAAAAGCCAGTGTCTCTTTATTTTTAACTTGTTAGCTACTATATAAGCTATATTTGTAGTCCACTGGGATTTGTACCAATTTCCTCTTCTGGTTTCTAGATCAACACAGCAGAAGTCATCTTACAAAAACAGTGATGCATAGAAATAATTGCTGTTCCAAGGCTCTTGTGTACCTGTCCCTGAAGAAGACAGGTTATTAAAGGAGTTAAACAATCAATGTCTAAACTTTCAAGATTGCTTTCATGCACAAGTCATCTCTACCTTCAGGCAGTATGGATCTGGCTCTGGAGCTTACAAAGTCTTCTGTAGGAGGAAGTACTTACAGAATCTTGCTGTGATCTGCAGGCTGCACTATTAAGACAAACATGGGTACAAGTCAACAATTTGGGAATGGAGCAATTGTCTACAGCAAATGATGAAGACAATCCCTCAGCACCTGCCCTCATAAACTTTCTGATAAAATCCAGGCTGGCTAAAAGTGGAATAACTTTACTGGAGAGCTACTTTGTCAATATAGTTCAGTTTGTGAAATTTTGTAATAAACAAACAAGCAGGCTACCAGCTGTGATACTGGTTGTGTTATCTCAATCATTTTCTATTAATTTTCCCATTTCCTTTATTCTTAAATAACTGAACTTATTTCATAGTATAGCACTTTCATATATTCATAGCAAAGGGATCCAAGGGTAATTTTTGTTCACGGTTCTTTCTGTGATATACAAAATAAGCATATGCTACATGAAGTAAGCAGCCTGTGAGCAATGATTTTTTTTGTTGTTGTTGTTACTTTTTTCCTCTTTTCTGACTTCAGAAAGATTAAACGAAAGAAAGGGAGTGGTAGATTTGTGTGGAATCTCCATGTCAAATAGAATACATCTCTGGCTTTGGGACTGTAGATATAAAGCCACTGTTGGTTCTGTTATCTGATTTCCAGTAGGTCACTTTGTTACCAAATGACTGAACAATTTCACTGTTTTCACTTATTGGAAATATGCACTTTTATGGGGAACTTTCTATAAATTAAAATGTACTTTGACCACTTTGCTTTTCTCTGCAATTCTTTAATATTGCTTTTGTTTGCATACTCTTAGAGTTAGTTTCACGAGAAATGTTTTCTCCTTGCAGAAAAGTTTATTCCCAGTAATTTCCCAGTATTTTTCCAGTTATCAGCTGTCTATTTAACTTTCAACCACATTTATTTACTGACCGTAAAAGAGATGAAGTCCAATTACTCCCTTTTTAATTAGTGTAATATTTTAAAAATATTTTCCAGGGAATAACACCTGCTTAGGTAGAAGGTTTACTAATCAAGTCTGATCTTGCTACTTTGCTGTGTGGCACTTTGCTGTCGCACAGTATCATCCCAAAATAAAATTATTTCAAGTTCTAATACCTTTTCATGTCTATCTTGCACACTCCAATCAAATAGCAGTCTATGTGATTTAAAATTAGATAATAACACAAATAAGACTTCTTGGTATCTTTTTAATTAATTGATCCCATGTATTATGGGATTAATGACTGCTCCTAACCAGTTGTTTGAATGTATGACCTTAGTACACTCCCAGTGTCTAAAGTGGGAATCATCCTTCAAATCTTCCACAGAAAGAACTTCTTCAAAGTGATGTGGTATATAATCCTATTAGGCGAAGGGGTCCTTTGGAGCCTAAACTTTGAACTTAAAACAATTGCAGTAGATGTGTGTTTTTTATTTCCATTGGGGAAGAGAAGGAATTAAGGAGAAGCTCCTTAATTACTCTCTCATCACTGAGAGAAATAAATCTAGTTACCAGAGTCACTGCTGTCAGATTGTTAGCATGAATCCTTGGTATCTTTGTGATGACGTGGCATTAAATTCTTAACTGTACGGCTGCTCAGCCCACTCTATTTAGCAACAAGAAATCAGCACTGGGTAGGTATGTGGTGTACCTACCTTCAATTTGTTTTACGTTTTGTTTTGGGTTTTATTTTTTGATATATCTTTTCATTGGGCAGGAAATATGAAAGCCTCCTCACTTAGCAGCTGAGATTTATTACTAGCATTCGTGACTGAACAACCCATTAGTTTTCTGACAACATAGAAAAAGTTCTCTTAACACAGAAAATGGGCTGTGATGGAAGTGGGAAGTTCAGCAAGTGACAATAATCTTTGAGAGAGGTTGATAACAGAAGGTGCTATCTGCCTGTCCTTATGGTTAGCAACATCATTTGCCTTCTATTTATTCGTGTTGCAGCAGGGTATTGCTCGTGACACTAGATTTTCTCTGTCATTGACCATTGTTTCCAGCTGGAAGAAGAATGCATTAGAGCAAGTAGAGCAGTTTCTAAGAAGTATGTATCTTTCAACAAACGTTAAGATAAATCTAGTAGAAGGGCAGCTAATTCCATATCTGATTTCTGTTGACTTTCCCATCTTTTTACCCACTTCCAAGATACTAAGGGCACTGTGTAGGTTCTCAAGAGCAATCCGGAAGAAGATTCATAGTCAGGCCTCTCCCCCCCACTGTAGGTCACCTGCAACTCTGCTGTCACATCTGTTATTTCTCTGCTAGCTAAGAAGAGTAACTAAAATCAGCACTGCATATAGCAAGTTGTTTTTTTGTTTGTGTTTTCTCTTATAATCATTCTTGTTTTATTCAGCACAAAACATCCTTTCTCTGATTGTTTCAAGATACTGCCTTTTCTTACTGTATTGACTTCAAGATTTGTGTCATTTACTATCCAGGATGACTTCCATTTATTTTATGCAATTGCTCCCAATGTGTTCGAAGTACTGCACCCAGGCCTGGGGCCCCCAGCGCAGGAGTCATAGAATCATATAATTGCTCAGGTTCGAAAAGACCTTAAAGATCGTCGAGTCCAACCACAACCTAACTACGCTACCCTAACTCTAACAACCCTCTGCTAAATCGTGTCCCTGAGCACCACATCCAAACAGTTTTTAAACACACTCAGGAATGGTGACTCAACCACCTCCCTGAGGAGCCTATTCCAGTGCTTAACAATCCTTTCTGTAAAGAAGTTTTTCCTGATATCCAATCTAAACTTCCCCTGGTGCAACTTAAGGCCATTTCCCCTCATCCTGTCACCAGTGAGAAGTGCTTACACTCTCGCTGTAAGCACCTTTCAGATATTGGAAGGGAGCAATAAGGTCTCCCCTCAGCCTCCTTTTCCCCAGACTAAACAGCCCCAGTTCCTTCAGTCTCTCCTTGTAGGCCATATTCTCCAAGCCCTTCACAAGCCTTGTTGCCCTTCTTTGCACCTACTCCAGCACCTCAATGTCCTTTCTGTACTGAGGTGCCCAAAACTGAACACAGTACTCAAGGTGAGGCCTCACCAGTGCTGAGTACAGGGGCAGGATTGCTTCCCTAGTCCTGCTCAAAGGAAGAACATGGAGCTCTTCGAGCAGGTCCAGAGGAGGGCCACTAAGATGATCAGAGTGCTGGAGCATCTCTACTATGAAGAAAGGTTGAGGTAAATGGGCTTGTTTAGCTTGAAAAAGAGATGGCTCCGGGGAGACCTCATTGTGACCTTCCAATACTTGAAGGGAGCATATAAGGAGGAGGGGGAATGGCTGTTTACAAGGGTGGATAGTGATAGGACAAGGAGGAATGGTCTTAAACTGAGACAGGGAGGTTTAGGTTAGATATTAGGAGGAAGTTTTTAACACAGAGGGTGGTGACACACTGGAACAGGTTGCCCAAGGAGGTTGTGGATGCCCCATCCCTGGAGGCATTCAAGGCCAGGCTGGATGTGGCTCTGGGCAACCTGGTCTGGTGGTTGGCAACCCTGCGCATAGTAGGGGGATTGAAACTGGATGATCATTGTGGTCCTTTTCAACCCAGGCCATCTTATGATTCTACTGTGTCATTCAGACACCTTCGCCATTTCCAGTCTCTGATTGTGGAGATCCAAAGGTTAAGATTTTAAGGCAAGGCAAATGAGATACACAACATGTTATTTACTCAGAGGTGATATTTTCTAGACAGCTCCACCCAGCCATGCTCACTCTTAATTCGTACACTCATTTGATTTTTGAAAAGTGTATTAACTGTGTCTGTACTGATAAGCCCTAACCATAACTGCTACTTTTCCTAGTGCTTCTTTAAAATATAGTATTTTTATTCCTATAATTTCTCAGTTTTATGTTTGGATTAATTTTTGCTGCTCTGAGTCTTTTAGAATTATATCAGTGAATTATTTAGCATCTTTCTCTTTTTGTTATGATGTATTAATATGGCTATATTTTAACTAGTGGACAATATGAACTATGTCCTCAGGTTTCACTGTAAGAGAGAAGAGTTTAACCATAGCATCATAGAGTCATTTGAGTTGGAAGGGACCTTTAAAGGCCATCTGGTCTAATTCCCCTGCAAAGAACCGGGACACCTACAGCTCCATCACATGCTCAGAGCCCCATCCAGCCTGACTTTGAATGTCTCCAGAGATGGGGAATCCAGCATATTGCTGGGCAAAAAAACTAAGAACACTTCTCTTAGACCATGAAGTTTAGGATAGAAATAAGGGGATCAGTGAGGGGCAAAGAGAAGGTTCAAATACAGGTTTAAATATGTTTGTGTTCCAGACTCATGAAAAAAAGAAAGCACACCAAGAGTTTACATTATTGTAGCAAAAGGGAGTTGATCATCCCCACCTGAGCTTTTTTCAGCTTGCTGGACAGAAACAGAGGGGATAGCACTTTTTAGGAAGTGAGAAAGTTCAGTGCAAGCAGTAAGTGCTTCTGAGGAGACTGAAAAGAGCATTTGCAAGAAAATGAGTCATAAATAAAGGGCATTTTGTGATGCTCAAAAATCATAGGAGATTCACAGGGAAAAGCAGTGTCAAAGGCCTGAAGACAAAACGACCTGATTAATGATGGGGCTTCTAGCTGAAATAGAAAAAGAAATTGTAATAAAAAAAAATCTCATGACTTTTAACAAAAGCCATAGCAGCTTTGATTTATAAACAAATCAAAATGTAATCTCTCTATATGAGTCAAAATTTCAAATGTGGACCCTTAAGTAATACGCTTATTAATCTAGATCAAAATATGTAAATGTGAAAACATTATCTCCACATCTCAATGTCATATGTTCACTGAACGTTGTACAGGGCTGTCTGTGTTGCTTGAGCTTATGCAATGTGTGGGTCACAGTGTACCCTATCCTGCTAATTCCCTGTATTCCATTACCTAGGTTCTAACAAGCATAGGGATTATGGTACTACATGCATCCGTGCCAGTACTGTATCCATTTAGTTGGTACTGCACAAGCGTCAAAATAATTCACACTGCCAAAATGTGAGTGACTTGTTGGCTTTTTAAGTTACTATGACAAGGAGGATACACTGGGAAACTTGCAATAAGCTATATTTTAGTGCTCACAGTAGCACCCAAATCAATTTACCTTGAATTCATTAATACCTTGTTGTATTCAGTATTTAGGAAGACTAAAACTATGAATTAAATCTTCTTCATGCCAAGTTTTTATTGGAAACCCTTCACTGATACTTGGAATAACTGATTAAAGGTACAGTAACATCAGTGTGAATTTCCCTTAGTAGTAAAGTTTATTATTCCACCTGTAATTTAAATATTGACATTTCATAATTCTTAGCACTTATATTTTTTTCCACATTTTATCTGTGCAACTGAAGTTGCTTGTTGTAGTAATTCTGTTCTTCATGTAGATACTTACATATATGTTCATCCAACAAATTCCCAAACTTTCTGACTTTTTCTTACCATTTAATAGATGGAAGTAATACCTGTAAGCATGTGTTTTTTGTCTTTAGTTGAATGAAAAGGTCATGTCACGTCAATGCTTTTGTGTCTTTTTCTGGGATTTTCTGTTGTTTTGAGTAAGGAAATGCAGGTTTTGCCATTTTGGATAAGTTAAGTTCAATTACTGTTGTTACTGTGTTTCCCCACGTATAATCTAAGTCTTTGATGGCCTGCGCTACTTTAAAATATGTTTCTGTGAAAACAGATTTTCAGGTAACCAGCAGAGACACATGAACCATGCTTTTTTTTTCCCCCGAGGATAGTTGTTATTTGGACAACTGCGCGTCTTTTGCTGGAAGTTCTTTTCTATAGAAGCATATGAGGAAAATGTTAACCAGAAGCCGGTGTTGCTTGCAATACTGGTCCTGAAACTCAAGTATATATGGGACTAGATGTTTTTTTAAGAATTTAGTTATTATTATTATTACTAATACTTATTGACAATCCATGTATTATAAATATGAAAATCCAACATTGCAGATAGATATGAATCTAGTAAACTATTGTTCATTATCTTCCTAAATATAAACTTGAGCTCAGTGAGAACATATAGAGCTGCAAATCTGATGTACTTCATAAGGTAAATACTACACTCATTCAGAAAATATCTAGGTGTAACTGAGTATGATGCTGTAATCCAAATAACAAGGCTCCTCAGTGTTTGAAATGCTTTTTGCAAGTTAATTTGAAGATAGATTTCTAAACAAAAAAGCATACACCTTACTTTTCTGTTAGAATAACAGAGTAATGAAAGTGTGGATTGTGATTCAGTAGAAAATTGTTTGAGGTCCCTTCCAACCCAAGCCATTCTATGATAGTAAAGAGGAGTGTCTTCATGGCGTAGCATAAAAAGTGTTTGGTCTTGTTGCTTTATTTAGAAGTTCAGGGCATCAAATAAAATTAAGTGGATTTCCTTCAAAGCTCCAGAAAGTGTTTCCTATGGCCCTAGAGAAAGCGTAAGGAATGCCAGTTTGAAGACAATGTCATCTTGAGAAACTTGTAAGTAGCTGAGAAAAGGAGTTTAGAGTGGAAGTGTCATCTCCACAGTAAGTTTATTGTCACAGTAGACAAGTTATAAAACTCCAGATAAAAATGTATTCAGGTGGTACTGAAGTGGTTTCAAGACTTCAAAAGTTCAAGAGAAGAGTTTCTGCAAGTCTTAATCTCCTTACAATACCTTATGTTTGAAGGCACATGATAGAGAAGGGAGCTAAAGTCAAGATTTATGCTTATACTTCTTGTAGTCAAAAGATTTGTGGGAGAAAGGCCCTGCTTCTAAAAGGTAAGTGATTTACAGGGTAGTGATGTCACCTGAATATCTTTGCCATTATAGCTAGGTGAGAAAGTCAAGTCACTGCTTTATAACAGAACCTTTTATCACAGGCAAATAGTTGACTTTGTATTTTTAGCATAACACTGAAAGTATTATGTGTCTCTTCAAAGCCTGTAATTCTGCAATTGTTCCCTTTGAAGTATCAATTAAATGCCTTGTTTTTTTTTCCTATTAATCAAAATAAGAAAAGTACCATTCTTACCCAATGATACACAGAATGTATAGCAGATCAACTGCTACCATTCTGAGAAATAACATGTACCATTTAAAGGGATTTGTCATTTTACCATGCTCAAGGAAGCAGTTAAGATCCGTAAGATCCTAAACTAGCATTTATGTTATTGAAAAGTCTTGTGAATATGTTTTTGTTGGGGAAAAAAAAAAAAACCTATTGACAATGTCAGAAGAAAGGTGAAGGTACTCAGCACCATATATTAAGAAGAGAATAAGGAAATGAACATATGGAAGTTTTTTTTTATAGATGTGGGGAAAATGCAAAAGAAGCAGTGACTATACCTCATTTGATGTGGAGCATAACTTCCTCGGTATGGTAATTATTCCTATGGGAATGCCAGCATAACTGACTAGCGTTAATGAAAAAAGGAAAAGAGCTGAGGCTTTGTGTTATCCCTGTCAGACAGTATCAAAGGACATCCCTTTTACAAAAGAATGTTTGGTAATTTTGTTAGCTTGTGTTATAAAAACTGAAGAGCATATCAGAAATATTGGCAGTAGCTGCTACTGACTGCCATACCTACAACAGTCAACATCTAATCATACACAGACTATGGGGCTGGGAGAGCAAAACCCCTCCCACTTTAAGAGAGGAGTAAGTTTAGGACTGCCTCATGAGACTGAATGTGTACAAATCTATGGGGCCAGAAGACATGCATCCCTGAGTCTTGAAGGTACTGGTTGGTGGGGTTGACAAGACATTCTCCATCATATCTGAAAAGTCATGGCTGTCCAGTGACGTCCGTGGTGAAATGAAAAAGGGAAATATCACTCCCAGTTTTAAGAAAGAGAGAAAGGAATTCTCGTGGAAGACATGTTAAGGCACATGCAAGGAGGTGATATGTGAGAGTCAGCACAGCTTCGCCAAGAGCAGACTGTGCCTCACCAATCTGTTGGCCTTCTGTGATGAAGTGGAATGGAAAGGCAACTGATGTTGTGTGCCTGGACTTGTGCAAGGCCTTTGATATGGTCCCACACCACAGCCTTATCTCTAAATTGGGGAGTTATGGATTTGAAAGACAGACTATTAGATGGATAAAGAATTGACTGAATGGTCACAGCCAGAGGATTGTGGTTCAGCAGACTTTTTACACAGTCCCCAATAGATAGGACAAGGGGGAACAGGTTGCCCAGAGAAGTTGTGGATACCCCATCCCTAGAGGCATTCAAGGACAGTTTGGATGGGCCTCTGGGCAATGTAAGATGGTGGGTAGCAACCCTACCCATGGCAGTGGTTGGAACTATATGATCTTTGAGGTCTCTTCCAACCCAAGCCATTCTATGATTTTAAGCACTCACACTTCTCTTGGGCGTCCTCTTGGTATGGAACTAATCACTCTATTACCTTGATATACACTGTAAGTCAAACACTGTAACAGAAGTAGGAAGCTTAAATATTTCTCTTAGTCTAAGTAAGGAAAATTGAAGGGTGATCAAATTCCATATGTCAGGATTCACAACTATATCATAAAATCATAGAATATCATATATCTCAGTATTACTGTAATCCTTGTTCATTTCATTGAATAATAATAAGTCTAAATAGCATGAATAGATCACTGACAACCTTATACAAAAGATTCTACGTAAACATAAAATATTAATCATACTAATTTGTGACAAGTCATTTTTAAAACCTTTAATATATAAAAGCACTGCAGACATAAATCATTCATTTCATTTGATTATTTTCAGTCAGTCTTTTTATTTACTGTCTGTTCATCCAGTCTTTTAAATGTACTATAATATTCTAGAACTCATTATTTTCACCCCAAGTAAAAATCTTTTATTTCTTTCTCTTCTCTGTCCTTTTTTTGATTAGAGAGCAAGTTCAGAGTCACACCATATATTTTCTTTTGTGAAAGTCCCTGATACCAGCTTTTCCATCTGAAAAGATGTGCAGAGAATGAGATGGCAAAAAGCCAGAAAACAGTAGGAGCTCTGGAGTGCAATGTGCAAGTACAATTTTACTTTAGCTTTTCTGCAGAACCTCTGTTCTTTCTCATTCATGTCATGGCCAACAATCATCTTTTACTGTATTCTTATTCTTCATTCTTATTTTTAATAAAACGCATCAATTTCTTTTGAGAAACTTCATCACTTTTTCCATTTTTGAATTTACTTATTTGCACATGAAATAGGTGTCAGCTAAATATATTCAATTTTGGTAGCAATTATTAGAACGATCCATCATCTTCTTTCATTAATGTCAGAAGACAAAAATGTTTCCAATATTATTGTTAACAACCCATTCTTTGTCTTTACCTGCCACTTCAGCGATATGTAGATTTTGTCTTTTAGAGACGTAGTTTCCCACATCTTCAAACTTTTCTTCCTGTTCATTTTATGATAATATTAAATATTCAGAAAAATGTTTGGCATTTTGAAAGCCATAAGGAAGCATATAAAAGCAGATGCTTAGTATGAGATGAGAAGACTTTCTTCATCTTTACAGGAGCTGTGACAGCTTCCATCAAGCAGGTTTCAATCCATGGCTTCCACCTTGACTGAACTCAGTAGAAATACAGCTCAGGTTATATAAGGATTTAGGTTATACTTCCTGCCTCAAACACCTTTGAGTTGTACATGAACCAAAAGTCTGTCTTTCTAGAAATTTTGAGGGTTTTTTGTTGAACTCACTGGGAAAACTTTTGAAACTTAATCATTATGATTATATACGCTTTGCAGTTAATATCCTAGAAGGCAAAGTGATCTGCCCATAGGGTAGACCTGTGACAGATTTAAAACATCTAATCATTATGATTCCTTTCAGCAGTTCATCATTGAGGCTTTCACGCTCCTTGTTCTAGTTTCTAGATTTAAACCATACTATCTCTTGGATTTTGGTTGACTTGTTATTTACATATCACTTAAAATAGTAAACTAGATAGAAGTGAGCAAGAGTCTTCAAGCGTTTAGAAGCCATTAAATACAGCCTACGCTTTGCTATATATAAGCCAGTAGAAACAAATATAGTAAATTTCCAGGATTAATTTTGAATAGCTAGGAACTTAATAATATACAATATGAGACTCATTGTCCTTGACTTTGACTTTAGACTTGTCAGTTATCGTTTTAGATGGCTACTGTCTACACCCTCTCTCTTACTGACAAAACAAGGACTTCTTTGCAATCCCAAATTAGGGGCTTTTAGCTAAAATAGGTGGGATGCATTCCTGCTGAAGATACCTTACTCATGCAACTTTACAGAGAGCCCAACCTGTTAAATGGCAATAGATGCCCTTTTGACAGCTAATGCTGAGTTATGTATAGTTGTCTTAAACCTGTAATTACTAATGTCTGAAGTAAAAGTTTTCTCCTGTAGAGATTGTTTTTGTTTTTCTAATTTTGTCTTCAATTTCTTACAGTGAGGGCATTATGTTCTTGTAATTACCTTCTTATGAAAACCCAGAATGCTTCATTTACATCAGATTCTTTCCTTGCTTTAACACCATAATATAAAGTCTCTTTGAAAGTGAGAAAATCAAAGATTTGTGTCCATAAACATCAACGTTTCCCACCTCATACAAGTTAAATATATGTATCTCCAATATTTTCCTTTAAGCTGCAGCAAAAGAATAATCTGTTGCCACTGCCTGTGGTCAGTTGAATCTCAACCTGTTTGACTGAGCTCTCTGAGGTTATTTTTAGTCCACGGTGTCTGGTCAAAGATGTTCCTGTTTTCATCTTATATGCATTGGAAACTGTCTTGGCATGTGATTTTAACACAACAGATGGGACACAGAGCAACTTGGCTGACCTCTACTTTAAGCATTTAAATAGCTAAAATGATTATATTACCATAAAATAAACTTCCAAGAACTTCTTACTCTGTAGAACAAGCTGAATACCTAACAAGCGCCAGTTGCAACCCTGTAATTGCAGTAGATGAAGAGTTCAGTTTTCACAGCAGTTTCATGAGAATGAAAGAAACTTCCACTGACTTTAATGAGAACCATAGGGATGAAATACTTAGAAAACTTACTCCTCTCACTAAGAAAAGAAAACCAAAATAACATTGGTGGTAACAGGCTCTATTAAATAGGAAATAAAAGAAGAGCATCTGAAACTCTGCTTTCATCCTAATAAGAAACTTTGTATTACAAAGTTATATGTTACATATATGTTATATGTTATATAGATAATCATCTACAAGGAGACCTTTTTGTATTTGTACCTCATTATGCAATTTTGTCATACTTATGTGATAATTATCATTATTATTTCTTCATTTTGATATCTGCTTAAAAGAGCCTTTCATTGTGTTAGAAGACATTTATGGTAAAATTTTCTTCTTAAGTTCCTTGTGTAGAGTATAACTTTGCATATGGTTTCAGCATGAATTCTGCACTTAAGAAGAAAGCAGAATATCTTAGTACTTGCCATAAAGGTGCAGGAGGCTTGCTGTAAAGGAAAGGAGCAGTGGGGAAAAAGGGCCTCTGTAGATGTAATTGAGAATCATGCAAATATATTCAGTGTTATGGACATGCAAGAAGCATTGTCAAGAACAGTAATTTGCCAAATCTAATTACTCAAATATTCTGTAAAGTAACTTCTTGTTTCAAATTGATTTCTAATCTGCAAATTCCAGAGACTTTCAAACTCTCTTTTGGAAAGAGATTCTGGCTTCCCAGTACCTATTTTGAAGTCAATGCCAGAATTTAACTCACATAATAATCATAAATCTTCTAAATTTCATTTTAAAATTGCATGTATACATTTAAATTCATTCCAGAATGTGAAGAAACTCCCTTGTATTCATCTCAAATATATTTGTAACACATTATTGTAGCTTCCTCTAATGTCCTATTTCCCCATCCTGCCTAGAAACTCTACATTTGGTGTAGTTCTCAGTGCTCATTTGAGCATATTCTACATGAAGTTTTGCAAGTATTTTTTCTAACAATTGAATTTATTTTCTTAAATTATCACTATTCACTTCTCTTCAACCTTTTCAATATCAGCTTTGATCTCTTGGATGTTTTATCTTTGATCTGTTTTGTTTGGCCTTTAAAATTGATTATGCAAGTATGATGCTTATTATAGATGATCATCTGTGTTTGTAACTTGTCAGAACCATTATAATTCTTTATCACTTATCAGGCAATATAATTTCTCTCTCTGCTTAATCTTTTCTCTACTTTCTTTGTCTGATGGACATTGAGGTAATATATGATCCTTTCACAGCTACTCCAAGAGCTAGCCCAAGCCTTTTTTATCCTAATAAATGTATCTATATTTCTAAATAAAGGAGGATCAGAGAACTAATTTAAGAATTGGTATTATTTAGGTGCTTTCTCTTAATTAAGAATATTGACATAGAGTATTTCTTTTTTTCTTAAGAAAACCTTCTTAAAACAACCGTTTGCATCCCTTGTTACACAAGGTACTTGCATTTTATGACAAGAATGAATTGTGGGGAACATATATAGAGCTAAAGGGACAGGGAGACAATGTTCAGTCATCTGTAGAAATCGCACCGTGTCTGGAGACTCTAGTGAGGGTATCCTTCTTTAAAATAAAGGCTTCTTCCTAGAACATTACTTGTTGATGTCTAGAAAGACAGAATGATGATGATATGGGAAGCAACAAGTGGAAATTAACCTGGGCTTCTTTTTTTTCTTTTTTAACTTCCTTTTTTGGATATGCAATTTCAACTACTTTACAATGTACTGACATGTATTTTGTCGTGTCAATACCCTGAAATATCTTAGGAACACATAAAATGTCTATAAGCTCAAATTCTCAGGTAACTTATGATAATTGTTTGATAAATACAGTGACATCAGTATGTGACTGTATAAAACTGAAAAAATGGCAGGATGGTGCAGGAAAATATGAGTTGCATGAAAAATCAGTAGAAATTTTCAGTGAAAAGGACTCTCAATTCAGATGTGAGATGGCTCATTAAATTGTGTTGGAGGCATCAGCCACTAATACAAACCCAAAGAGAATAGCCCTGACAGTAGTGGGTAAGGCTTGTAGGTGGCAGATAAATGTGGCCAGTTTGTTGCATAGTAACATGCAAAGCCGTTCTTTTGAAATGAATCCTGAGCTGAATATGGTCTTCAGAGCCCTCCAAAAAAATTAATGCGTTGGGTATTAAATCCAGAAATGCATTTCTGTGTAATTAACAGGTTTGAATTATTCTAGAAAAGCCTAGAACTGGAGAGAAGCTCTGTAAAATTTCTCGTATGAATGCTTTCCCAGTAAGAAATGCCATTTTAGGTCAACATAAACTATTTGTGAATGTTTACTGAGTTTGGCCAATAGAAAAGTCCTAGAAATTAATAGGAAAGGTTGGAAGGTTGCAGTGCTTCACTTCAAAATTGCAGAAAGGGTAGAATATATTGAAGAGGATATAAAATGTATTTGGTGTCAACCTGAGGCAGTTTTTTTGTGATTATTTTTCATTGCAGACAATAAATAGAAAAAATGTATTATTTAAACAGCTCTATATTTGGCATGCATTTCATATACAGATAGTCTGTCTGGCATAGTTTTAGATTTTTATTTTCTTATTATTAAGGAGTTTTCCTGAATCTGTCATATGTGTTTATAATAGAGCTCTACTCTCACCTATGTATATAGTCTGCTAAATAATAATCTTGACAAAATATATGAGGATAAAATTAATGCATTAATAATAGGCTAAATCGTGTAGGAATTCTTGCATATTTTAGAAGCTTGATCACGTTTCCTGCAGTAGTGTGTAACATCAAACATGATGCCACTACTATTATTGAACTATTTTACTCAATCCCACTCATTTGGTTCAGTTAATATACACTTCATTTCCTTCCTTAAGCTAAAATACAAAAGTGCTGTTTTTTTTTTGTAAACAGCCTATGTACTCATTATAACAACCACCATTCTTGTTTGGTGAGAGAAATAACTGTTGGCTGTGATTGTGGTGATAAATGTTAGTTATTAAAGAAAGTAGAATTTTTTTTCACAATATTTAATGTTTATTTTAGAGGAGAAAAAACAACCCTATAACAAGATGATATAATCTTGGTTATTTCCTGTTCAAAATTCTTGATATTTATTTTATTTTTATTTTTTAAGGTGCTCAGGAGCCATAGTTGGCCAGAAGCAAAGAAGCCATTAAAAGGAAACATTTATATCTCGTTTCCTATGATTGTCTGTCTTTTTGCTTCTGAGTCAATACACTGCATGAGATACAAGTTCTATAACTTGAGTTAGGAAGGAAATACTTCTTACTCTTCAAAAAATATACTGAAGAAAGAGATTATTTTACCTTGAAACGTGAGCTAATCTTATAATAATCAGAAAAAATATATGTTAGTGTTTCTAAACTCCATAGCTATTTAATGTGGGTTCATACACTCTACACATAAGATATTATGTAATTCTTATTGTATTTATACAATATATTTAATATTATTGTAATTATTGTCTTTATTTCAACTCTCAGTTTCTAACTCTTGGAGAAATACACTAATAAACAAGCAGTGATATTTTTCCCATTTTAAGTGTAAACAAATGGGTAGGATTGATTTTTCCAGAACTAGAATTTTCTTCTGGTGTATAACTGCTTCATATTCTGCATCTGACAAAAGGATGACTTTTATTTGAAACTCTGTTTGAAAGAGGTTCTGAATTACATGTAATTGACTGCATTTGGTTTCAGATCGAAACCTTACTTTTCACTACACATATAGGGCATAGCGTTAAACCTACGTGCTGGGAAGGTGACAAGTGTAAGTGTTTTGTAGCTGGTTGGTTTGAGTGTTGTCTACAATAGTTAAAGGTGTGGGCTTGAGCACCTTGAGGCAAAGAATGGAAATAGCCCTCGATGTCTAACAAAGTTGTTGTGTCTTCTTCCTAATGTATTTTAAAGTCAAGGAGACTCTACTACTGTTGGAGAAACAGAATGAAAATGGGAGAGGTCACAACATTTGCAGGAGGTGACAGAAGTTTTTGCCTTTGTTCATTCATCTGTGTTATGAAAGCAGAACCTGCCTGAGATTTTGTGAAGTTGTTTTATTACCAATTTCTCTGATCTTGAAGCTGGTTTCCATTGCTATAATGCTGCATAAAAACCCAAAGTATTGCTTTGGTACAGAAAGCAATGATAGGCTAGCTGAAATCTGAGAACTTAAGACAGCTTTTCTAGATTTTATGAAATAAATGAATAAAGCTAGATAAAAATAAATACATTTTTTGGCACACAAGCACTAAATCAGCTAAGTTATCAAATTTTTAATATTTTTGACAGAACTTGAGCTCCCTCTGCTCCTCCCATCAGAACTCAGCCACCATGACATGCTGAACTGATTTGGGAAAAATAGTTACAGCAAAAAAAAAATAATAAAA
>JACDJE010000121.1:3422388-3575617 GCA_016647715.1 Pavo muticus
AAAAGAAAATTAAAGATAATTGTCTCTGGTTAATCTTTGTTAGTACTTTATTTTCTCATGGACAAAAGATAAAATCTCTTTAAAGCAAAGTTAAGACATCACTGATAACTTAAAATGCTCTCCAAATACATACCAGTTAATTATACATTATCTACCTTTTACAGTGGACTTAAGGTTTTAGCTTATTAAAGAAGAGAATTTGTTGCTTGATAGCAGCAGCTGTGCTATAAATGAATGTTAAGGAAGATGATTATCTTAGTTAATTTGAAAGTAGTCTGTGTGCCAGCAATCTAACAAAGAAAACTTTAGTCCCACCAATCTTCACAAATTGTTCACAATTTTGATAAAATAATTATTATTTGGATTTGGTATAAATTCTTTTTTTTTAATTGACTTATCCATTACATAAAGTGTAAAAGATTAATTAAAGAATTTGTGTAGCTATTTAATAAATAAAGAGCTTAAATTTCAGTTTGAACAAGTAAACACTAGGCAGTTTATAAAAGACACACTCTCGGTGGTCTGCTTCAAGCTTGTGACTTTAGTATCCATTCTGTCTGCACCCAAGGGAACTGTTTGGGAACCCGCAATCTGAGATACTCTTTTCTGGAAAGTATGTTCATCACTCTGTGTAAGCTAATTAGATCGGTTTGGAGAGTAGTTAGCTTTTCCTTTCTTCACTTTGGTACCAGTGTGGCAGGAATGAACTACTGCTTGCTGGCTGACCTGGATGTTCAAGGAACTGTAAGGACCTTGCGGAGTAGGGGGCAGAGATCTATGAGTAAGGATTGTCAGTTTTTATCATTATATAGCCACTTTCTATATACTGAGGTGAATTTATAAAGGTCTGGAAATCACATACTGCCATCCCTTGAAAAACAAAGCCTTATTTTTTTCTTCCTTCCTTCCTTCCTTCCTTCCTTCCTTCCTTCCTTCCTTCCTTCCTTCCTTCCTTCCTTCCTTCCTTCCTTCCTTCCTTCCTTCCTTCCTTCCTTCCTTCCTTCCTTCCTGGAATGGAAGTACGAAGTTCAAATGTAAAGAGCAGCCCACTAAAGGCCAATACATGATTCTATAAATGCAAAAAGATGCTTTAAAATACTTCAAAATCTTTCATATTGCAAACTTGCACTGGCATGCTTGGGTATCTTTCCTTAATTCCAGTTTGAATCATGTTTCTTAGGAGGAAAAAAACATCACTTGAGAGCTCTCCAGTTGGCATTTGTCCAAAGGGCAGGCTTCAGTTGCATTGCATAAATCCAGAGTAATAACATGAATTCAGTCCAGTATGTCTAATTATACCAGTATAGAAGAATGCAGTATCTGTCCTATTTTATATTTAGGATTTTTTCTAAAGATTTATTCTTAGCTGGAATGTTAGTTTGAATGTCAGTGTCAAATGTCAGCTGGGGTGTTAAATGTTAGTTTTTTGTTTGCATCTTTGTTCCTTTAGTCCATGTAGATTAAACTAGCATTCTTCAGCTTGTTGAAACAGCGTAGGTTGTTTTTCCTTCCCATAAATCATGTGAATTCAAGTAGAACATTAAGACTTTCGACTTGACTGTGTTTTCTTTTAAGCCATTCTCTAGAAATGAGATCAAGTTATTCAAAGTTAATCACTTCTGTGCTCCCTTCTGAAATTGAATGCTTTCCTAAATTGGGAATAGTGCAACGTAAAAATCACCTGTTCCTCTATTCTATTCTTATCTTCTATTCTAAAATGAATAAAGCTGATCTCAAGAACACCATTGTCTTCCCAATGTAATTTCTGTTCAAATATGCTCGATTAATGTTCATTTACCATCATTTATATTTTACTTCTAAGAAAAAACAATGTAGGAATTTTGACTGATAAATAACTTGAAAAACATTACATTTCCTTATTTTTTTTTTTTCCTAATAAAAAAATCCTTAAATGGTTATGTAAGAGTATTGGTATCTGTGTGCTTTTCTGTGTGAATATTTGTATGATGCTACAATTTCTCATTTTAACCAAACAGGTAAATGAGCACTACAGCAACATACTTGTAACCTAATTTTAATGACACTCTGTGTCACTACACAATTATCTGTGATTTTACAGTGTTTTGTGGTGTTTCTGAAGATTACAACATAAAATTAGTATAACAGGTAGCACGCAAGAGTTTGCAGAGTGCTGACTGTCATTCAGAGTAGCTTCTTGGACTGGAACAACATAGGGTAGGTTATGTTTCCATTAACTAATAAATGAAATTGGTTTTCCTGTGTTTATGCAAATAAACACTTCACCATCCATTATGCTCAGACTTCTAAGCTCATTTCTCCTATCACTCACCACTGATGTATATCAGGATTAATTCTACTGAAGGTGATGACTAAGTAGTCCTAAATACTACTAAATTGATGATTTGGTAATGTTGATTTGATAGCAAGCTGTAATTTTTGAAGAAAGAATAAAATTAGTATTAAAAACTTCTAGCAGTGTGAATCCAAGTTGCAGCATGTTGTGTTGCCGTTTGGGAATTGCTGTCTCTGGGACAAAACCCTGTTGCATGTTTGGTTCTGAGACACACTGTCAGAACACTTGTGCCGTTCCTTCCCCTGTCCTTTTAACTGGCAGTAAGCTGTCATCATGAAAGTTGCCATGGGGTTTAGAGAGCTAAAAACATATTGCAATGGAAAAAAAAAAATAAAGTAAGGATTTAAAAAATAAAATCTTTTTAAAAAGCATCCGTTCCCTGACAGTGGAAAGAAATATGTGCATATAACAGCTGGAACAAAAAATATTCAATGGTTCTTTGGCTTCTTGTTATACTGGCTTCATTCTGATGCAGTTTCTTCTGTTTAATATCAATTTATAAAACTGTGTTACATGTTCACTGACCCCTGATAACTAAACAAATCCCAGTCTGCAGCTAGATGAATAAATCCCAGTTTAATATATGCTGATGATGGTTCAGTGAATTTATAATAAATTAACCATTAAAAAAAGCAGGTTGGAAGAAAAAGCAATAGAACAATCTGGGTTTGTGATACAGTACTCATTTCTAGTGGCAGTGTACTATAGATATATTTCTATACAGGCTACAACATATTCTTCAGTCAACCAATACTGTGGTGGACTTTTTTTTTTTCTTTTTTTTTTTTGCCAAAGAAAGAAATACTTTCATAATCAATTGCCATGATTAGAAAATCCTATTTTGTTTACTTCTTTCTATATGAACTGGCACTAGGAAGACACTATAATGAGAGGCCGTTATGCAAACAGAGGATTGAAAACCACACAACTTTTACTACATATTACATACCATTGGTGGATTGATTGTAGGATTCATTTCTATTTTGGTTTATCAAAGAGAGTGTTCCATGAGTCAAAGCTGATGCACATCACAAAGGCTTTGCAAAAGTGGAACAAAGCTGCAGTATATCACCTGGAGAATCTTCAGCTTTGTCTTGCTGGGCGAATTCAATTAAGAGTTTTGGCTGTTTTGGTTTAGCGTTGGTGAGTTTTGTATTTCTACTTTAGACTTGTCGTTGACTGAAATGTCGAAAGTGATCTACAGTTCTTTACTCTGCAAGTGCTTAAATGCTTTTTAGAGCTACATTTGAACCTCCTCTGCCTCCTTCTTACACATGCAATTTAAAGAGTATATATATATAAATTCCTGACACGTTTTAATCAGTTCAAGGTTTCTGTTAACATTTCTTGTTGTTAGAACAAGGATTGGCTTTCGAATATGTAGAATTGTTGAGCTGACAGTGTTAAATTTTAAATAACATAAGTAGTGCTCAAAAATAACATTATATTTGCATTATTTGGGGTGTCTAAGACATTACAGACATCTGAGTAGAGACAGCAATAGCAATGCATTAAGCAGATCAGAGAAACCAGTGTGTCACCTCTTCTGAAGATAACCTGCCAGAAAAATAAAAATCCTTCAAAGATATATTTTAACATTTTTCCTTTGGTCTTCCAAGCTTGTGAAGGTAGTGTAGGAGCCTAGGGAATATGTGGAAATTTAATTTACAAGATGAAAATGCTTAGGTTCAAACACTGATCCATTGTGATGTTGTTTCAAGTGAAGAAAAGTACATGCAGAATAGAAATTTTGAAGGGACATCAAAATTTCTTTTAGATACAAATGTATTTAGCACTGACATATGAAATTTCTCAATACATCACACTTCAAAGGGTTTTGTTTGTATTTTTTCAAGTACTAAAGTTTGGTGAAATTATGATCATATAAAAGTAGTTTAATGGATGAGAATAGCCTTACAACTGTGCAGTAGGTGCGTATCTTCTTGTTCTTTTCACTCAAAATCTGATAGCTGAGATTCAGATTTTAGTGAACAAAAGTCAGTAAAAGATACATGTCATTTTTCTTGATGCCGTTACTCAATCTTAACATCACAAAAGTGAGGGGGCCCTAGTTCTGGTTAGTGCTTGCTCATTGCAGTTGGGCTGGTACATCTGACCTCACTACACACCGCTGCAAGTTTTCCCCAGTTTCAGCTTTCATGTAGAGCAATACAAATTCATACAGCTATCATCTATGTAGATTTGTGAGGCTGGGTTTAACAAACATCTGTCCTGCATGGATTAGGTAGAGCTTATCCTGTCTTCAGATGGGCATCATCTGTCAAGTTTGCTTTCAGCTCTAATTTCCCCAACTTCTAGTAATATTATATTGTTATGCAGTAGAAAAGACGCTCCGGATGAAAGTAATCTAACTTCACCAGAATATTCCCAAAATTAAAAGAAGCCTGATTTGCCTATCTTAATGAAGGACATAAGGATGTCTTACTCTCTGCATGCTCCACAGACAAGCAGTCCATGGGTTAAAGAAAAATATCTGGATGTAATCATGGGTGAAATCATCGCTTCTTAAAACAGCACGTAATGGGCCTGACAAGAGACTCACTAATGATCTATTTTATTGGATATGTGCTTGTATTTCCTATACTTTTCATTTTTTTTCCTTTCTGAGAATATATGAGGAAACATTTCATTTAGAGATGGATCTTGGAAAGCTGAATGATGACCTCTTATTTGACAAAGGATACCTTTCTGATCAACATAGGGAAGAAATAGACCCTTCTAGTCCCATAATTCACTCATTCGCCTGTGGTTGATTTAAAAGGTGATTTAGTGAAAAGGTCATGTAGAAGCCAGAAACCAAAGTACTAAAGGAACTCCTTGGCCTCACCTAGTATTTCACATATCCAGAGCAGTATCAAAGGTGTTGTTTTCAACATGCCACTATAAAAGTTCCTATAAAAAGCATAATAAAACATCCTGTTACTACAAACCTGTCTTCTCAAAACCACCACATAACGCCACTGAAACAGTAAGTGTAATGTTTCCTAGTTGTGTTTTTTTCAGATGTACAGTTCTTGTTGTAGTTTGTAGGAAGAAATATCTTTTATTAGACAAGTAGCACTGTGAACACCAGATGTTATGAATATTGGTTACTTAGAGATTTGTATTTCTGGCCAAGTGTCAGATCCAGCTGAAGGTTTTTCCACAGAATTTATGAAGCCTCTCACCTATTCAGATTCCTCAGTGTGGGCTAGTAGGTATGCTCATTCCTCAGTGACACATTAAGGGGCTAATAAGGTGTGTCTTTAAAACAATCACCTATTTTCCTTTATTATTTAGGAATATTATTACCACTGAGGTCTTCATCTGCTAATTTGCATTAAATTAATCAAAAGCTTTAAAATATGATTCAAGTGGACTGATGGAGAGACTCTGCAGTTCTGTCATGGACGCATCGGCCTTTTCAACTAGCAGTTCATAAAGGAGCCCAAGACATTATTCATATTCTTATTAAGTCTAATAGCAGAGAGAATGGACTTACTAAACTAGTCTCTGAACACCAAGATGACAATAAATTGCAGCACAGTGAATTGAAGATCTGTGTGCAGTCCTGTCTAGAATTCTGATGTCATTTCTTACATAGATGTTTGTTCCCATTTTATGGTTAATGCTAAAAAGTTGCACAAAGAGCTCTTGATATCAAAACTCATTATTAAAAACTATTTGCATGTGAGCTGCATTTATATGACAAAAGTGGCTTTTTTTTTTTTTTTTTTTTTTGATAAGTCAAAGGAAAAGCCTGAAAAAGCCTAAAACAGCATTTTGTAACACATAGGAAGTAGTCTTGGTTTTGTTAAATGGTTTTGAGTATTTATGAGCTAATGATGATTCTTTGAAAAGGTAATCAGCTTTCATGCATAGAACTGCAAATGTGTGAGAATAGGGATATAATGTAAGACTGAGTCAGAAATATTGTTTCTGTAACAATTTTTAATCAAATAAACCATATGGCTGAGTTTACAACTAAGACAAGTATTTCCATGTTTATATCAGTACCAAAGTGCAAACAAAATTATAAGAAAAAAATGCAGTCTTAAATTAAGGGAAAATATAATTTGAATTCTAGCACATGGAACAGTGAATAGTACTTCTTCTTCTTTTTTCTTTTTAATAATATAGAATTGGTAAAATGCCTCTAATTTCCATATACTGCTTTTTCATGAAATGATCTGGATTTCTTAACATCACATGCTTGTATTTTAAAAATTGTGATCATAAATATGACTTTTTCAAGAAAAAAAGAAACTGTGCTTGCAGGAAAAAGGGCTACTCAGGAGATGAGTAAATTAAATGATATTTTGATCAAATACGAACTCTTTCCATGCCAGGGCATATTGATAGGATAAATAGAAGATGAGGCATCTGATACTGATGCTTAGTCAACACATTCTTGCTTTGGGCAGATGACAGCATGTTGCACTAATGTTGAACTACTTCTAAATGATTGTAAAACTCTTTTATAGAATCACTGCACAAAAATCACAGGCAAAATCTATCTTTCCCTGAACGTGTCTTAGAAAGCCTTTAATATGTTATTCTAAACAAAAATATCTTTGTTCACCCCTATGGAAGCAGTCAATCTTTCACAAGCTTTTGTGTGTGAGCATGGAACTAATCAGTTGTGATTTCTTTAAAGAATTTGCATTTTACATCCTCTCTACCATGATAATCTCAGATTTCTTTCACACTAGCAACCTTTCTTCTCATGCAATACCGCCAGCTTTTCCTCCAGTCCTTGTGATGGTTACAGTTGCTGTTGTTGTATGGTTATACATGTATAATTTGAAGATGTCTCTACCAGTGCTATCAATCATAAACAGCTGTAATAGATTGTTACACAATTCTTTCTAAATGTGCTCAACTTCAGCTCTAAAGTTGGTTCTATCTAGCTCAAAAATTGCATTTCTTTAGGGTTCAGTAATTGTAATTTGTGATTATCCCCCGAGGTCTCTGACAGCACACTGTGTTAATATCTTCAAAGCTTCTGTTTCTATCTTGGGCTTTTTTTGTGTTCTTACTACAATCCCTTTTTTTTTTTTCCCCCCAACAACATTCAAAATATAGCTCCCTGATAATGTAGCTAATGTTTAATTATCACAGCCTAGTCAGGCATGCATCCCTGTTCCAGGGTCACTGAATAGTTTGCCAAACTAGTGGACTGTCATTAGAAATATGGATTACTTTGGTAACTACACGCTATTAATATTTATTAATTATAGCAGTGCCAGTGGCATGTTGTCAAAACAGCTTTGCAGGATCAACTCTTACACATTGCAGTCTTTTAAATCTTGTTTCCATAGGACACCAATTGCCCCCTTGTCCCTTGGGTATTTCAGTATACACTGTTCATAATTCATTACGTGTTTTAATCACAGTGGCCTAACAACTGGACAGAAAAGATTTATACAAAAAAGCTGAATTTCTTCCTTTTTTTTTGTTGGAATGCAAATCATTTTTGCATGCTTTGGGGCATAAAAGATACTGTTGATTAAGGTTTTTATTGTTTGGCATTACAGAAATGTTGCTGTCATTTTTTCTGTTTCTCTGTATTCCTTGTTTTTTTATTGTTGTTGTTGTTTTTATTATTATTTATTTTTTTATTTTTTAGTATGAATAGCAAAATGTGGAAGAATAGTTCTAAAAAAGCCTTTACCTACTGTCAAATTAAACAGAAAAGCAACCTGATCATGCTAACTAAGATAAAGGAATATCAAGGTGGGTTATTGTCTTTGACCTCTACACAAGGAATTCTTGTCACAGGTTTTACCCTCACTTTCTGTGACAGTACCTGTATCATTGCAATATAGAATACATGTATACCTCTAACTCAGAAAATCAGTAAATCACATTAATTCCACCTACCCTACCAAAACTCAGCAGCTGTATTAGCTGTGTGGTTTAGAGCAGGACATCTGCTTCATGCCCACCTGAATAGATGGATCATAAAGAACAGATTACTTACAATTCCAACAGCTGCTTTCTTGTAGTTGAATGACTGCTTTTCTTCAGTGCAGTGTTTTGTTTCTCAAGTAGACCAGTTAAAGCAGGAATCTGGTTTTAACGGTTGTTTTTTTGGGTTGTTTTTTTTTTTGCTAACTCCTGCTCTTAGTTCCTCATGGGTCGCCACAGCTGTTTGCTGGTTATAACTGTGTCAACAGATGCACAGACAGTGTAAGAATATGGAAAAAGAATTCAGAAATGGCTCCAATCTAAGGAGTAAATCTTTGAAAAGAGATATCCACATCCATCACCTGAAGCTGTGAACCCACTACACTTCCTATCCTTGAGACAGGGAGCCCAGGAGATAAGCCCTTTTCTTCTATCTCCATCTTTTACCAAGCCAGCCACAGGGTAGGTGTGTAGGTTCCCCAGTATAACTGACTATCAATTAATTGTATTTCATCTGGATGACTCGGAAGCACACTCTTAAGTACAAGAAAGAGGATCATGTCTAATTCCTAAGGAAGTTTGCCACCAAAGCAAGAAGCATTTCTATTGATTTCAACTCGGGGCAATAACATCTCCACCCACTTTTCTAAATTTCTCGAATTCTGGTTTATTTTAAGAGATAGCTCCAGCTGAGGATGGGGCTTAATAGTTCTGGCAGTGCTCCAATCTAAGTACCCAGCAGCATTGATTAAATAAAGCAGTGATTCCAGAATCCTTTTTTTTCAGTTTCAAATTGGAAAATTGCTCAGAAACAATCACCTGTATTTTCTATAACCAGTTTGCTTTCCCCCGTTTTCCATGGAGAAGGCTTGTGCTTACCCTGCTGAGAAATAGCCATTGTCAGGAATATCAGCATGAAATTGCACATGTACATTAGCGTCACCAACACATCTAGTGATTACCCCTCTTGTTTTAGGAGGCCTTTGAACCAATCAGGAGTGTTTATCACAGTTGGAGCTCATCAGTGCTATGTAGAAACCTTCCATTCCAGGAATAGTTGCATGCTCAAATTCCATGCTAGAAAAGAAAAAAAAATGGGAAGGTCATCATGTCTAAAATCATTATTCTTGTGTTATTTTAAGATAAAGAGTCAGACATAATACAATATCCATTTCATGTATTGTTTACTGTCAGCTTGGTAATTGAACATGAACTTTATTATTTCTTAACTATGAAAATAGTGAAGTAGAATCATTTTTTCAAAGTGCTTCATTTTTGATCTCACCTCCATTCCATCCTGTAGACAATAATCATGGCATATACCAGAACTGACTTGGAAAATGGAAGGGAAACAGATCACTTTAATAGTATGTCACAGAAATTATCTGAAGCTGGGATTTTTGCATTTTAAATTGACCTTCAATATGGCTTAGGCATCTAATGCTCTTATGTTTCTTTAAAAAGTCTCTGTCCAAGAGACACTGAATTTCTTGGAGTCAAAGGTAATTTGAACTTTACCAAAAGCAGAAATCTCTTAAGCCTCTTTCTGTTAAATCTGATGTAGAAGTCTCACAAGAATTTGTGCATGTAGTAAAGCCTTACTGCTATAACATATATGAATGAATTACCATTGACCTTTTGAGAAGTGAAGGGAGTTTTTTGTAGGTTCTGCGGGAAGTGTAGGTAATATGAAATAAAATATTCAACTGTTGTGCTGAAAATTACCTGTGGCTTTCCAATGTCCTTCTGCTACCAACCTGCTTAGATATGAACAGACCATTGTAAATGTATGAGCAGTTTATATTATATATGTTGAGAGTTTGATGTTAAAAAAAATTCAGACCATACATCAAACTCAGATCATTTGTAATTTACAAAAGAAATCCTATTTTTACTGCTGTTCATACAGTTAGATTTTTAATACTTGTGAATTAATATCTTAAAAATACATCTCTTATTTAAGTATGACTGTGTGGCTGAGGTTCCCAAGTGAAATAGGTCCTGAGAAAGAGACTATGATACGGTATTTTTGGTGCAGTACAAATTGGCACTGAAGTCCATGAAGAGAAAGAAATGGTACTCTGTGACATTGTGACTTTTGGCATATCTTTTTGTGTGTACAAAAGCATTCTGTCTAGTGATGACTTGGGTTTTGCTCGTAATATAATGCTTGAGTGAATACAGTCAGGATAGTTTGAAGGTCTTGGATAACTTAGCTCTAAATTCTTGTTTAGTAAATCTTAGTTGTGGCTTCAGGAATATCACTCAATATTGCTGGCTGTTTCCAGCAACATTACCACCAACATTAATATATGTCAAAATTTTGAAGGATTCAAAGATTAAAACAGAATCTGAATTAACTACTACATGGATGGAGAGATAATTAAAACTAATAAAGATGCTGTTCTTCAGCAAATCACCTCTCCTCAGCTGAAACCTGGTAGCTCACTATTTACTTAACTTTAGTCCACTGTTAATATAAGAGTTTTACTTTAACTACCTTAAACTCAAGCTGAATAAGACAAAAAAATTCAGTTTCTCAGATGTGTGGAGTAGACAGATAAGTCTGCTTGTGTCTTGAACCTTATTTAAATTATTCTATTTTAAGGAAGTATAGATTAACTTTTTCTGTTTCCTAATATTTCTATCAGTTATTTATAATGGAAAAACTAAATGACATGAATAGGAAAGGCATGCATTATGGAAGTTACACATGTATAGATACATTTCTAAAGAATGTACAAAATTAAGACATAGACTGTAATCTCTGCCTTGGATGGTTAATTGGTTGAGGAAGCTGAATAGAGCTTTTATCCTGTTCTTTCAAAGCAATCCATGGTGTAGAAAAATAATAAAATAATTAAAAACCCATCTAGGACTGGATGATCCTGTGGGTCTTTTACAACCTTAGTGATTCTATGATTCTATATATATTAGCTGCAATAAAAATCTTTTAACTTATGATTGAAGTGAAGGACATTATAAATTGATAGTCATAATTATCTATAATAATACAACAAGCTCAAGTCAAAAGTTGAAATAGAGTAGTTTAAAAACACAACTAAAGATAGCTACACCAAATTCTCATTGGTGTAAAAATAGCACAAGTTGGTATAAAATTTCCTTGATTACTTTAATAATGTAGAGTGCAATGTTGTAGCAAAAGTTTTCTTGTCCTGTAGTGCATGTGGCAAATCCAGCTGAAGTGCATTAATCCAAATTTTGATGGAGTGTGTGAGGCTGTGAGAAGTAGCAGTCTACACTGATATTTGTGCTGCCTGTCTTCACTGGTTATTGCCCATACCAGCTAGAGAAAAAGCAGTGTAGGCGTTGTCTACCCATGCAGTAGTTAAACTTCCAGCTGCCATGTATCTCTGCTGTTTTAATAATTCCAATCCTAGATGTATACTTTCAACCACAGTAGTAAAAATTCACATTAGAAACCTTTTCCATCACACCTGTATCTTCACTTAATGCAGGGGCTGCCTGAGGCTGAAATACAATCAAGTACACGCAAATAATTTTTATTGGGACTGATTCTGCATATGTTTTGAATAATTTAAACATGATTAAAGATACCTAGCAAAATGCAGTATTGCATCCTGGGCTATCAATTCTAGAGACAGGGAAATAAATAGGAAGGAGCTGGTGTGCACTTTTCCACCTCCCCAGTTCTAGGATTAGTTCGGTGGCTTTGTTGATTTCAGAAAAATACAACATCGCTGGAGCTGCAGGGTTTATTTTCTTGTTCATTACTTTTCAGTACTCTTGAAGGAAAGGTTTAAGGTGTTTAGTAATTGTTTTGATAGGGTAAAAGTAGCTTAGCAGACCTGAAATTTGGGACAGAGTAGTGTTTTTCTAAAACAGCAGTATCACTGTTATTAAGTTCCCCCACGCATTTAGAGGATGATTCATGGTTCATCGATGCTGGTGTTTAAAATGTGTTCATTCATAGACATACTTTTCAGACAGTTCACAATAATCTAGTTACAAAGTTAAGTTTTCTTTAGGTAATCAATGAATTCCAGGAACATAGTAAAGAGCAATGAATAAATAAATAAATAACATTACCTGGTTACTTCCACAGCCTCTCGTAAATTCTTTTCTTCAGTGCTTCAGTAGCAATAGAGTACTTGAAGCGTAAAGGTAAAGGCTGTCAAATCAAAGTTTTGGCACATTGGCGGCTGTGATAATATACACCCTTCTTACTTTCCTTTCCAAGCTATCTACTCCATCCATTGTTAGATCTTTGGAGTGGAATATTACATGAATTCCCAATCTTGAAGTGTCTGAATTCTTTACAGTGCATGCTATATTTAGTATGTACATGCAAAACTGCTGGTCAAACTGAGGGAAAAGGAAAAGAGAAGAGAAGAATACAGGGATGCAGTCTGGTCATGCATGGGTGAGATCAGGAAATCCAAGGCAGAGATGAAACTAAACATGGCTAAGGATGTGAAAAACAGCAAAAGAAGTTATAGATACATCGGTCAGAAGAGACAGGCAAAGGATAGTGTACCTCCTCTGATAAATGAGAAGGGAGAATCACAGAATGGCCTGTGTTGAAAAGGACCATAATGATTATCTAGTTTCAACCCCCTTGCTGTGTGCAGGGTCTAGCACCTGATGCCTCAGCTAAATGGGGTAGAATTGAGTCTAAACTTCTTTTTTGTTTGTTTTTGTTTGTTTTGTTTTGTTTTTAATATAAACAGGAAAAACATTGGAGTTGTTAAATTTTATAGTAGGCTAAAGTATGTTGAATTACCTCGTGGACTCCATGGATTCAGCATGCATATAGACCTTATCTTGCCAGGAATATTTACTGATGGTTTCATGCTCATGTACTTGATTAACAAAGGCAATCAAAATAATTAAATAGCATGGTGTTTTGTGATCGACTGCACCTAAGATTTGTATGGCTTCACAGACCCATACTTAAATAATACCACTATAATAATATAGCTTTAGAAAGTAGTGTCTATTTCTTGCTGCTTCAAAAATAAGTTTTGTGTAAAGTCATAGTACTTCTCATTTGTAATGCTAAATTCAATTTTATCCAGATTGTATCTACCTTTGTAGAACTTCCTTATCTCTATGCTTATTTGACATAATCAGATCTTCCCGTGGTTCAGGCCAGCATACTCCCAGCTGAACTGTAAAACTAATATTGTTTTCTGACTGCTGATAATATGGGACTATACTTAAAAAAGACTTAAAATATTCCACAGAAACTATTTAGATTAGGGTTATACATGATACATATCAATGTGTATTTCTTTAAGTAGATAACTAATGCTCTTTTAATGCATATTTAATGTTGCCTTAGATTATATTTGTACCACTACTGTACTGGTAGCAAGACCCAAAATACTCTTCAGAACTCTAAATTATTTTATAAAAAGAAAGAAAAGGCTTTCTCTAATTATCTCTGTATCCTTCCCTGGAAAAGCAGAACACCTTACAATGTCTAAATACTATCTCACTAGATCCTGCTGAAAGAATAATTAACAGAGACAGGGAAGAAATAAGCTTTGCTTTCACAGACTTTGTTCTGCAAAGTCCTTTTCCAAGGGAACTCAAAGGAAAGATCTGCTTAATCACTTGATTGCCATTTCATGACACCCAGACTCTTTCAGTCTCATATGTCGCTGCTGTCTGAGAAGAAGTAAGATGTATAGTGCATCCAGAGCCTTAGGACAGATTTTCATCATGATAATCACAAAATGAAAGGGCAATCTCAAAAGCACTTATTTTAAATACAGGAGGCTGGCTTTTGCTGAACCTAACATCATTTGGTGGCTTTTAAGGTCTGTAATTTCTACTCATGTTACTGCATTCTAACTATTATCCTGCTTAGCTTTTGTTTCTCATGAAGATTAAAGCGATCTGTTTGATGTGTGCAAAGAAGGGAGTGTAGAGAAATGGTAAATTAATTGGAAGTTGTCAGCTTCAGAGAACATTTTTGACATGAGCACTGTAAGGCGGTTAACAAACAGACTAACTCATTTGCCTCACCATGAAATGAAAATAAAAATCACAACATTATGATAAAATCTTGACTAGGAAATGCCTGTAAGTCTTAGAAGCCTTAGGTTCTTTTCCTCCCTGGGCTTTGGCACTGTGATATATGCAAACCACGTCCTACATAACTGTGAAGTGAAATAGGTTCTATGAAGAACAGATGGACCAGGGCTAATGTTGCAGTGTGCATTGGAGACGAGAATAGATTAATACCACAAGGGGAAGCTGGAGGAAAATTGGAAAGATGGGGGTATTTGAACTAATTCATGAATCATTTCCAACTGATAGTTATGCCTTCAGGCACAGTGAATAATATCAAGGAAGCATATTTAAAATTTTATAAGTTTATCTTAATGTGGATTAGAATTAAGAGCCATACTTTCAGATGATTAAAAGAAAAATCATGTATTCCCCTGCCCAGAATATACCTTTGTGATTTAAATATTGCTGATGAGCACAATTATGTGCCTTGTGGCATGAATTGCTCTTTTGAAAACACATGGTAGCTTCATGGACTTGGCACACAGCTTTTGGGGATGGATTTTTTTTTTTTCACAGAGCCCTGTAGGAGCCATGAGAACATGTTCTACAGCTTGTATCCAAACCACAGCTATGTAGCTCTGTACTGCTTGGAGGCATGTGCTGATTGCTAGATCTCATTTGCGATTAACCTGAGAATTCAGGTAATTTTGACATGCTTAAAATTATCAGGATCTGAAATAATTAGGATACTCAAGAAATATGTATTTTCCCAGTATCAGTGAAGGTGTCAAAATTTTGTTTATGGGTGGCAAAGCATATCGTGTTTTAGGATTCTTCATCTTTACAAAAACTTACTAGTGTATGGATGAGCCCAATTACTATTTTTCATAATGGACATGGTTAATAAAAGTAAAAAACAAAACAAAACAAAACAAAAAACTGTAAGGGAAAGCAAATACATAGATAATTGTTTGGATGCTCTACACTCTCCATATGACATCTTGGGAGATTATTCTCAAGCTGCAGAGGAGGATGCAAAATGACAGCAAGGTAGGATTTGGGGAAATAACTAATGAAGAAGATGGCTAGTTCTATTTGTGTTGCTTTTTTGTGGTTTTTTTTTTTAGTTAGGAAATAATCTACATAAGTTTATCTTCATCAGCAAAGAAGATCCTGGATCGTGCCTCTTTTGTTCAATTCTTTCATTCCAGGCAAGGCTCAATGGGAGAAAAAGGCATGAAATGACTCACTTGCCTAAAACTTGATTCTGCTGATTTCTTTATAGGTTGCAAATCTGGCCTGTTCTATCTCAAATAATGAAGAAGGTGTGAAGCTAGTGCGTATGGCAGCAACACAGATTGACAGTCTGTGCCCACAGGTAAGCATTATTTGTGCTGGAAAGTAACTGAGAACTCTTTCAGCATTAGAGAGCATCTGACAGGAAAGACACCCTAGTTGAAGACTTTAGCCTTGCCTATGTCATTAAACTGTCTTCTGTGTCTGCTACACAAAATGAAAAATACATTCATATCTTGAGACTTGGGTATTGAATATGGTGAAATGCTTTATTTTTAATAGTCTTTTATCCATTTGTTCCTTAGCTTGTGAAAATTATTGCCACTCCTTGTAAAAACTAATTTTGAATAACAGGTAATAAATGCTGCGCTGACATTGGCTGCCAGACCTCAGAGCAAAGTAGCACAGGACAACATGGACGTCTTTAAGGATCAGTGGGAGAAACAAGTGCGAGTTCTCACTGAAGCCGTTGATGACATCACTTCAGTGGATGATTTCCTCTCTGTTTCAGGTACTGGGATTAATGCTAAATCAAAGCAATGGGTCACAGCTGAAAAAAGCTGTAATTATTAAAGCTTCATCCTTATTGGAAATCTTATGCTCTCACTGGGAGCATCCAAGCCATGCTAATTAATCCCTAGTAACAATGGTTGTTCTTTTGTCTTCCAGAAAATAGCATCCTATATGTGCTTCTATTTCTAAAGAGAAATTTTGTTTTAAGTCAGGCATATACTGTGTATGAGTCTCATTTAGATGCATTATTAGGACATGACCAGTATGTGCATTTCCAGAGAGATGGAATGTTCATCTGGGTCTCATTTATTTGTGTAGCAATGCATCCAAACAGAAAGAAGTAAAATAGCAGTAGAAATAGCATTTTTTTTCACCTCTAACCTCTCTAGAAAGGACTATAATACAAAGCAAAACCTTACGTAGAAAAGGAACTGACAAGGGAGGGACACTGAGTCATTGTCTTTTCTCCATTCTCCTTGTACAGTCCTGCAACTTGTAGCAAATTTGTTATGATATAGTCATATGCAATTTATACTATAATTGCAAGTGCTGTCTGAACTGATTATTGGTGCAGAAAAAATCATTTTTCTATTGCAGTTAGAAAGAGGTGAATTTAGTTTTTGTTAATAAGGGTGTAGAGGCAGCCAAGGCTACCTTGCAGAAAGCTAACCTCACAGAATAGCCAAGCTTCAGAAGATAGCTTAGCCTTGATTTTCTTTTCTTCTATATACTTTCCTTGACACTTCCTTAATTTCCTGATAAAGGTTAAATATCTTTGGACCTTTATTTTCTTTTTCACTTTGCTTTTCAATTTTTTTTTTCTTCTTGTTGTATCCCACTATTATCAGTTAACAAGGAAGTGGTTTGGTGAACTGCAAGCATAATTACACTCCACTATTCAGCACCACTGCTAGAGTGTTTACTGTAAGCCATGACAAAAAAAACCAAAAACTCTCAGAATACAAGGGTACTTCAGAATTGTGGGGGTTTATCTGAGGATGCAAACACTTTTTAGCAGAAATAGTTCTGCAAGGAGAGGGCAGGACAAGATGTCAAGTGCAGACCCAGCCCACAAACTGAAGAGTTGGGAAACATGCTCTGAATTGACATTTTGTTATTTTGTTATTTGTTTAGGGACTGTTGCTCACTCCAAACACTTGTTTAGGGACTGTTGCTCACTCCAAACACTTGTATCCATAAAATCAAAGGTTATTTAATCAGATGACATTTTTGTTTTTTCTCAAATCATATTTTATCATAACATAATATTGAGATAGCTTTGATGTGGAATAATTGGCTTTAGATCCAAACTTCTCAAGGCAACTGAAAAGTTAGTATAACTATTGTTTTCAGATTTCTTTCTAATACTGCTCACAGACATATCCATCATATAAAATAAGTAAACATCTAATGCATCTAGAAAGCCTGTCACTACTAGCTCTGAGCTTGGGAGCCTCGGATTACGCAGAGCAGTTTTCTTTTCAGCTGTTAAACCAGTGAAGCATCAAAAATGGTCTGGTGTCTGATTAAACGTATCTCATAAAATGACACTTCCTCCTTTTCATATTGAGTGTCACAACTGATGGCATGTTTTATTAATACAGTGCCTACCAAAAGAAGGCACATCCTAATTTTAATCAGTTACTTTGTATTCCAAACACAATACCTGCTGCTGCTCAGGAAGAACTTCTTGTGGGGTAAAATTTGACCATGATAAAGAAAATGGCAATGGTTAGAAGGAAATAGTGAAGAAATATTTTAGCAAGACAGTGTTTTTAAAATTCGGACATAGAGTTTCGACTTTCAAATGACTCTGAGTGACAGCATAGGAAACTTACAGTCTTCATTCTGTGTTTAAAATTCAGCATCACGTAAACCATTTCTTGAACTCTCAGCTGGTCCAACATTGGGTTTCTAACAGCGGAGCTTAGTGTGTCACTCTATTTTTGCGGCAAAGGATAATTAACAAAAAGTAGTTGATGAACTGATTGATTTAGTTTTACTTATTCTGAACAAACAGTATTTTATTTTACTTGTGGCTGTGGCAGAGAAGTAAATTGCTGTTTAGAGTTTCTCAGAGCAAGTTAGCTCAAATAAGAAATTCCATAATGGTTTTATTATTGAGATGATTTTTATCTGTACTGGCTGGAGGGAAGTGATGTCCAAGCTAGTCAATGTCTGCTTCATCCTTTCACGTTATCTGTATGTGAGGGTTCCACATGAACTATGATGCTGCAACATGTGAGAGTGAATGGCTCAATCCCGAGCCAAGAAAAATTAATGGAACTCCTGGGATTTCCATAAACCTACTTGATATTCCATCATCTGAGCAGACTCACTGTAGTTGACTGTTACTTCAGAATATGCTGTCATATAAGATTATACTGTGTGTCATGAAATATTCACATCTTAATACTTTGTGCAGATGGAATGGATGGAGCAAGGGAGATGAACTGCTCATGCACAGACTTCCTGCTATTAGCAAAGACCATTTGCTGTTATCTTTTCAAAATGGTTCATTTTCTTTTCTAACTTACTTAGGCGCAAATGAAATATACATATTAAACGTTTATTGAAATGGGTAAATTAATCTTCAGGAAATTGCCCAACTGTTTATTAGAGTATCTGCATAATATCTGGCTATGTTCCTTTTTGCAGTGGTTTTTATTATGTTGTCATTATCATAGAATTTAATGTGATATTTGAAATTAGTGTGACTGTTTTTCAAACTGCAGATTGGCACTCTCAGCATAGGTGAGAGTGCCCACTACATTTTAAAGATAAATACTGCATAAGATAAATAGCAATTTTTAATGTATTTTTGTTTCTCTTTTTACCAAAATCAGTAAGCTTTGCTATGACGGAGAGTAAAATGAAAGGCTTATATATCTGTGCATTTCTTCCTACTTTCCAGAAAATCATATTCTGGAAGATGTGAATAAATGTGTGATTGCTCTCCAAGAGGGAGATGTCGATACCCTGGATAGAACTGCTGGGGCCATCCGAGGCCGTGCAGCCAGAGTCATTCACATCATTAATGCAGAGATGGAAAACTATGAAACTGGAGTTTATACCGAGAAGGTACTGGAAGCAACCAAACTGCTCTCTGAAACAGGTAAGCTTGTGTGAAATATTGCTCAATATTAACTCATTTAAAATCCCCAGTTAGTTTTCCCAAGTCTGCAACTCAAAGGGGAATCAGTGAATGAAAACGAAATCTAAACAGACAAATTAATGACAATATATGCTTTTTGGTTTTCTACTCAGTGCTACTGCAAAAATCACATTGACGAGAGCTGTGTAAGAGAAGAGATTCAGTGATCCATCAAAGATAGTGTACTTCATCAGAGTTGCAGTGTATTTGAATAAATAACACACGGTTTGTTTTTCAAGATCCCAGGCTGCTGGTTATGCATTTTGTCTCTATCAAATGGTTGTGAGGCACTGGAACAGGCTGCCCAGTGATGTGGTTGATGCCCCATCCCTGGAGTCTTTCAAGGTAAGACTGGATAAGGGCCTGGGCAACCTGATCTAGCTATGCTGTCCCTGTTCCTTGAAGGGGAGTTGGATGAGATGGCCCTCAGAAGTCCCTTCCAACTCTAAGGATTCTATGATTCTGTGATAAAATCATTACAAACATTACTCTGTGTTTGTGACTTAAGTGTTTCTAATCAAAACAAATTTTCATTGAGGATACATTCAAGCAACTGAAAGTATATTATCCGAAAAAAATATGTATTATCTGAGAGACTGTGAAGTATGCTAGATTGAATGGAAAGGAAAAAAATGTGGATTATTTTTAACTTCTTTTTGCCTTCACAGATGAAGAGCAAGGTTCATCTGACTAACTGTAGGCAATTACATATACACATGTCACTTTAGGCTCTTTCTTGCTCAGTATTACCTGTTGCTATATGTACAGCTGAATTGTTCAGTCTGGGTAGTATTATCAAGCACTCTCATTTCAAAGCAGAGGTCTGCATTTGCTCAGATGCATGATACTTTGAATTGCATTTAGTTTACACACTAGATCTCCACTCATGGTACAAATGACCAGATATTATGTAGATGCACAAGGGTAGATACCTGAAAATCATAGAATCACAGAATGGCTTGGATTGGAAGGGACTTTAAAGCCCATCCAGTTCCAATCCCACTTCTGTGGGCTGGTTCCCCCCCATCAGCTCAGGCTGCCCAAGGCCCCATCCAACCTGGCCTTGAGCACCTCCAGGGATGGGGCACCCACAGCAATCTGGGCAGCAGTGCAGGGCCTCACTGCCCTCTGAGTGAAAAATTTCTTCCTAACATCTAATAATAATAAATAAATAAACAAACATATAAGATAATAAGCTACATCTTTTCAGATTTAATGAGCTAATATTTATCATCTAATTTTATGTAAAAATTTTACTATTAATTTTTCAAAGGAGTACCTGTCAATTATAAAGCACAATTAAATAAACAAACAATGGGCACAGTGAATGCTTATGTTCTGTACTTAATGTACTTTTTGATATAATTTGATTTATAACTAAGTGCTAGAAGCTCTGGACTAAGTGCTTCTTGACAACATCGATTTATTAATGCTGGGCTCAATGCTTAAAACTGATCCCCTGTTCCTCAAAGTCAAACATAATTATTTATTTTGTACTTAGTAAAATTTAAGAAAACTTGTAATAAACCAGGAAGAGAGAAAAGACACATTGCACTACACACTGCAACACAGTTTCTGTCTACGGCTTTTTAAGCCGCTTACAAAGGGGTTGAATATTATTTCTCCATGGCTGATGATTAACAAAACAGTAAGCTTTGTTGGCTCATTCTGTAACCCTAGAGTAAAATGTTGGTATTTAGATGACACTGCTCCATTCTATGCCCTGCCAATTTATGCTGTCTCCTCTACCCTAGAACTGGTCTCTATCTATGTATGCATCTGTATAGCTATGGATATAGATATGCATCTATCTATGAGTGCGTACTTATATATTTATTATAGCCTTCAGCTTGAGATCTAGTACAGGATAAATCAGCGATGAGTCATTTATTTAGTCAGGCTCCACCCATAGACATATATATCAAAATCTGTGAGCAACACAACGATAACTATCTCATCTTTTTCATTTTTGTTTCTCTTTATTTTTACTTGAACTTATATTTGTTTCTAAATGAAATACTTCAGAAAGCTGGGAAAAATTTAGTTGAATTACAATAGAAGGGAAATAAGCAGAGCACACTTCTTTAATAACTATTACTTACCTTAAGCTATCAGCTCAGGAAAGGAAATCTTCTCTTAACATGTAAGCCTTCTTCTCTCAGGATTTCATAGGGTTATGTGAGTATGGGATTTGATCCAGAGATCAGAAATATAGACACACTATTTTGGAAAGAGAAACACTAATGCGCGTGCTAATGTTTACTGGGGGAAGAAAGTTCATCTTTGCTGTAAGTGATACGGATAGTTTTTGAGAAAATGCAGTCGTGCAAGATTTACTTTAATAACTTTTCACCTTAAAATATGTTTGTTGTTTTAATTTACAGCCAAAATCTCCTTTTAAATATATGGTTGTTTTTTTCCAGTGTTTCAGTGCTTTCTCAGCTGTGCTTGACTAATCCACTGACTTAATAGCCAAGCACTTATTTGAGGCTAGATTATTGTCTGAGAGCAGTATTACATCAGGACGTATTGGCTAATGTCTCTTTTTAATTGGGTACTTTTATTTTCCTTTAAAAACAAACTAAAAGCTTGACTCTCATTTACTGTCATTCTTATAAATCAAAGATGAAAACTATAAAACCACTAAATCTAGATCTTACTCAGAACAAAGACAAAACACAGATTTCAGCAGATATTAAGTGTGTGCAGGAGTACACTAAAGCTTCAGGGCTTAATTTTCATTTGTGTCTTTGTTTTTTTGGGACAGTTGAGAAAACAGTGAAGTATTCCTACTTCTTTAACTTGGTTTCCTAAAGAAAAAGGGTCAGTGGCTTCCTTGTCAGCCCATGGCTGTGGGTCAGGATTATGTGCAGTGGGAAGAGCCAGGGCCAGGCACAGCCCAGAGATTGGCAGACAGGGATTTCTGTAGGCTCCTGTTGAATTTTTCCTTGTTGTTTAACATTGGCATTTGCTTAGCGTTTTTAGAGGAAAAAAATGCAATTTAAAAAGTCAGAAAAATACAAAAAATATAATTCTGCTATATCATAGAATCATAGAATGGCCTGGGTTGAAAAGGACCACAATGATCATCTAGTTTCAACCCCCTGCTATGTGCAGGGTCACCAACCACTAGACCAGGCTGCCCAGAGCCACATCCAGCCTGGCCTTGAATGCCTCCAAGGAGGCAAACTCCTTGGGCAACCTGTTCCAGTGTGTCACCACCCTCTGTGTGAAAAACTTCCTCCTAATATCTAACCTAAACCTCCCCTGTCGCAGTTTAAAACCATTCCCCCTTGTCCTATCTCTATACACCCTCATAAACAGGTAAATATATATATGGTAAAAGAAAGAAGGAAGGGCAGTAGGATAGGGAAAAAAAGAGAGAGTAGAAAGGGAAGGTGAGAGGCAAGGAAAAGGGCGAAAAGCAGGGCAAGGGAATATGAGAAGACAGAACACAATTTGTCTATGAGTCTTGAGATCTTTCATAATGTTGAGCCCCACAGAAACCTGCTGGAAAGGGCCCATTGCCTCTAATAAGGAGGTGTTCGTGATCTACTCAGCAATTTCTTGACAAGTTGTAACAGCTGAAGGGAAAAAGCTTTAGTTTCCAAACAGAACCAGAACTGGCTGGGATGGGCTGTGGTGGTTTTCTTTAGTTTGCATTGGGATATCAGGAAAACAAGTGGGAAGAACCAGTGCTCTAATACTTTGGTTTACAGGCTCCTGCAAAAAGAAATTGGAAACTTTGGAATCATCTACTGTATGAATCAGACCAGAAATTGGAGTTCCATCTTTTAGCATGTTTTAGAAATATTCTAATAACCCGATAACTGGGTTTTTTTTTCTTTTTTTTTCTTTCTTTTTTTTTTNTTTTTGTTTTTTTTTTGTATTTTTGCTTTAAAACAGATGTTAAGTGAGATGCATAAAATATACTGTTTTCAGTATGAGTAAGAACAAATTTAAGGGCATCCATTTAAGAAGAAAACGTGGTTTTCTGCCACAGTGAAACTTCACTTCCTAGGTGAAATTATTACTTTTGTTATTACAATTACTTCAAGGAAAGCTGTTGAAGTATTTACATAAACAAATAATTGCTTTAAGATATGTTTCATAAAGCACAGGCCACACTTGATAATACCTTATAGCTATGACTACTTTTTGTAATATATACAAGATGATATTGAAGAAACAGAATGCCTTTTTATATGCCTTCACAAAGGTCGTTTGGTAACTTTTGCAATCTGAAGGTGTTTTGTCCCTTTTACTATTACTGTTATTCAATATGAGGCAGACTAGAGTTACCCAGTCTAAATTAGTAGGTGAAATAGCTATATTTTCCTTTGATCATTTGATATAAATATTGTACTGTGTTCGTTCCAAGTTTAAAGGTGTTAAAAGAATTTTCCTGATAGCTCAGATAATAAGCTATTGATGTCATATAAAAGTTAGTGAAGAACTAATTGAAAGGGAAGTTTTTTTTATTATTCAGTTGGAGGCAAGACTATGAGGATGGCTGTTTTGTCGCCAGTAGAAAATGTGCCAGAGCTCTGTACATAAAGCATCAGTGTAAAACTGCCCTGTGAGCCTTCCTAGGTCTTGAAGTTGTGACAACAACATGTACCATGCCTACTGAAAAGTGTTTATGCCCAAGGGCAGGGAGAGAATGTTCACGGAAGGAGGTGTCTAATCTTGTTGCCTTTCATTTTGTTTAATCTAGTTATGCCACGTTTTGCTGAACAAGTTGAGGTTGCCATTGAAGCGTTGAGTGCGAATGTCCCACAGCCATTTGAAGAGAACGAGTTCATAGATGCCTCCCGCTTGGTTTATGATGGAGTTCGTGACATCAGGAAAGCTGTTCTGATGATAAGGGTATGTAAGGCACCCAGGAAATAAAAGTTGGGGCTTGAAGCAAAGCGTCACACACTGGATAAGAGGAATAGAAAAGCTGCTTGGACTCTGCCTTGTTTCATAATTTGCCAGAAAAGCTTGACATCAAAACATGAATAAAATAAAAATATGTGCGGAAAAAAAAAGTATTCTTAAGAAAAGAGGTGAGGGGATGAGCAAGAAAATATTATTTAAATACTCAGGAGATTATTTGATCACAACTACCCATAGGTGGAAGCTCAGTATTAAGTAGAACTGCTTTCATAGCAGTAGCAATATATTGCTAGGATTTTCAAATTTGTGTAGAATGTTGTGGTTTTTTTTTTTCTTTTTAAATGTATGTGTGCTGCCTAGGATATGAGGTAAGTCTGGTTAAAATCTAAATGAATAAATAAATTATCTTGCTGCTCCAGTGAACCTCTGCAGGGATGATTTTGAATGTTTACTGAGCTAAAGAATGTGTCATTTCGGTGTTGACTAACCAGTTGATTCAATTTGCTCAGGCATATATAGATTTTGTTTTTTAAAGTGAGTGTATCTGTATTTTACTTTTCAATCTAGTGCATAGTCAAATATTTAAAAATAAAAAATCGTTTTGGACATCTCAATTTAAATTTTTGTATGAAAAACAATTTACCTGCCCTGATGAAAGCCACATGCAAATGAAGTTATAGTGAAAATCTCAGAGAAAACTGTCTTTTGTGAAGCAACAGTTGTAAAGCAACAACTCACTTGTCTGAGCAAACATATAACATACACTTTTGCATGTGAGTGTACTATAGCACTGACAGAAGCCTTCAGGCAGTTGGAGCACTCCAAAATTGCTTCATTTTAGTCATTATACATGTCACAATACATTAACATCTACACAGAAAGCTTTTGACAGTCTTGATTTTGTAACTGCAAAATATAAATCATGTTCCTGTACCTTGTGCAAACCTTGGGTAGCCTGAATTATACGCATTGTTGATTATGGAGCAAACGTATCCTTTTTGGGCATGTGCTACATTGGGACAGTTCCTTAGTCTGTAACAGATGTTTCCAAACATTTCTTTTGGACAAGAGAACTTCAGGGAAGGTTCAGGCTGGATATCAACAACAGGTTCTTCCCCAGAAGGTGGCTGGGCCCTAGAACAGTCTCCCCAGTGCAGTGGTCAAGGCCACAAGCTGCCGGAGTTCGAGAAGAGTCTAGACAGTGCTCTCAGACATATGGTCTGACTTTTGGGTGGTCTTGTGTGGAGCAAAGAGTGGGACTCAATGATCCTTATGGGTCCCTTCCTACTTGGTATATCCTACGTTTCTAGAAGCCACTTCTAAGTACATTTCAGTCTTCCACAGTCAGACATATAAACTGCTTCATAAGATGCAATTATGGCATGGGTACTTCTACAGACCTAATTTATTCTGTCCCCTACGCAGAGTTCTGGCTCCCAGGACCCACTTGCACATCTATCCCACTGAGGCTGCTATGAGACTTTCCATCCTGAGTGAGATTTTTGGCTAAGCAAAAAGCACCATTTTAAGTTCACTTATTTCAGTGCCATTTTGCAGTTATGTTAATCACTAGCTTGCAAAGCTGATCAGCATGCAGGCTTCACAGTCTCCTTAGAAACATCCCAGGTTACTTTTGCAATTGTATCACTACCACTTTTCACTCTGTATGTGATACAAGCTAATGAATTCTGCTTACTCAGATTAGGAAGATGTATTTTTGCATTCAGACAATTAACTTATTTACGGAGCTAAATGTAGTGCTCCTTACCCAGGCAGAGAACTAAAGCAAATAAATGGTCTCATTATCCTTGTGAATTAACTGGGAAAATTCACATCTATAAATTTACATAAACCAGAGTTTGCTGACTCAGAACCTTATTTTCTGTAAAACACAATTTATTTTAAGTTTGAGATATTTTCTAGTATTCCCATCCGGACATCTCATGTTGAAATACGAAATGCAATTAAAGGGTAGACATTATGCTATAAAAGACAAACTATAGAATATTTTTATCTAATAATTTCTTAATTCCCACACAGGCTGCAAAACTTCTTGTAGAATTATATATATATATAAATCTTGCAAACTTTTTAGAGCATCTGCCACAAACAATTATTTTCAGGCAGTAATTGTTTGAGAGTATGCTATGGAAGATTAAAATTCATCTGAGATGATTCTCTCATTCCATTGAGGAAATAAAGCCACATTTTAAATTATTTTTTGTTGTTATTATTATTTTAGTAATCTGAAGGAAAGGGGGAAAGATATGTTCTCTTTTTCCTAGGAAAGGGTAGAAATTAATGTCTGTTTGGAGGAGGAAGGAGACTCATTTTACATTGGGGAATGTTGTTATAATCTGTACAGAAGAATAGATTTCTTTCACAACTGAAGAAGTAGTACAAATAAATTTAGAAGTATAATTATAGAATCTAAAAGTAAGATAGAAAATAATAACTTTGTTCCAACATCTTTTTAAATTACAGCATAGGGAACAAAAAAACACTTTTTTTTTTTTTTTTTTTTTTTCATAAATACTTGTGAAATTCACTCAGTTGTTAGATGGAAACCTGCTCTGCAGCTAGGAACAATCAAATGCACCTTTCCACGTTCTTTTGCATCTATGAGACCACTCTTCACACATGGCCTTTACTGTTGGCAGCCTTGCCAATAGCAGGATAGTTGCAACTGGATTAGACTTAGTATTACATTTATTTATTTATTTTCATCAAGAGTGCACTTCTGAATCTAGTTCTTACCACTTGCTATGCTTTGGTCCACATTATGGAGCAGTCTTGGAGGACATTAACTTGACTCTTCTTGGTAACTGGAGAAGATGCGCACATTAAATGCACTCCTGACAGTGTGGGAATTTCGTTCCATGGGAGCGGACCATGCCTAGACTGAATAAAAATGAGATGAGATTAGTGTGAGTGTGGGGTCTTGAACAGTTTGGATGTATGAATCCTCTCCTGCTTTTCCACACTTGTTAATGTAGGCTTAGCCTTGATAACTTATGGGATAAGCACTGTGGTGAAATCCAAGATCCTGCTACATCCCATATCCTCTGGAAAACTAGACTTGGTGCAGAACCACATCAGCTTTTTAAATAGTCTATCTCCAAAGGGCACTACAGCAGGGTCTGTTGTCTGTATTGATGGCCTTTTGCTTGTCAAGTGTTTGTAGAGTTAGTTTTTACTTTAACCATTAAACAGCTGAAGACCTGCTGTGAGAGAGGATCTTCGTCTTTGCCACTCAGATGGTGCTTGAAGCACCTGAGTCACTGTGCTGCAGCTGCCTTCGTACAAAAGCAAATGCCCAGAATAGCATGGAGTCAAATATAAAAGCATATTATAAAGTCTTTTTTTCTCCTTAGCTTTTAGAAGTAGAGGGTGTTTTAGTGGTAGAAAACAGGGAAATATTTTTATTTCTACTCATTACAAGGTTAACTTCACTTGATGTTTACAGTGCTGAATTTCTTACAATTGCATTCTACAGTATGTAAGCACATAGTATTGTGAGTCTTTTTATCTTTATTAAGTATTTTTGAATTGGTGAAATATTAAACAAATAGCATTTATAATTCTCTATATATCTATGCCACTTTACATCTAATTCATGCATAAATAGGTTGATGGTTGACTAGATGATCTTAGTGGTCTTCTCCAATGTTTATGATTCTATGATAAATCACGTATTTATACTGTCACTACAAATGATAAAAGAAGACTATAGTGGTGGAAGGTATTTTGTTTATCAACACAGTCTTCAGTCTAGCAGTCAGGCGGATATTGAAAATAGTAAAAAAATCCTATTAAGGGAAGTTGAATGTCAGCAAATTTGTATTAGAAATAAAGCATGCTTCTTAAGAGTATATAATTACTGGGTGATTTATCTTGAATTGTAAAAGATTTTCCTTCATTGCAAGAATTCATCAGAATTAGATGAATGTAATGAAGAATATGCTCTATATGTAGTAGAGACTGTATTTGAAAGAAAAATAATCCTTGGAAGTCTAATGGCTTGTCCTATGCAACAGTTAAGTCTAAGAATTATGAAAACTGACACTTTTTCATCAAAATCAATGAGCTTTTAAAATTTTGAATTTGTTTTGAAGACAGCTCTGGCTCCTTCTTCCACAGCTGGTTGTAAAAGTTTTGTTTAGAAACTGTCCCTGATCTCAGATCCATGTTTCCTTAGTTTTTATGGCCATAGATTCAGATTTCTGCAGGAACAAATCAGTCCTTCTGTCATCCAACTCAGATAAATTAAGTAACAGACTGTTGTCTTGGAAACTGGTTTTTAAATACCATGGTCCTGTTAGTTGTGCGCAAAAATTGGAGTTCTTATATGTTCGGAAGTCTCAGCTAAGGAATAAAAATGCTTTAAGTAAAGGTACCTTTCTATTTATTTTTTTTTTGTTTGTTTTTTCTTTTTTTCCTTTGAGCAAATCAGAGAGATTAAAATTGAGGCTGCATCTCCAAGACATCAGATATAGCAAAGCAGCAGTGCAACAGTGAAAAACATACCATGTGTTTGAAATGGCAGCCTACAGTTAGCAATTCACTACTGTTCTTCATCCTAATGAAAAGCATAGCTGTTTTTGTCAGAAAATGAGGGTGTTGAATTCTCCACACTTGAAAACCTTAAGAAAGTGAATCTGAAAGTTAGTGTTGGATTAGATCTCACTTGCAGATAGGGAAAATACTGGAATTTCTTGAATTGGTAGTATATTATAACTGTTCCATTACCTTGTCCTTTTGTTTGGCACTGCTTTTCTCCAAGTTCAAGATCTATACTGATAAAGTTTCCATTTTTTAAAGACCACAGATATTAAGATTGTGAATGTTATGCAGTAGGTGACACCAATGCATTTTTTTTCTGAATGTTTCTTTAAGGATAAATAACTTGAACACAGTTTGAGAATGTATTATCTCTTTAATAAGAATCCTCCTGTGCTTAGATGTTACGCTGTCGGGATGTAATATTTTGAATATTCCACCTGGCTGATCTCTCCAGGTTAAACTATCACAGCTATTACTCTGCTGCAACTTGGACTATGAAAAGCTGGGAAAGGGCTGCTTGCTATCTTTTATAGTCTTATACATATCAAAGTGTGCAGACAAAAGAAACAAAAGTGTACCTGGGGAAGGGTGCTGGTTTTACAATGACCAGTGTAACTGACTGGCTGATTGGACTTGGAAGATGGGAAAGAGTCAGCTGATTTGCAGTGAAGGATCTGAAACTTTCCACCCTGTTCCTGCTATAGGCTAACAGATGAAAAGTTGGACCCTATAACAGGAAATACTCTGTCTTGCTTAGGGAGATATGTACTGTTTGTTAGTAGCTGGTTTGCTTACAACAGATTTTAAAGTCACATCCTGCCCTCAGTTTGTTTAGCAGAGAGAATATATTAAGTGATTAAAGATGCTTGGACAGCAAGACCATTGGACATTACAACAATGTTTGCAATCATTCCTTTGTTTCTTATGCCAGAGGAGAAAAGACATTTATTTTCTAACCTAGACTTCATCTTCTCTCCAACTTGCTAGGCATGTTATTTGAGCATGTGTCTCTTCAGAGATGCTGCCAGTGTTTCATTACCACGCTGTCATACTTGGTTATTTCTTCCTCCAGTGCTCAGCATCAAAATATGTGTCTAATTCATTTAAGGCAAACGAAGATGGCTGTGTTTTTTCTTCCCATCATGTGCACTTTACCATGTAGTTAGCAAAGCAGCTGATTTTTCTGTTACAGTGATGTGCACTTCATGTTGAAAGCCAGGCTGTAATATAAATATCGACAAAAGCCATCTCTAGATTATGTTAGAGGGTTTGGACCAGTTCCTGGTGACTGCGAATCTTCAAGACAGAGCTGTAATGACAACTGGCAATGATTAGCACCTCTGCTAGGAAACTTGACAGTGCCTCCAAGCAGGAAATGCCAGCATGACTGACTTCTTCAGTGTTGATTGCTCCTCTAGGTTAACACGGAGGCATGTGGGTAGCCAGTAGGGTGAGGATCTCTCTGTGCGATTATTATGATCTTCTTTTTCTTTTACTACACCTATCGAACCTACCAAAGTTACTTGTGGACAGACTGTTTTTATTAGATGCTGTTCAAATGACCAAAGCAATATAATCTTCCATTCTGAGGCCTGTAGCTGTTCTTATACCATCCATATAGAATATAATACTAAACATTGGTTTAAAGTAGGCTGTTTCTCTCTCTCTGCATACATATTTGGAAGATTTTCTTTCTTTCTCTCCTGTTCTAGAACGAGAAAATGCCAAATAAATAAATCTATTAATCATCTTTCTTCTCCCTACCTCCGACGTTTCAAATGTCTGGAAGACAACTGATACGTAACTGGGTTTGGTTAGCATGCCCAGATACCTTCACTCCATTTTTAGAATCAACAGTGGAGATTATGTAGTTTCAGTTTAGGAGGTAAAGCAACTTCCGAAGGTCTGAACCTGAAAAGAATTGTGGGAACCAAAAAAGACAAAGCAGTTTACNTTTTCCTCTTACCTTTTCTTTTTATGTATGTCTCTCTCTCTGGCTTCTATTTTGACTCAAATTCTATATTTTGTCCTTATTTGAATGGACTAAAGTTCAAAACAAGCACTCCTGGCAATTCAGCAAAAAGACTGAGAGTTTTATCAGTGAGAGTAGGACAAACTTTGAAGATATTTATCACTAGGCAAAAGCAGCTAAATGATGTTATCAAAGCTAATACTAAAATGTGGTAGAGATGGATTTTTCAGCAATGATATGAAATGAAAAAAATGTAGAAGCAAGAAGATAAATTTAAACATATCAGTAATCAAAAAGGCATATTGACTCTGAGGGAGAGCTAAAAATTCTAAAATGGAAACTATTTTAAAAATGAATGATGTTAAATTCACGTTTTATGTGAGTTCCAGGTGGTTATAGTACAACTTATGGATACCATCATCCTTACAATGAGATCCTATATCCAAGCACTTTTATGAAATTATGGCTTTTATTCTGCAAAGAACTGCCACATTTTAAAGTTTTGCTAAACTGAAATGCAGAGACGAAGGTATCACCAACGAAAAGCTTTTAATACATTATTTAGAAAAAAAAATGTTTTATACCAGAAAGCCAGTGAAGATCCAACATTACATCAATATTTCAAGTAAATGCTTGATTTGATTCAAAGAATTTTTAACCAGAGAGAATGTCTTCAGTGTATAGAGGAATACAATGAAAAAATATGCAAAATATATTATACAATAATTACATGAGACATGTAAGAGATGATTAAATCACCGCATTGTCTGAAACTTTCAACACTGTTTCTTTTTCTGTCCATTTTTACAGCTTTAAACTGGAATATAGTACTAAAGGAGAATATAACGTGATTGATTTAGATTTTTCAAAATTTTTTTTATAAAATCCTTCACACATAGGTGATTGGAAAATGAGTAACCATGGAGTGAATTTTAAAGTCTTTGATGGATTAAGAAATGGATACAATTCAGAAGAAAAGCATAAATAACCATTTCTTAGCAGGTAAAAAAAAAAAAATAGTAATAATAAAAGCATCCTGTGATACTTCGGGGGCAGCACTGTGGTTGATATTGTATGACATATTAATCAACAGGCGAATAGAAAGAAGCAAAATTTGCCAAAAGGAGAACACTAGTTTGACACATGAGAGTAGAGGAGCTTCATTATTAGAAAGATGACAACAAAAGATAATTTTATTTAATTTTTCAAGGTGAGAGGAACATTTATCTAAACTGAGGACATTATATTTACTGACTGGAAGGCTCTGAGTTAATTCATCCTCTCAGAGAAAAAAAAAAAAAAGTGTCAGTAATATGAGCAGTGGAGCACAGACACCCTTTACATGCACAACATACCTCAAATTAATGCTTAAGACATTAGCCTGTATGTTAAGGACAATATTCATTTAATGCTCCAAATGGCTTTTTCAGTTTTGATCTCCACAAATTAAATGTATTTCAGATATGAAAGAAGGTCAAGATAAAGATGACAAAATTAAAGAAATTTGAGAATTGGAAGGTAAACTAACTCCAGAGGAGTTAAAAAGTCTAGAACTGTCTGGATTGGATGTGGCTAGCTACCTTAAATAATGGATAGTAGGTTAGTACAATAGAAGTGTCTGTTTTCATAGAGCATTATTATTTATTGACTATTCAAATATTTTTTTAATGAACATCTTGTGCTCTTAAGAGACCTGGGCAGTGGCCTAGGTGAACCTCACGGGGTTCAACAAATCCAAGTAAAAGGTCTTGCACCTGGGTCGAGGCAACATCCACTGTCAATACAAGCTGAAAGGATGAAGTGCAGCCCTGCTGAAAAAGACATGGGGTACTGGTAGATGGGAAGCTGGACATGAGCCAGAAATGTGCCCTCACAGCCCAGAAAGCCAACCATACCCTGGGCTGCATAAAAAGAAGTATGGCCATCAGGTCAAGGGAGGTGACCCTGTCCCTCTACTCTGAGCTGGTGAGGCCTCACCTGAAGTACTGTGTCCAGATGTGCAGTCCTCTACAGGAGAGATACGGAGCTGCTGGAGGGCATCCAGAGGAGGGCCACAAAAATGATCCAAGGGATGGAACACCTCTCCTATGAGGACAGGTTGAGAGAACTGGAGCTTTTCAGCCTGGGAAGGAGAAGGCTGTTGGATGACCTGATAGCGTCCTTTCAGTATCTAAAGGGGGACTACAGGAAAGAAGGGGACAGACTCTTTAGCAGGGTCTGTGGTGACAGAACAAGGGGAAATGATTTCAAGCTTAAAGAGGGTAGATTTAGGTTGGATATAAGGAAAAAGTCGTTTACAGTGAGGATGATGAGGCACTGGCATAGGTTGCCCTGTGATGTCGTGGATGCTCCATCTCTGGAGACTTTCTAGTTGAGGCTGGATCAGGCCCTGGGTAACCCGATCTAGCTGTGAATGTCCGCATTCATTTCAGTGGAGTTGGACTAGATGACCTTTAAAGGCCCCTTCCAACTCCAAGGATTCTGTGAGTCTATGTCCAGAAAATACAGGCAGAGAAATGCAGCGAAGGTTGACTGGCTCTAACAGAATATTTTGTGAATATGAGTGTGATTTGTACATTAATCTTTTAAAATAAAATCACTGGTATCCCTTTCATCCTCTTGCCTACACACATCTACATGCAGATATACACAAACTTATAGCTAATGCCAGAAACGGCATTTTGTTCTGGTTTGTGTTGTATGATCCATTTTGCATCCAACAGTCCACGACTACTTCCTGGAGTTAATTTTTGAAGAGCTAAAGCTAGCTTTTATTTGGAGTATTAACCTGAAGGGAGTTCTGTTTAGTAGTAATAAAATTTGGAGGCTATACACTGCATGTGGTTTTTATTTGCACAAGTAGGCAGGAGAATGAGTGAGACATCTGAAATTGATAAGACACATATGTCCCTACAGCCTTCTTTTACAATCCTTGTTTGCATGCTTTTTGATGTACCCTTTCATTACACGATTGCCCATGTTTGCCACAAGGCACTTCCTTCTTAGAATGTTTACCTTGGTTTTCCCCTGACATTTCCTCTTTCTGTTAATGACAATTCAATCAGGTCAAAATTTGAAGGGCTTTTTCTTTTACATGTGTCCATATATCACAATACTTGGTAGCATAACTCCATCATAGAATCATAGAATCATAAGATTGCTCAGGTTGGAAAAGACTTTCAAGATCATCAAATCCACTGCAAATATTCCATAAGTTTCTCTAGAGGCTGTATTGCTCTCCTATGCTAGAGTAGGTATATTCATTAACCATTTCAACAAGGAAAAGGTGAGTCAGTGAATAACAAGAAAAAAAAAAGGTGGTCTTGTGTTTGGGCCAGCTGAGTACTAGTAACACTTCATCCTTTTCTCTGCCACAGCACTATAAACACCACATTTCCAGTTTTTCCACAATTTTGCTTTTGTTCTTTCCTGAAACATACAATTAAATATCCTGAACTAATGAGCATTTACATTTGTATTACTGGGTATTTAGCTGCAACAGACATCAGTGACCACATCTCTGAGCACAGAACAGCGAACTCTGAAAAGCCAACTCAGTGACATAAAGCATAAGCATAATTATATGCTAGCTCTTCTTCATATGTGACAACCAAAACAATATTAATATGTGTCCATATGTCTGTACTCAATATACAACAAGCAACAAAATATTTATATCAAATCCGCTCGACAGTTAGTCATACGTGGTAAACTGCTTTAATAAACAGGTATAAAGCTTTTTCATTTTAATTAGCAATATGATAATCATGATTCAAATGTTGAGAATTACACTATAATCTAAGGCTACAATTTAGTGAACCATTTATGAAGTATTTAGAATCTTCTGATAAAGATTTTACAGTTGTTATTGTATCAGATTTTACCAAACTCTTGAGACTAAATCAGGTGACCTGTATATTTATTTCCTACTTCATCCTCCAAATCAAATTGAGAAACCGTGCGATCTTGGACAGGATATGTCAAATAAATGTCTCTGAAGAACTATTAAAATATCTGTTTTAAATCCTTAAATCTCCTTGGAGAGTGTGTTCTTTCCTCAGATAAATAAATTACCATTAAATCCATTTGAAAATCCATTTTAGGAGTAAAAAAAATGAACAACAAATCAACAACAAAAAAAGAAACCTGAAAGAAGTTTCATCCAGAAGTCTAAATGTGTTAAGTTATATTTCCTTTAATAAAACCTATTAAATCTGGATAATGAATTGTTTCTGTAACAGAGCATCATTTTTTTCTTGTGGAGTGGGTCATTCATGGAGTTTTTTTGCTATCTTAACCTCCTCTGGTAACTCTTAATTTACAGTAGTGCTAATCATCCTTGATGGTTCTGCCAATTTATGTGATGTAACTGTGATCTTTAGTAGAAGCATAGATCATGTGTGTGAGATTTTCAGGGACCCTTCCTTCAGCTTCCAACAATGTGGTGGTCAAAATCTTTACTATACCATGTGCTTTCTGAATAATTTTAACCAAATCTCTTTGGCTGAATTTTTACAGTCACTTGCAGAGTATTTTGACCAGTGCTTGGCATACAGACTTAAACATCTCTTTGGCATATGGAATTTCAGAAGGGCAACTACAAATAAATAAATGAATGCAGATCTACCAAGAACTTGCCAGGGGACAAAGCTGACTACGCCAGTATGTCTGAGAACGGCCATTTCTTAGGAGCTCAAGTATCTAGTTTGTCCGAGAACAGTTTAGCTTCAGAGAACAACTTCTGGTCTTAAGGCGATTGATTCCCTTAGATCTAAAACCCTAGATATCAGAAATTGAGAGTTGTTCAACTTGTCTCTTTAGAATGAAACGTCTAAGAGGTAGCTACAGTGATGCTGTTTATATATATATATATAAAAACTATATATATATATATATATATATGTATAGTCCTCTGGATAGAAAAATTTCATGAAAACTGAGGCCAATTTTTTTTTTTCTTTTTCTAAAGTACTAATTTATCTCTGAAGTTCAAATTCATAGCCAATGTCTCTCTACATGGTAAATAAATTGTCATCTGTCACTGAAGAGCTTCAACTCCTGATACAGATTTGTTATATTTGTCTGAATTCTGCTTCTCTGCTTACAAATCTCCCTTTTTGTATAATAAATGACAGAAAAGAAAAACAGGAGTTTTTGTGGGTACAACTGAATTGGATATTCACCATACATCGCTGTCATAGAGCTCCTCAAGTGTGTCCCAATAACCTTAACAGCTCTTAACTCAATTTTCAAAAACTTTACTGTGTTAAATAGTAATTTAGAAAACCTTTGGGAACTAGCAACTAAGCATGAAAAAAGCATCTATTTAGTTTAAGATGTGTTTTTCATGCTTATCAAATCAAAACTAAGCACTGATGTAAAAATACAGTCGGCAAGCAAACAAACAATTCATAATGTAGTTTAATAGCTATTTCCATTTTTAAAAACAGATAATTTTCATCTGTAATAATGTAAATTAAGGACTAATCTGTGGCTAGATCAGCAAGGTTAAAATTGTTGAAGCTTTCACATGCAATGATCATATGTCACCCTGTCAAAAACCTTACCAAAGTCGAACTGTATTACAGTTAGTGGAACAGGTTGCCCAAGGAGGTTGTGAATGCCCCCTTTCTGGAAGCATTCAAGGCCAGGTTGGATGGGGCTTTGAGCAACCTGGTCTAGTGGGAGGTGTCCCTGCCTGTAACAGAGGGGTTGGAACTCGATGATCTTAAGAGTCGCTTCCAACCCAAACCATTCTATGATTCTATGACAGTGTTTCTCCCTCCCCATTATTTAGCTACCCTGTCAAGGAAAATGTTGAAATGTTTTGATACACCCAATTTATGACAAATCTTTCACCTGTCCAACACCTGCTCATTATTTACAAGATAATAAAGCATTATTGCTTTATGTTACGTTTCACTTCTTTCTGGGTACTGAAAATAGATTGAATGTTCTACAGTTCTGCTTTCCTTTACCTTTCTAAAAATAGATGCTTACTTTTTTCTCTAAATCCGTGGAACATTTACTGTTATTGTTATTCTCAAAGATGATTCAGAAATTGCTTTTTAACTTCTTAAGTACTGTAGATTAAATTCTGTATACTTGAAGATATATCTGATAGATATATTTATGTATGTTTATATAGATAAACTGCCCCTTCCTAATTAAGGTCTGCTGCATTTACTATTAACTGTGTTAAATACCTGATCACATCTGCTGTTTAGGAAATTCTTGACAGAAATTTAAGAATCCTAAATATAAGGATCCTTTGCCTCCTTTTCTGCTGCCATTTTTGCATTTCTAACTTTGCTTCTTTTATCCCAGTGACCCGAAATATATATTTATTTTGATTCTTAGTTAACTTGTTTTCATTATATTTTTAAGTATTGTTTTTTTTATTTTAGTTTTGTGTTAGAGTTCATTATGCAATCACATTAGTCTCCTAATATACTTTCAAGTGTTCCATTAATTAAGATAATTTGACATATGTATTTACTTCCATCACTCTCCAACTCCTCTTCTACTTAAAATGTTTCCCCTCTGCTTAGCAATGTTTTATTAATGTTTACTTTTTTGAAGTCTATTGTCAATATCACTTTTTCCTGTTTGCCCCAATATATTCCAAGCACTTTCGCACTTACTGAACATTATCTGCATGAAAGATTCAATTCAGTTCTTTCATCTTTGTGCATGAACAAACATATATAAAGTCAGCATAAACAAGATTTGAATAGATGAATCCCTTTAAAGTTTTCTCTTTCAAGAAAAAGCATTCAGTGAGCAATACTGAAATGCCAGAAACAGAAAACAACAGTAGGTGCTTCCAGTTCTTCATCAAAATGTAACTAGTCTTGAGTCATGTTTTTTTTTTGTTTTTTTTTTGTTTTTTTTTTGTTTTGTTTTTTGTTTTTTGTTTTTTTTTTGTATTTTTGCTTTAAAACAGATGTTAAGTGAGATGCATAAAATATACTGTTTTCAGTATGAGTAAGAACAAATTTAAGGGCATCCATTTAAGAAGAAAACGTGGTTTTCTGCCACAGTGAAACTTCACTTCCTAGGTGAAATTATTACTTTTGTTATTACAATTACTTCAAGGAAAGCTGTTGAAGTATTTACATAAACAAATAATTGCTTTAAGATATGTTTCATAAAGCACAGGCCACACTTGATAATACCTTATAGCTATGACTACTTTTTGTAATATATACAAGATGATATTGAAGAAACAGAATGCCTTTTTATATGCCTTCACAAAGGTCGTTTGGTAACTTTTGCAATCTGAAGGTGTTTTGTCCCTTTTACTATTACTGTTATTCAATATGAGGCAGACTAGAGTTACCCAGTCTAAATTAGTAGGTGAAATAGCTATATTTTCCTTTGATCATTTGATATAAATATTGTACTGTGTTCGTTCCAAGTTTAAAGGTGTTAAAAGAATTTTCCTGATAGCTCAGATAATAAGCTATTGATGTCATATAAAAGTTAGTGAAGAACTAATTGAAAGGGAAGTTTTTTTTATTATTCAGTTGGAGGCAAGACTATGAGGATGGCTGTTTTGTCGCCAGTAGAAAATGTGCCAGAGCTCTGTACATAAAGCATCAGTGTAAAACTGCCCTGTGAGCCTTCCTAGGTCTTGAAGTTGTGACAACAACATGTACCATGCCTACTGAAAAGTGTTTATGCCCAAGGGCAGGGAGAGAATGTTCACGGAAGGAGGTGTCTAATCTTGTTGCCTTTCATTTTGTTTAATCTAGTTATGCCACGTTTTGCTGAACAAGTTGAGGTTGCCATTGAAGCGTTGAGTGCGAATGTCCCACAGCCATTTGAAGAGAACGAGTTCATAGATGCCTCCCGCTTGGTTTATGATGGAGTTCGTGACATCAGGAAAGCTGTTCTGATGATAAGGGTATGTAAGGCACCCAGGAAATAAAAGTTGGGGCTTGAAGCAAAGCGTCACACACTGGATAAGAGGAATAGAAAAGCTGCTTGGACTCTGCCTTGTTTCATAATTTGCCAGAAAAGCTTGACATCAAAACATGAATAAAATAAAAATATGTGCGGAAAAAAAAAGTATTCTTAAGAAAAGAGGTGAGGGGATGAGCAAGAAAATATTATTTAAATACTCAGGAGATTATTTGATCACAACTACCCATAGGTGGAAGCTCAGTATTAAGTAGAACTGCTTTCATAGCAGTAGCAATATATTGCTAGGATTTTCAAATTTGTGTAGAATGTTGTGGTTTTTTTTTTTCTTTTTAAATGTATGTGTGCTGCCTAGGATATGAGGTAAGTCTGGTTAAAATCTAAATGAATAAATAAATTATCTTGCTGCTCCAGTGAACCTCTGCAGGGATGATTTTGAATGTTTACTGAGCTAAAGAATGTGTCATTTCGGTGTTGACTAACCAGTTGATTCAATTTGCTCAGGCATATATAGATTTTGTTTTTTAAAGTGAGTGTATCTGTATTTTACTTTTCAATCTAGTGCATAGTCAAATATTTAAAAATAAAAAATCGTTTTGGACATCTCAATTTAAATTTTTGTATGAAAAACAATTTACCTGCCCTGATGAAAGCCACATGCAAATGAAGTTATAGTGAAAATCTCAGAGAAAACTGTCTTTTGTGAAGCAACAGTTGTAAAGCAACAACTCACTTGTCTGAGCAAACATATAACATACACTTTTGCATGTGAGTGTACTATAGCACTGACAGAAGCCTTCAGGCAGTTGGAGCACTCCAAAATTGCTTCATTTTAGTCATTATACATGTCACAATACATTAACATCTACACAGAAAGCTTTTGACAGTCTTGATTTTGTAACTGCAAAATATAAATCATGTTCCTGTACCTTGTGCAAACCTTGGGTAGCCTGAATTATACGCATTGTTGATTATGGAGCAAACGTATCCTTTTTGGGCATGTGCTACATTGGGACAGTTCCTTAGTCTGTAACAGATGTTTCCAAACATTTCTTTTGGACAAGAGAACTTCAGGGAAGGTTCAGGCTGGATATCAACAACAGGTTCTTCCCCAGAAGGTGGCTGGGCCCTAGAACAGTCTCCCCAGTGCAGTGGTCAAGGCCACAAGCTGCCGGAGTTCGAGAAGAGTCTAGACAGTGCTCTCAGACATATGGTCTGACTTTTGGGTGGTCTTGTGTGGAGCAAAGAGTGGGACTCAATGATCCTTATGGGTCCCTTCCTACTTGGTATATCCTACGTTTCTAGAAGCCACTTCTAAGTACATTTCAGTCTTCCACAGTCAGACATATAAACTGCTTCATAAGATGCAATTATGGCATGGGTACTTCTACAGACCTAATTTATTCTGTCCCCTACGCAGAGTTCTGGCTCCCAGGACCCACTTGCACATCTATCCCACTGAGGCTGCTATGAGACTTTCCATCCTGAGTGAGATTTTTGGCTAAGCAAAAAGCACCATTTTAAGTTCACTTATTTCAGTGCCATTTTGCAGTTATGTTAATCACTAGCTTGCAAAGCTGATCAGCATGCAGGCTTCACAGTCTCCTTAGAAACATCCCAGGTTACTTTTGCAATTGTATCACTACCACTTTTCACTCTGTATGTGATACAAGCTAATGAATTCTGCTTACTCAGATTAGGAAGATGTATTTTTGCATTCAGACAATTAACTTATTTACGGAGCTAAATGTAGTGCTCCTTACCCAGGCAGAGAACTAAAGCAAATAAATGGTCTCATTATCCTTGTGAATTAACTGGGAAAATTCACATCTATAAATTTACATAAACCAGAGTTTGCTGACTCAGAACCTTATTTTCTGTAAAACACAATTTATTTTAAGTTTGAGATATTTTCTAGTATTCCCATCCGGACATCTCATGTTGAAATACGAAATGCAATTAAAGGGTAGACATTATGCTATAAAAGACAAACTATAGAATATTTTTATCTAATAATTTCTTAATTCCCACACAGGCTGCAAAACTTCTTGTAGAATTATATATATATATAAATCTTGCAAACTTTTTAGAGCATCTGCCACAAACAATTATTTTCAGGCAGTAATTGTTTGAGAGTATGCTATGGAAGATTAAAATTCATCTGAGATGATTCTCTCATTCCATTGAGGAAATAAAGCCACATTTTAAATTATTTTTTGTTGTTATTATTATTTTAGTAATCTGAAGGAAAGGGGGAAAGATATGTTCTCTTTTTCCTAGGAAAGGGTAGAAATTAATGTCTGTTTGGAGGAGGAAGGAGACTCATTTTACATTGGGGAATGTTGTTATAATCTGTACAGAAGAATAGATTTCTTTCACAACTGAAGAAGTAGTACAAATAAATTTAGAAGTATAATTATAGAATCTAAAAGTAAGATAGAAAATAATAACTTTGTTCCAACATCTTTTTAAATTACAGCATAGGGAACAAAAAAACACTTTTTTTTTTTTTTTTTTTTTTTCATAAATACTTGTGAAATTCACTCAGTTGTTAGATGGAAACCTGCTCTGCAGCTAGGAACAATCAAATGCACCTTTCCACGTTCTTTTGCATCTATGAGACCACTCTTCACACATGGCCTTTACTGTTGGCAGCCTTGCCAATAGCAGGATAGTTGCAACTGGATTAGACTTAGTATTACATTTATTTATTTATTTTCATCAAGAGTGCACTTCTGAATCTAGTTCTTACCACTTGCTATGCTTTGGTCCACATTATGGAGCAGTCTTGGAGGACATTAACTTGACTCTTCTTGGTAACTGGAGAAGATGCGCACATTAAATGCACTCCTGACAGTGTGGGAATTTCGTTCCATGGGAGCGGACCATGCCTAGACTGAATAAAAATGAGATGAGATTAGTGTGAGTGTGGGGTCTTGAACAGTTTGGATGTATGAATCCTCTCCTGCTTTTCCACACTTGTTAATGTAGGCTTAGCCTTGATAACTTATGGGATAAGCACTGTGGTGAAATCCAAGATCCTGCTACATCCCATATCCTCTGGAAAACTAGACTTGGTGCAGAACCACATCAGCTTTTTAAATAGTCTATCTCCAAAGGGCACTACAGCAGGGTCTGTTGTCTGTATTGATGGCCTTTTGCTTGTCAAGTGTTTGTAGAGTTAGTTTTTACTTTAACCATTAAACAGCTGAAGACCTGCTGTGAGAGAGGATCTTCGTCTTTGCCACTCAGATGGTGCTTGAAGCACCTGAGTCACTGTGCTGCAGCTGCCTTCGTACAAAAGCAAATGCCCAGAATAGCATGGAGTCAAATATAAAAGCATATTATAAAGTCTTTTTTTCTCCTTAGCTTTTAGAAGTAGAGGGTGTTTTAGTGGTAGAAAACAGGGAAATATTTTTATTTCTACTCATTACAAGGTTAACTTCACTTGATGTTTACAGTGCTGAATTTCTTACAATTGCATTCTACAGTATGTAAGCACATAGTATTGTGAGTCTTTTTATCTTTATTAAGTATTTTTGAATTGGTGAAATATTAAACAAATAGCATTTATAATTCTCTATATATCTATGCCACTTTACATCTAATTCATGCATAAATAGGTTGATGGTTGACTAGATGATCTTAGTGGTCTTCTCCAATGTTTATGATTCTATGATAAATCACGTATTTATACTGTCACTACAAATGATAAAAGAAGACTATAGTGGTGGAAGGTATTTTGTTTATCAACACAGTCTTCAGTCTAGCAGTCAGGCGGATATTGAAAATAGTAAAAAAATCCTATTAAGGGAAGTTGAATGTCAGCAAATTTGTATTAGAAATAAAGCATGCTTCTTAAGAGTATATAATTACTGGGTGATTTATCTTGAATTGTAAAAGATTTTCCTTCATTGCAAGAATTCATCAGAATTAGATGAATGTAATGAAGAATATGCTCTATATGTAGTAGAGACTGTATTTGAAAGAAAAATAATCCTTGGAAGTCTAATGGCTTGTCCTATGCAACAGTTAAGTCTAAGAATTATGAAAACTGACACTTTTTCATCAAAATCAATGAGCTTTTAAAATTTTGAATTTGTTTTGAAGACAGCTCTGGCTCCTTCTTCCACAGCTGGTTGTAAAAGTTTTGTTTAGAAACTGTCCCTGATCTCAGATCCATGTTTCCTTAGTTTTTATGGCCATAGATTCAGATTTCTGCAGGAACAAATCAGTCCTTCTGTCATCCAACTCAGATAAATTAAGTAACAGACTGTTGTCTTGGAAACTGGTTTTTAAATACCATGGTCCTGTTAGTTGTGCGCAAAAATTGGAGTTCTTATATGTTCGGAAGTCTCAGCTAAGGAATAAAAATGCTTTAAGTAAAGGTACCTTTCTATTTATTTTTTTTTTGTTTGTTTTTTCTTTTTTTCCTTTGAGCAAATCAGAGAGATTAAAATTGAGGCTGCATCTCCAAGACATCAGATATAGCAAAGCAGCAGTGCAACAGTGAAAAACATACCATGTGTTTGAAATGGCAGCCTACAGTTAGCAATTCACTACTGTTCTTCATCCTAATGAAAAGCATAGCTGTTTTTGTCAGAAAATGAGGGTGTTGAATTCTCCACACTTGAAAACCTTAAGAAAGTGAATCTGAAAGTTAGTGTTGGATTAGATCTCACTTGCAGATAGGGAAAATACTGGAATTTCTTGAATTGGTAGTATATTATAACTGTTCCATTACCTTGTCCTTTTGTTTGGCACTGCTTTTCTCCAAGTTCAAGATCTATACTGATAAAGTTTCCATTTTTTAAAGACCACAGATATTAAGATTGTGAATGTTATGCAGTAGGTGACACCAATGCATTTTTTTTCTGAATGTTTCTTTAAGGATAAATAACTTGAACACAGTTTGAGAATGTATTATCTCTTTAATAAGAATCCTCCTGTGCTTAGATGTTACGCTGTCGGGATGTAATATTTTGAATATTCCACCTGGCTGATCTCTCCAGGTTAAACTATCACAGCTATTACTCTGCTGCAACTTGGACTATGAAAAGCTGGGAAAGGGCTGCTTGCTATCTTTTATAGTCTTATACATATCAAAGTGTGCAGACAAAAGAAACAAAAGTGTACCTGGGGAAGGGTGCTGGTTTTACAATGACCAGTGTAACTGACTGGCTGATTGGACTTGGAAGATGGGAAAGAGTCAGCTGATTTGCAGTGAAGGATCTGAAACTTTCCACCCTGTTCCTGCTATAGGCTAACAGATGAAAAGTTGGACCCTATAACAGGAAATACTCTGTCTTGCTTAGGGAGATATGTACTGTTTGTTAGTAGCTGGTTTGCTTACAACAGATTTTAAAGTCACATCCTGCCCTCAGTTTGTTTAGCAGAGAGAATATATTAAGTGATTAAAGATGCTTGGACAGCAAGACCATTGGACATTACAACAATGTTTGCAATCATTCCTTTGTTTCTTATGCCAGAGGAGAAAAGACATTTATTTTCTAACCTAGACTTCATCTTCTCTCCAACTTGCTAGGCATGTTATTTGAGCATGTGTCTCTTCAGAGATGCTGCCAGTGTTTCATTACCACGCTGTCATACTTGGTTATTTCTTCCTCCAGTGCTCAGCATCAAAATATGTGTCTAATTCATTTAAGGCAAACGAAGATGGCTGTGTTTTTTCTTCCCATCATGTGCACTTTACCATGTAGTTAGCAAAGCAGCTGATTTTTCTGTTACAGTGATGTGCACTTCATGTTGAAAGCCAGGCTGTAATATAAATATCGACAAAAGCCATCTCTAGATTATGTTAGAGGGTTTGGACCAGTTCCTGGTGACTGCGAATCTTCAAGACAGAGCTGTAATGACAACTGGCAATGATTAGCACCTCTGCTAGGAAACTTGACAGTGCCTCCAAGCAGGAAATGCCAGCATGACTGACTTCTTCAGTGTTGATTGCTCCTCTAGGTTAACACGGAGGCATGTGGGTAGCCAGTAGGGTGAGGATCTCTCTGTGCGATTATTATGATCTTCTTTTTCTTTTACTACACCTATCGAACCTACCAAAGTTACTTGTGGACAGACTGTTTTTATTAGATGCTGTTCAAATGACCAAAGCAATATAATCTTCCATTCTGAGGCCTGTAGCTGTTCTTATACCATCCATATAGAATATAATACTAAACATTGGTTTAAAGTAGGCTGTTTCTCTCTCTCTGCATACATATTTGGAAGATTTTCTTTCTTTCTCTCCTGTTCTAGAACGAGAAAATGCCAAATAAATAAATCTATTAATCATCTTTCTTCTCCCTACCTCCGACGTTTCAAATGTCTGGAAGACAACTGATACGTAACTGGGTTTGGTTAGCATGCCCAGATACCTTCACTCCATTTTTAGAATCAACAGTGGAGATTATGTAGTTTCAGTTTAGGAGGTAAAGCAACTTCCGAAGGTCTGAACCTGAAAAGAATTGTGGGAACCAAAAAAGACAAAGCAGTTTACAAATTTTACATTTGTTTTCAAAAATTTTTGACATCGTTTACATTTTAATTTCAGGGGGAATCTCTTATTCATCTTGATAACTTTTTCTTTTAGGAAGTGAGTTACCTTTTACCAGATATTTACATTCTCTCTTAAAGATTACGCTGGCATTCCAGCAATAAAACAGTTGCAGTATTCATTTATAAATGAAATCAGATTGTTTTGAAATACTGCATTCCGGTTGTTAATGTTTCCATAAGATGTTTGTTCATGAAACTACATTTGTCATGTTAACAGAATTAAGAAAAGTTGCAGCAAGGTAATGATAAATGCCATCGGTAAAGGAAACTCAAGTTGAAACAACTTAATTTTTAAGACAATTCAATTTCAGTTCTTGACTGTGAGGGCACACAAGTTAATTTAAAACAAAAGGGAAACTGTTTTTTGGGCAGTTAGTCAATGAAATAAGAGCTTACTGTACACAGGATTTGTATCCTTTATAAGCTTGTCATCTCTTCTCTTGGTTTCTTTCCCTGTCTCTCTCTAGACCCCTGAAGAGCTGGAGGATGATTCAGACTTTGAGCAGGAAGATTATGACGTTCGCAGCCGAACAAGCGTTCAGACTGAAGATGACCAGCTTATTGCTGGCCAGAGTGCAAGGGTGAGTGCAAACCCCAATGCTAAGTGTTGGTATAGCTGCAAATGAAAAACTATGCCTCAGAAGGCAAATGCAGTGATTTCAGGTCTTCAGGGTCATGTAAGAGACAACAGCAGTAATCTCACCCTGGTATTTAGAGTTTTTCATGTCCTACCTATCTGAAAAGCACTGAGTTTATTGAATGATCTTGTGATGCCTTGTATGAGCTGTTTGCTCCAGAAGGCCCTATAGGTTTAGAATGTACTGTAATTGTGGGAGTATTCAGCAAATTAAAAATAAATAAATAAGTGTCATCAAGGCACCAAACGCTGTACCCAGAGAAATCTTACATTAGTCATGTTTCCCAGTGTGCAAACTTGTCAAGTAGAGCTGAGCAGTCTCTGTAATTTAATTGTAATTGAAGACACTTGTTACTGAGTCAATGTAATTTTACCAAGGTAATTATATCATGATGAACTGGACTCATTGTGATTTGTGACCTTAGCTTGTGCATGGGGATTGCAAATTAAGCTGATGAGTGCTTCAGGGGTCACAGGTGCTGGAGAAGTGAAATTAGTTGACACACAGGATTACATAACCTTCTGATGTATGTTTATTTTTCACTAACCAGACTGCTCAGCTCAGATTAAAAACAATAATAGTAGAATATAATTTTGGGGACAAACAACATGATAAAAATATGTTTGATGGAAAAGAGAATTAGAAAAATAACAGCAAAAAAAAAAAAAATAAAAAAATAAAATAAAAACACCAGAATTTTCTAGCAGAGAACCACTGGGGAACTGGGAGCTGCTTGAATTATTTCCATGGCTGTTTTACATGTATACATGTTTCTTCTGATAGTAGAACTTGCTGAAGTGAAATAATGGATGAGATGAGAAGCATCTCCACACACACACACACACAAGCACTACAGCAAAAGCTAGTAGGAGGGAAGGTGACTTCTGACCATTCTTTCTGAAAGAGGATTTACAAGGCTGAGAATTTTGAAGGCCAAAAGGCAATGATAGCGTGAAAGATTTCAAAGGACATGAACTGAGAGGTTATCAGCTCTCAGTATAAAGATCCACAGTATGCTAGGGCTTGAAGCATGCATTTTAGACACTGAAAAGAAAAGGTAATGCCAGCCTAAATGAAGTTTACTTAGAGGTATGGGAGGAATGCAAGACAGATGGAATGAAATGTGCAGAAGTCTCGTCTTTGATTCATTTCCATGAATATTGAATACAGATGTTTAAAAAAAATGAAAAAGAAAAAAGCCATAGCAGACATCAGAAAAGCTGTTTCTTTGTCATTGCATCCCAAGAACAAAAACTTAGTGTCCTGGATATGATATAATGACTACTATCCTCATCACCTAGAGAAAGATGTGATTTGGATTGTAGATCCCATGCCTGCCGGTTGGGTGATGTTGTAGATGTGGGTGAATATCTTTGGGGAATTATTATATTTTAGAAAGCATAACATATTGTTTGAAATATTTAAATGATTACTATAGTAAGTCTCAAATACAAAAGTATTGAAATGTAATAGGACTAGAGGAATGGTTTCAAGCTGCGCCAGGGAAGATTCAGGCTGGATATTAGGAAATACTACTTCTCTGAAAGAGTGGTCAGGCAATGGAATGGGCTGCCCAGGGAGGTAGCGGAGTCACCGACCCTGGAGGTGTTCAAGGAACATTTGGATGCTGTGATGAGGGATATGGTTTAGCGAGAACCATTGGTGATAGGTGGATGGTTGGACTGGATCTTATAGGTCTTTTCCAACCTTAGTGATTCTGTGATTCTGTGATTCTGTAATACTAGAATGTCATGGTTTGGTTGTGCTTTTTTTTTTCTTTTTTTTTTGTTTACATATAGGATTAGGTATCACGTAATCCTTTTTTGGTCTGAAAACCAAGTACAGATTGCAGTAACAGTTTTGCTAAGAATCTAGTTCACCTAGAGACTTAGGAGTCTTAAATTGTATTACATTCATTGTGGTTATTATCACTGCTGCACTTCAAACCTTCTGCTTTGATCATCTGCACGCTGTATAAACATAATATACTATAGAGACAGTCCCATTACTGAACAACTTATAATGCAGTATATCACTGGATGCAACAAACGGATGAAAGACAAACTGAAAACACACTGAGCAGAAGGCACAGTCCACAGTCTTGAGTGACTCATTGAAGTGAGTCTGCTAAGCATGGTGGTAACTTATTTGCACCTTTTCCTTAGAAAAGCTAGATTTTTAGTTGTGGATTGTAATTGATTTTTTTAATACGCTCACTCTGTAAAGCTATTAGCATTGCAGTAGGAAGGTTTATGTCAGTGTTCAGTAGACACAAAACTTTAAGATATGATCTGCAGTTGCTACAGGATATAGCTTCTTTGAAAGTGTATTAGCAGCTGGAATGGAAATGTTAAAACATTGTATACCAGTTTAAAGGCTGTACAGATGAAGCTGCCCACAGAGAAGAACCACATGCATGACATACAGACTAGCTCTCCAAATTCTGATTCTCCTATCACATTCTCTTCATTTCAGTTAATGTATCAGTTTTAATGTATGTGCTTCATATGTATTCTTATACATGCATGACATACAGACTAGCTCTCCAAATTCTGATTCTCCTATCACATTCTCTTCATTTCAGTTAATGTATCAGTTTTAATGTATGTGCTTCATATGTATTCTTATATATTTATTAGCTTGACTTACAATGCATTTTTTTCTGTGGAAAGACTAATATGGTAACATTTGCAACTGCTGAGTTACATTGATAAGGCCTAATTAAACATCGTGTGTTGAATTTTAATTTGATTAACTTGCAAATTTATCATTTTCTGATCTACTGTTTATAACCTTTCTTAATTTCAGTTTTGGAAAAGGTCAATTATTAATTTTTAAAAGCCAAGAGCATTCTAAGAATATGTAGAGAAAGACTTCAGCTGATTGAAAGTGACATAAACAAGAAAAAATGTTACAACACTTAAATATATGTCACACCCCATTAAATGCATAATGTGGTCTTAAGAACCCTAAAGCCAAACGGTAGCTCAACTTGGAAATCATTACTGGAAGTGTCCATTTGATCTTCAAAAATAATTATTATAATTTTGTAGGCTTTTCTTTTCTTTTTAAGGAAGTGAGGGAATTTTCTGCTTTGTTGATAATGTCGAGGCAAATTAGTATCAACCTGTCTAATGTCTTTTTGCATATCTTTCAAGATACAATTAGACTACTAAAAGTTATTGAAAGGTACATTCATTTCAGCTCACTTCAAATGTATTATCTTGCATGTCATAGCTTATTTAAGCAGAAAACCTCTGTACTTCTGACAGAGAACAAGACTAGGGGAGATGCTAGCAATTCAGTCTGTCTTTTTCCATAGATTTCCTTCATTTTAAAAAGGTTAAAGATAATTGCTGTTAAATCTTAATCTTCTTGTATATGATAGTGAATAATCTGCACATTGCATCTTTTTTAAATTTTTAAAAGTAAAAGAAAACTTATAAACATCCTATGTACTTTATTTCTGTCCATCCTAACAGAAATCAAATGTTTAAGGGATTTCGTTTGATATCTTCCCCTGCCATAAAAAGAAACTAGAATGCAGTTTGAACCAATGTATATATTTCTCACATCCTTTTTTCATGTCCAGCTTCTCCCATATTTTTTCTTCAGGCTATCATGGCTCAGCTCCCCCAGGAGGAAAAGGCTAAGATTGCTGAGCAGGTAGAGATATTCCACCAGGAAAAGAGCAAACTGGATGCAGAGGTGGCCAAGTGGGATGACAGCGGTAATGACATCATTGTGTTGGCAAAGCAGATGTGCATGATTATGATGGAAATGACTGACTTCACTAGGTAAGGACAAAATGGTCTGTGCTGAGGATTTCTTCAGACATCTTTCCTTTTTGTTGCAGTTTATAACCTATTGAGGTGATGTGCTGTTTTGAGGGATACACAGCTTGATAATACATTTCGTCCTGAAGGAGATGGTGGTTCTCTGTGCATGGCTGCTCTAGATATTTCACCGTATTTGATAAAACACGTGAAGTTTTTGTATTGTTTGCTTGAACTTCAGCAGTAAGACAGTCTGTAACCCTATGACACTCAAGTGACATTTTGTACCAGTGTAAAAGCACGTGCCTCTCTGAACTTTCAACATTTCAACGTAATTTGTGTCAACAATAAAACTCTTTATATCGTTTTGAAGACCAAACCTCTTTCAAAAAAAATATATATATATTAAATGAAACCTTCTTGATCTAATACTTCATTGAAGTCAGTCAGTAATGATTTTTGTTTTTGCTTTCATTTTTTTTCTATTGATGTCTTGTTCTTTTCTAATTGCAAATCATCAAAAGATCATTCTGTAATGATATCAGATAAACATAATTATTTTGTTTAAATGTGATTATATTGTTAATGACACCAGGGAGAACTTTTTATAAGATTCTTTGAATTACAGATCACCATATTAAGTTACAGCTATTTCAGTGTTTACTCTTAATGGGAGTTCAAGAGTATAAATGATATTTATCAAAATATGATTAGATAAAACTAAACAAAAATCTTTGTGTTTTTTTGAGGATTGAAGTAAAACATCTATTTATTCAATCTACTGAGGTGCTCAAATAGATTTCTTTATCCTGACTTGTGTCTGAAGCATTCGGCCCATTTCATGCATTGATAATACAGTGTTTGCACATACCTTACATACATATGTATGTTAATTAATTTGCATAGGTAGGTAATTGGTATGGCTATTAGCAAACATTTTTATGCATTTTAAATATGTATATAGAAAGTTTATCTACATTTTAATAGATGACTACTGTATTTCTGAACAATTGTTCTCCCAGCTTGCTCCATGTTCTCTCAGCTTGTGCTTTCACAACTATTCTTTTGGCAGCAGACTCACAACTCCTGTATACAAATGACAGTGCAGAGCCTCCCGTGAAGGGTGATATGTTTGAGAAGTCTTAGTTACCTTTGTATTATTCTTCCCTTTGGCTCTCTGTTCCTTCTCTTCAGAAAACGGTGAAAAAGTGCCCAAGCAGCGTGAGCATTTCACATAATGAAGAAATAATGTTCTAAAGCAACATCCCAGAATATGAATGCTTTCTGCAACCTCCTGGACAATCTTTGATACATTAAGCATCAAACTGAAAGTTTTGTAATTGCATTTTCTACCATCAAAATAACAGAACTAAAATGAGAATGAGAGAAAAACCTCTGTCACATTTGAAGTAAATAAAAAAAAAAAAATCAAAGTGCAGCCTATCTACATCAGATTTAATAAAAATTCATTTAATATATTCCATTAAAACAGAACAAAGCCTTTCACATATTTTGATTGGCTGTAACCACTGCAGTGTTAAAACAGGAAGAAAATTCAAGTCTGTGGGATTTGAGATGGTCAGATCTGCTGATGTAATTAATGTAAAAGCATATGAGGTCACTACGAAGGAGTTCTGCTCCAGTTTAAGTTCAACAGAAATGGGATACTTGAAGATCATAATTTTCCATCTATCTTGTCTGAAGCTGCATTTATCCATATAGGATCAAAAATAAATAAATAAATAAAAGGAAAATCGGCTTCTAGTGGAGGCATTATTAGGAAGAGTAGCAAATGTTATTATAAATAGGATGAAAGTTTCGGCTCTGAAACAAACTCAGAAAAGTCTGCAATGATTTTTTTTTTTCCTATACAATTCATAACTATAAACACAGAATCACAGAATCACAGAATCGTAGGGGTTGAAAGGGACCTTCAGAGATCATCGAGTCCAACCCCCCTGCCAAAGCAGGTTCCCTACACCAGGTCGCACAGGTGGGTGTCCAGGCGGGTCTTGAATATCTCCAGAGAAGGAGACTCCACAACCTCCCTGGGCAGCCTGTTCCAGTGCTCCGTCACCTCACCGTAAAGAAGTTCTTGCGCACATTGGTGCGGAACTTCCTATGCTCCAGTTTCTGGCCATTTCCCCTTGTCCTGTCTCCACACACTGCTGAAAAGAGTCTGGCCTCGCCACTTTGCCCCCCACACCTTAGATATTTATAGACCTGGATCAGGTCTCCTCTCAGTCTTCTTCTCTCAAGGCTAAACAGACCCGGTTCACTTAGCCTTTCTTCATAGGGGAGATGCTGCAGGCCCTTCACCATCTTTGTGGCCCTCCGCTGGACTCCTTCCAAGAGATCCCTGTCTTTTTTGTACTGCGGAGCCCAGAACTGGACACAGTACTCCAGATGAGGCCTTACCAGAGCAGAGTAGAGGGGGAGGATCACCTCCCTCGACCTGCTGGCCACGCTCTTTTTAATGCACCCCAGAATGCCATTGGCCTTTTCGGCCATAATGATTAAAATCAGACTTTTGTGCATCATCTTAAAAGAACAGGATCAGTCTTAAAGCAAATTATACATGTTTTAAATGTAACAGAATTATACTTCGAGAATCTTTTATGATATATCTAAAAGAAAAGCTTTCTAAAACATGGCATCCTTGCTCTAGAATTGATGGGCTTAACATTAACGTTTGGCATGGGAATAACATAGTTCTTCATAGTTACGTACTGCAGAAAGAACATTGGTTTAATAAGCACTTAAAAATGCATATACTATTAAGTGTAGCTTGTGCTTAAGGCACCATCAAACTAAATTGCTAGAGAGGCATTTCGTAAGAGAGAGGAAATATAGCAGACCAACATTTTAATCAATCTCTACTATACAAAGTAATTAAAAGGAGAATTTGTAATAAATTAAGAAGTCATCCCTGTTACTGTTTTAAAATAAAGTACTAAACAAGGTCAGTAAACTGTTTCCTTTCATAATTTATCTGTATTGTTCATCATTTCTTTGTATTTCACAGAGGTAAAGGCCCACTGAAGAATACATCTGATGTCATTAATGCAGCCAAGAAGATTGCAGAGGCGGGATCAAGGATGGACAAACTGGCACGGGCAGTAGCTGATCAGGTAATACCAAAAATAATCGGAGATACAACACAATTTCTATCAATGATTCACATTGTGCAGTTATGCAGAAAAAAGAAAAATCTTCTGTAGCGAGCAACTTACAGTTGTTCTTTTTTCTTGTTTAGAAGTGTTGTTTTTGTTTTCCTGCAGTATGGGAAAGTAATATTTTAAAACCTCAGAAACTCCTCAGGTATTCCATATTCTAGACTGGGAAACTCTGTTACGATTAGATTAATATGTTTGCTGACATGAAAGCAATTGGATGCTCTGTTACCCTTTATGAATGTGTATGACTCCTTATATTCTTTCAGCTCCCTCTTCCAGCAGTTTCCCTTGACACTGCGTATCTTCTTCTTTGCACTGGGGTATTGTGCGCTGCACCTTACAGCCCCCTACTCTAGGCTGTAACATCTGTGTCCACAGTCCCATTACTAACTTCATTTCACAGCTGTAAAGATGAACTTCAGCCCTTTTCCTTCAGACTGGATTATATGCCCATCTGAAAAACAAAAGAAAACATCAAACAAGAAGTCAAGAGCCAGATTTCAAATCCAAGTTCTTGGTTCAAGATACCTTACTTTAGATTTATTTACTTATTTATTTTTTTCCTCACAAATGATTATCTTTCCCCCAACAATCCCCTGAAATACCCTGTAGGAAGCATAAGCAGGTGTAGAGGAATTAATAAATAAAAAGTTGAGATTTATTTTGGTTTTTTATTTTTTTTTTTTTTTAACTTTAATTTGCTCAATTCATTCTAACATCCTTTGTCTTTCATTTTGTATATTCACCTAATGCTAATTTAAATGTCCAATTTGCTGGCATACATTGAGCAAACAAGCCTTTGGCAACCAAATCATGAATTGGAAGGGACTTTAAAGATCATCTTGTTCCAAATCCCCTACTGTGGTCCGGGTTGCCCCCAACCAGATCAGGCTGCCCATCCAGCCCAGCCTTGAATGCCTCCAGGGATTGGGCATCCACAACTTCTCTGGGCAACCTCTCCCAGTGCCTTACCATCCTCTGAGTAAAAAATTTCCTCTTGATATCAAATTTAAGTCTCTTCTCTTTTAGTTTAGTGTCTTATCACTATTGTATTGTGTAAAAAGTTGGTCTCTCTTCTGTTTATAAGCTCACTTTAAGAATAGAAGGCTGCAGTGAGATCTCCTCAAAACCTTCTCTTGTCCAAGCTGAACAAGTTCAGCTCCTTCAACCTGTCTTCATAGGAGAGATGCTCCAAACCTCTGACCATCTTTCTTACCCAACGTGCATCTGGTGGTCAAGAACAAAGAATATCAATAATGATATCAATGATGATATCATTTTAAAAATTCATGTGAAAACCTTAAAGTACCACTTAATTACAATAGTGGGTGTCTCACTTCAGATACTTATTGTAGAAATTCTTCTATAAATACTTCTTATGCGGATTTTGAAGCAGTTGAATCTTCTATCAGTGTAGGTAAAATGTTTTACAATTCTTTCTTTGAAGAGTTTTTCCATTATTTATTTATTGACATTTTTTATAATTTTCCCCATGGTTTCTTTCTTTCCACTGCTACCAGGAGAAACCTAGCTGGTAGTGAGAACTATAACTTCCCTGTCCCTAGTCTTTCTCTTCAAAATAAATATTTCTTTTTTTTTCTTCACAGAGGCATGCAGTAGCATGCAATACTTACTACCCATGGAATATGATCCAAAGTGGCAAGAAACCTGAATCTGCCTATTATCCCATAACCTCTGAAAGTTTGGTTTTGAGATTTTCTTCATCGTCAACAACCATTTTTCCTTCACTAAACCCATTCCCATCCTTCATATGTAGCAACTGTTCATTTTAGCATAAGAGTGAGAAATCCATTTGTTAGCTGATGAAATCTCTAACCTACATTATCTGAAGAGATGAAATATTTTCAAGAAACCTGATGTAAAAAAAAAATCATGCTGTGCTTAGAGTGCATTGTCCTGAGTTACATTTTCAGTTTCAGGAGACTGTAACATGCACACTTATTATTTAAGCAGTGAAACCATTGTTTGTTTTAATGTTCACGCTTTAGTGTTGTTTTACATAACTTACATAACTTACATAACTTCAAAGACATTCGTGATCTAAACATTTTTTTGTGGACAGTTTCACTTTTAATTACTGTTCCAGTGAGAGAGGTTTTACATTTTTTTGTTGTTGTTCCACAGTACTTGTATTTAAAGCCTTGTCAGCTCTCTGGAGGTATTGCTTTCTAAAGTTCATTTCTTTCAGTTCATGGACTTCAGGAGTAGGGTAAACATTTCTGTATTAAATTGCCACTGGTAGGGAGAAGAGTTCTCCTAGGGATTCATGCCTGAAAGATGTGGCAACTGCCTGAGAAAGAGAGGCATTATAGCATTATCATAAATACAGAACAGATTCAACTGAACAGAACTCATTCCCTGCTGGCTGCTGGGGACAAAGCAGTTATCTCTAGTCAAATCCTGTGATGATATTGACCCATATATACTTAATTCTATCAATTTTTGTGAATATTTCACCCTACCTATGGAAAAAAAAAAGCATATAAACATTTTAAGATGCTGAAAAAAAAAAATGTATTTGGAAATCTTTGATCCCCAAGCAATACATTCATAGATCATTGTCAGTGGAACTTTTTTGGGTAGCCACGATGAGTATTTGTTGGAGACGTTCTGGAAACAAAGGACAATTTTATCTCTCTTTCGTCAGAGTGAATTACTGAGCTCTGTTCTCGTGAGGCAAGACTATTAATTGCTAGAGAGTTATTTATTATGGTGTTGTTATTGTGGGGGATGATGCAGTTTCTATTAAGAGTCCGAAAGATTATAAACAATTTACATTTGGACCTTTTCTAGTTATATTTGTAATAAAACCTTCACTAAGTCAAATTACATTTGACCTAATGTAATTTGTATTAACACATAATTGACACAATGTTCAAAATGGTACAGGACTGTAGATAGCCTTCTCTTCAGTATAAAAAGCTATCCCTTAGACATGCAGAGGGACAAACTTATGTCATTGTATTCTTAAGAAGGGCTACGAGACAGATGGCATCTGCTGAGACGCTGTGTAATATCTCACATTTTAGTAAATTATTTCCTTCTGGCACAGACTAAGGTATTTAGACATTAACAGTAATTTTGCCAAGTCTGTCAATACCCAAGCCAGGCAACCTCACCTCTTAAGTCCTTAATGTGTCAGAAAGGCTCCTACAAAGTCTGATGCAGAGCTGCATCCCCTGAAAGTCTGCATAAATGCCAGGGAAGCTGGCAAGACAGTCAGGAATGGATGTCATCAGTTGGAAATAGTCCCTGTGGCATCTTAACCTGGACACCCAGCAGGCACCTTGATACTTGGAGTTTCTGGTGAAACTTTGGCTACTCAACAGATTCCTCCATTCTGTACAAACTGATATCCCAAAGAGACCTCCTCCAAAACATGAAAATTTTGTTATTTCTGTTGTGTTTCATTTCATGTGAGAGGTTTTTTTTCCTTTTGCAGAAAAACCGTGCATCTTCAAGTTACTACTGATAAGCTTTGACTTACATGAAAGGCAGAGTTTAGTTTTCATGTTTCAGGAAGTATTTCAAGGAAAGACAAAGTGAAATGGAGCCACATAATGTCATACATGTTGCCAGTCTCTCCTCTGATTTCCTCTCCATAACAGCCATGTGAGTTCAACTACATCTAATCAAGCATTTATTTCATCTGCAGTGCCCTGACTCAGCCTGCAAACAGGATCTGCTAGCCTACCTACAGCGCATTGCCCTCTACTGCCACCAGCTCAACATCTGCAGCAAAGTGAAGGCAGAAGTTCAGAACTTGGGAGGAGAACTTATTGTATCAGGGGTAAGCTTGTATTTGTATTTAGCCATTTATATTTCTCATTGCAGTGCTTAAAAAAGGAGCATTTTTTGATCACAGTAATGTATAGCACAAAAAAAAAAGTGATTCATAAGTAGTCTTTTTAAAAATTTTATCACCATTATTCCAGACCTTACAATAACTTGCGTAGAGCAATTTGATTTTTCCAATTACCCTTTGTTTATAGTAACCTTGTAAAATCTTCATTCTTCCTAAAGAAAAGTAATTTCATAGCCTAGAAAGTAATTGCCAAGCTGTGAATATTATAATTATTTGGAGCTTTTGTATATTTGCTTATTATAAATCTTCTTTCCTTTGTTAGTACTGGTAATTTCCTTCCTCTGTGCAGAAGCCAGCTCTGTATGAACTGCATATTGTTAAGATGGTGATGACTAATGGGATTTCATTCACTCAGGTTCCAATGCACACTAGGTTCAGCAAAAACTCTTGGAAGGCCAGCAAAATATTTCAATTTTTGATGCACGTGCTGTTTTTAAATACAGTTGCCTAGCCTATACTAATTATCACTCAGTTATTTCAGTTATTTTTAACAAACACCACAAACTTTACTCACAAGGTATTTTTAGAAATAAAGACAGGAGTGTGCAGCAGAGCTCAATATAATCAATGAGTTTTCTGCATTTTTTCATTTTCTTCTCCTAATGCTGAACTGTGTACCTCTGGGAGATTATTAGAGCCAAGTAGTAGCAATTTTGCTCTTCATAATTTCCTTTTTTTTTTTTTCATTCTTTTAACTGATTAACCTAGTATTAGCCCCAAGAAGCCTTTGTTATCTTCTAACTCAAATACAGACCACATGTATGTTAACACATAATACATTTGACTCTACTGAGTGTGGATTTAAAATGACAGTGTTTTTTAAATCCTGATGTACTCAAAATAAGATTGTTTTCAGATGCTGTTTTGAAAAAGCACCCTCTCATTGTTTAAGCCCAATCAAGTACGAAGATTGTTAGGACAACTTGTGCCCTACATTTCATCCATAAGATTCGCCAGTGAAATCACTGGCCTTCCTCAAACATATCAAAAGTCAGAACAAACATTCTCAATTATATAACTATTTGATTTATTGCAAAGCACCGGAGAAGGTCTTAAACATTTGTTAAGATTTCTTGGATCCACCATTCTGAAAGCCTAAAAGGAGCTGCTTCAGTGTTCCTGTATCTGTCCTGCAATTGGTCTTCACTTCTTGACGTACGTACATATCTAATTGTAATACCTTGATCTTCCCACAGCAATGGAAAATCCTCTTTCATTTTGCTAGTATTAATGGAGTGATCTGTCCTTACATCGCTGACAGCTATATTACATAGTAAATGCTTTGATCTTTTCTTACCTACTGCCATCTGGGTCCAGCTTTTCATACCCATTGAATTTTCATATTCATCTATTTATAACAGTTACCCAAATCAGTGCTTCTACCAGCTTGGCTTTTGTGGTTGTGTGTGTTTCTTTTTCGAGTCTCTTTATTCAGTGTATGTGGATGCTGAAAAAGCTAGCATCTATTTGTTATTGGAACATCACCATCCGTTGTGAAATTTAAGTGGCCGAACTGCTTGACATCATCATTTCCAGTCTGGCATTGTTAGCATCTGCTGCTTACCAGGCTTCATCACCATTGTGTTTCTGTTTGGTTGGGCTTTTACTCTCAGTAGTAGACAAAGGCAAAACTAGATTCAACCGCAAATTATTTGGGTCTATTACAAAGACTCAGTAATACTGTCATGTAGAAAAGTTTAACTTGCCCAGCTTCTTCTCCTGCTGCTCTAAACAGGAGTTGATGTAGAAAGTTGATGCTGCGCATCCCTTTTAGAGACTGTTGTCTCGTTACCTACTGTAATACAGTCAGTACACTGCTTCTCTGATTGTGTTTTCCAAGCTGTTTATCTTCAAGCTGCTGGGTACTGTATGCTTCTTTGCTATCCAGATAGCTGGTATCCAAGTGCACATCTACATCTGCTTGTCTACTTGCTGCTTCTGCTTCCATCTTCTTCATTTTCTCTTGGATAGCCAATTACAAATAAGCAGTATTTTATTTGCATTAAAATGAAATACCATTATTTGGCAACTTGCATACAGTACAGTGCTAGAAGTACAATAGAAATCCAGAATTCAAGCTTCTTAAGCTATGACCATTGGAGTTTATGTGAATGTATTATATTTAATTGTTTTGATGTAATTATCATAGATAATTATTCAAATATTGTAATTAACTACTGTGTTTACAAAGAATGACAGTAAAATTCAGATTGATCCAGAAGATGAGTTATTATTCAGAATAATTATGAGTAGTATAATCTCTGCTTGAATTTTTGCACTATTAAGCATATTAATATATATAAATGAAAATAACACATTCATATGCACGAATAAATCTATATATGGGCATATTTATGTAAAAAGGAAAGAGACATAAAACCAATTAAAGCTAAAGAACAGATGAAAACCACTTCACAGCTATTACAGGTCTAATCTGTTAGGGAGAATGTGTTGCAACAAATTCAAAAATACCACGTATAATGTATACAATGTGATATATATCTTTAGGTGAAACTTCTATTTATTTTTTTTCACACAAGTCAGTAGTTCCGTATGGTTTATCTCTGAAAATAAACATACAGCTGATCCTCTTTGCTTTTTCCTCTGTAGATTGATATGAGACTAGCATAGCATATGAAGGGGTTCTTTTTGGCATCATTGACTTTGCTGCAAATAGAAAAACTGATCAAAAAGTAAGCAAATGTCAAACTCCTGAAGTGGAAATTACTTCAGTAAAGAACCCAGAGTTGCTTTTTCCCTATCTCCCATTCCTTTTCCCCTAGCTCTTTCTTTCCTTTATCTTTCCCTTCAGATTCTTTGCATGCACTCAGCAAACTTATTTTCCCCAGATAACTTAGATCTGGCAATTGAGAGTTAGCATAAATCAGCTTAACCTCACTAATATCGATAGAGGAAGGGCAATTTATACTATCTGCTGGCTTAACCTCATTAATATCAATGGAGGAAGACCAGTTTATACTATCTGTTGACTTGGCCCTTTATGTTGAGTGTTGAAAAATAAAATAATAAATAAGGAAAAGCTATGCGATGTCTTTCTTCAGTGAGGAGCCTTGTAAACTGGAAGAGGACTATAGGGAAGAAAGCAAAGAAGATGGAGAGAAGGGAATTAGATGAAATAAAGAGTAATTAATATTTTAAAAAATCAAAAGATTTTAAAAAAATCTGTTTAGATGGTATCTTTGTTCATAGTAAATGTCTCTGACCTTGGTTGATAAACAGATACATGTTTCTGAAATTTTAACTTTGAATATTCAATTTCTAATTCCCTTCTAACAGTAAACAACCGCAGTTAATATAAACACAGAAGAAAGGTACATCAAGGTCATTTTTTCTTTGTCTTTTACCTTTGTTTATTTAATGCAATGTGTATTTGCTTTACAATCAGTTTCACCATTGTTTTAGAATGAATTCTCTGAGGTGCTGAGCATATGCTGCTCTCAAAGAAGTAAATACTATTTACATATATTTAGCTTATGCTAATAGATAGGCTTTTGTAGAAATTACTTTTGTTGAATAGAGTTGGTTTGAACGACGATGTTTGCATGTGGATGAAGATTTTGTCTTATTCTAATTCCAGAGCTGCTTTATTTTTTAGTATTCCTGTCTGACACATGTAAACTAGACTGTTACAGTAAAACAGATCTATATGTTCATTTCTTACCCCAGAATAAATACCCTCTTATGTCTTTACTGCTGCTATGGAGCTGATCGCCTCATTTACTTACTATGCATTTAAGTTATGAGCTTGGATTTTTTATCTCTTGTTTATATTAGCGGCTTTGCTATGGTGTTTCCTGAAGGGCTATATTGAAGAGAATCTAAAAGTTGCATGTAAGGAACACCTCTATTTTCTTTGGGTTTGTTTTTTTTTTTTTCAGTTTTGTTTTAGAACTCTACAGACATAATCAGCTATGTTATGAGAAAATGTATCCAAAGAGTCCTAAAATTCTAAGCCAGATAGAAATGCAGTGTCATACAGAGTAACAGCCACGTACCTTTGAACACAATCCAAAAATACTGAATCAATAGCCACAGTGCAATTTAAACATATTTTACCTGGGTCCAATTTCCAATTATTTTCAAGAGCCCATTAATCTTAACATAATAGGCTTAGCTGTGATGTTAAAAGAAGGAATCTTATATAAGATTTTGAAGATACAAAGCAATTCAGTTAAGGTTATGATTTTATCTGGGAGTTCTGGCTTAGTGAACTAAGTGAGGACTTTGGGGGAATAAGGAAGGTGAATAGGCTGGAGCCACTCGTTACCTTTGTCTGAGGTGGCACAAGTTGGGTTTTGAGGGTGTGACAGTATGAAAATCCCATAACACCTGACTTGGGACGTTGGACACATGAGAATATGAACAAATGAGAAATTTCAAAATAATTGTCCCTATGTTTTCTCTTGATTGGTGATGGAAATAGGTAGTTCTCATCAAGAAAAGAGTGAGACTTGCTATTTATCACAGAATAACAGTGTGCTTCCAACAGTTACATCATATGAGCTAGCACATAGCTTGTCCATCAGTTCTGCCTATGGTTCCTATATTTGGGAACACGAAGTAGCTTAAATGATATCCTTTTATTTCATTTAAGTCTGAATTTCCCTCAACTACCCTGCGCTGTAAAAACAGGTTGATGTGCAGATGGGCAGTGAGCTATCAAATTGCTACTTACGAGCCCTATAGACCCATAGAAAAGTCAGGTAACTTGACTTCATCTGCTATTAAAAGCGAGTAAGCTCATCTCTTATTGAATTTGGAGTAAGAGTCTGTGCATATGTATTTACTTAAGCCGCTGATGTAGTATTTCATTTCTGTGCACAGTAAGCTTTTATGTTATATTATTATTTTATTATTATTTTTATTTTGTCTTTGCTTGCAAGTAGGCAATCATAGAGAATCTTGGCATTTAAAGTTTGTAAGAGTATATGTATATATCAAGTTGGTTTGGAGACTGGTAGTCACTTTATTCTTCCTGAATCAGGTAAGAGTTTGGCTTTCACGTAAAATAAAGTTTGCTGAAGAGAGAGTTGCAAATTGACAAAACTGGCAGGTTCCTTTTCTTTGAGCCTCTCAGGAGCAGAAAATAGTCACTCCAGTTATTTAGCAAGCAACAAAATAGGTTTTACTGTTGAGTTGTAGCAGAAGAAAGATACATGAGGTAAAATCACAGGAACTGACAAAACCTTGCTTTTAGATGTTTTGCAGCTGGGCTGCTTGCCCTGACAGGATCTCAGTGTTGTCAGTAGAAAACATCTGAGATAAGGCATGCCATTTTTCCAAAAATGTATTTTGAAAAGCAATACGTATATTATTAACGTTTTAAACTACACTTTTCCTAGCTGTACTTAAAGATTAATAGATGCCAGTAATAGAAGTTTTATGTTTTATCTGTTAGTGGTTAAATTTACTTGCAGCTGAGGGTTAAGAGCAGCTACTCCTGAATAATTGCTGACAGTGAGTTCTCAGAGTAACACACCACAGAGAGAAGATGTACAACGATGTGAGTTTAGACACAAGACTACAACTGGGGTTTGGGTGATAACAGTATAAGATAAATAGATGCACCCCAACTGGTAAAGGAAAATGAGAGAGGGACTCTATAGATAATGATTAAATTGCTTAAGAATATTATTTGATTTTACTTTTTTTTATGTTAGGCTTTTTCTTCTTTTCTTTTTTCCTTGTCCTCCTTTCTTTCTTTCTTCCTTTTTTTTTCTTTTTTTTTCCTTTTTTGCTAGTTTTTTTCACTTTTAACCATTCTTTCATCCACAAGAAGTTAGAATGGCACAAAAATGAGTTAAAAAATACAAATAGTATTATTTACCTGCAGCAGTAGTTTCCCATAGACTGGCAAAACTGATTAATTTTATTCTCAGTATTTTGCTTGGAGCTTATTTAACATGGAAAGTAAGAAACTTCTTGTATGTATACACATAATCACATAAATATACATTCTTGGGATGAAAACAAAGTTATATGAGATTAAACTAATGGGAAAAGATTTGTTCAGGAGGGATTGGTGGAAAGGAGCTCTGTTTTCAGACCTGGAATGGAAACAATAGGTAAAGGAAATGTCTTCAGAGAGAATGAAGAAATAAGCCTCGGAACCATGAAATAGGTGATACAAAAGGGTCAAGGTAATAAAAAGACAAACAAAAAGAAAAATAGGAATATGAAATCAAGGAATTTCAGTGGTGGGGAAGGACTGATGCAAAGTCAGGACAGTAAAGCTGTCTGGACTTAGCAGTAATCTCCACTCTCCTAGTACTCCCAGTTAGAACATGCAGGGAGAGCAAAGCATTCTTATGTAATCTTATAAGTTACCGCTGTGAAGGGATAGCTTCCAGGACAGAAAGGCTGAGGATAGATGGGGAGAATGAGGGATCTTGATTTACATTGTGTGTTAGACTGTAGCTCATGTTATCTTCTGTGAAAGAAATGAAAGAGCAAAATACAGGGGAATGTGTCAGCTGTACTTCTTGGGATAAATACGTATCAGTAACCTCTACACGTGTGTTCGAATTTTTGCAGATTCACTGATATATATGAGAAGGTGAAATAAAACTATAAGCGTACCCTGTTTAGAATGTATTGTTGTATGAAGCACATTACCGCCATATGAAGGTTTTAATTATCCTTTATTTGAGACAAATTCTTTTGAGCTCTACTACTTGTGACTAATGTAGGAGTCTCCAACTCATGCTGTCTAAGGCTGTGTCCCCCAGTGCAGTGTCCAAGAAAGGGACTACTGATGATGTGGTAACATAAAAAATTTATCATCCTGACATCGAGTCAATTTACTACTCCTAAAGGACAAAGGCATCACTGTGTTATGCTGGTTAATCAAAATGAATGCTGATAAAATTCCTCAGGGTCATATATTCATTATATATGACGTATTTTATAGAAACACTGTCTTAAGGTTTTCTGAAAGTTCAAACAGTGAAGATTTCCTAATTATCCTCTGCAGCTCAAAGATGAAGAGAATAAAAAAAGACATAAATAGATTTATGTAGTTGCTTTAAATCCAGCTGACAATACCTCTTCCAAATATATAACAATAACAAAGATTGCCTTTTGATTCTCAGTAAAGACTGCACAGACCACAGACCCAGAGAATTTGTTTAAATGCTATCTTTGGAGGTTTCCAAGCCTCAGGCAGACTCTGCAGCAGCTGAGCAGATCTGATGTTGGCAATCAATTAATTTCAAGTGGGAAGTTGTGCAAGAGATCTCCAGAGGTCTCCTTTAAGTGAAATTGGAGTGGTGCTGTGATTCAGCTAAGTGAAAGATCTTGTAGGATCTTACTTCGGTCTTTGAGTTCATGTGGTTTTGCCTTGATAATTGTTGCTGGATTGTGGAGTTGTAGAAACACTGAGCTTCGGGCATCTGGAGAGTCATAGATAAGACATGCAGAATGGCACAGAAGACTTTGGAAAAACTATTTTTCTTTTTTCTTAGTGGTATTATTGCTATTTCTTCAAAGCATCTGAGTAGAGTTGGCTTGGTGGTGGGCAGTGTATGGAGAGGAAAAGTATAATGTAAGGAAAAGTAGATGAATGAAGCTTAAGACACATGAAAAAATGAACCATTTACTGAAATGCCACATTAGATGAGTTTTTTTGCAGATAAAATATTTCTGATATCAGAATGTTAAACTGCTTAATTCCATGAGAGCAAAGCAAAGTATTGAAAATTAAATATTGAGTCTTGAAAAACATATTATCATAGAAAGGGATTTTAGATTTGAACCTCAGCATATAATTCATTAATTACTATATTTATTTTTAAAATAGTAGCCACTCAGAAATCCAAAGCCTATCTGCTATTGTAGCATCTGTGGTTTCAGTCCTGCTAGTTTCCTTATTCTGTGCCACAGTAAATGATTGAGGTATAATCTGGGAATATGAAGAAACTATCTTTCTGAGATACAAACTGCACCAGCCCTGCAATAATTAGCAAGGCCTAGAAACCACTCTTATATTCCATAGACTGTGCCTGCAATAAATGATGTAAGAGAGCATATCTGTGCTATTTCATATTCACTTATTTTCCCATCTTCCTTCCTTTAAAGGAGGTGGCATGAGATCGTTTCACGATTTTGTATTAAATAAGAATACCTTTTCCTCGTGGCATTCTCAGTTGGCCTTAGCGCACAGCACAGTTGTGTAACTTTAAATAAAAATCAGATTTGTTTCTCACACATGGGAATATGGAGAATTGAATTCGTATACGACGGCTTTAACACACAATAGGAGAATTTGAACTGTGCTTCTTATACAGAAGTACATCTTTTAAATCTCACAATCATTTCCCTATTTGGATAGTGGTGAGAGAATCTCATTTCTAAAGTACAATCTGATGATGCATTTGAAGATAATGAAAGAGCAACTTCAGTTCAAACTCATGAATTTCTTTCACTTTAATTATAATTCTTGACAGCCTGAGTTGCAAATGAGTAACGCACACATAGAAAGATTCTCAGACAAAAATACCCCTTAAGGGAAAAAAGCAACAGGTTATCCCAGGCTTAGCAAAACTAATTTCGAATACTACACAAACAAGCTTACATGTGTTTCCAACCCATTGGTTTTGTGTTTTGGTTGCCATCCTTTTTTTTTTTTTTTTTTTTTTTTTTTTTTATATTTTTTAATAAAAATTATATTAAAAAAAGATGTTTTATTACTTATATACATTAACTATATTATATATTTCTTTTGAGGCCTAAGACAGTTCCTCTTCACTCACTGCAGCCCAGCCACACCAGAAGGTTGGACACCCATGGAAAGAACTTAATAAAATGCACAATATAAACATATTTTCATTGAAGGCATTTCTAGGAAAGGATCAAACCAAGCTAGGAATGTTAACTATTGCCTTATATGTTTACTTCTGAAGTGTTTCTTCCATGCTGGGAACATATTTTACTATTATTATTGCTATTATTATTATTATTAAAATGAAAAACGTATCTGTTCCCACATCACATCCTTAATCTTATGAAGCAGATAAGCAGCTTTATCAACAAATAGGTTTTATTTTGTATGATGTATTTAAGACATTGATATGAAATCAAAGTGAAAAAATAACCATTATCAGAAAAGTCAGTCCTAACTTCTTATGCTTAGATATTCTCAAATTATTTTTCTGATTCTGACTAATACTCTGTCAAAATAATGTATAAACTGCTGCTAGATAACTAAATGTATCATGTCAGAAAATGAAGCAAAGTATACAAGTAGTTTGTCCTAAATCTCATGAAAGACCAAATTAGAATTCTATAGAGTTAAAATACTAATTTCTGATCCAAAATTCTACAGAAACATTTTCATACTTTTTCATAACTGCATTCTCAGTGTCAAAAAATTAGAAAAGTTACACCTCTACTTGAAGGTCCCTGGAGGTGTTCAGGGCCAGACTGGATGGAGTCCTGGGCAGCCTGGTCTAGTATTAAATGTGGAGGTTGGTGGCCCTGCCTGTGGCATGGGGGTTGGAGCTTGATCATCCTTGAGGTCCCTTTCAACCTGGGCCATTCTATGGTTCTATGATTGGAGTCAGATGGGATGTTAGATTAGATTGGATATAAGGAAGAATTTTTTTTACAATAAGGGTAGTTAGGCACTGACACAGGTTGCCCAGAGAGGTGGTGGATGCCTCATCCCTGGAGACGTCTGAGAGCAGGCTGAATGGGACTCTGAGCAACCTGATGGATCTGTAAGTCTTTCTGTTCATTGCAGAGGAGTTGGACTAGATGACCTGTCCCTTCCTTCCAACTCAAAAGGTTCTAGGATTCTACATAATATGTTTTACTATTTGACTGTGGCGGTTAATAAGCAAAAAAGATTTTGCAATCCATCCATCAAGTTGATCTACTGCAGCAACAGGACATCTTTGGGGCAGGTGTGTGTCTGTGTTAGGATCTCAATCTTTTATGGTATGTGTCAGCTTGGTATTTTAGAATGCTCCTTTCAAGTTGTTTCAATTTCTTAAGATACATCCATTTTTACCTTCTATAGGTATACCATTAAAACATGGAGTGTTTCAGTGCGGTTGGTACTCCTCCCTGTCTTTCACTGCTTTACTGTTTTCAAACTTCATAGGTGATATCTACTGGTACCTTAGTAGTTCCTGCTTATTCCTCACGATCTGTTCATCTTCTTAAGCAAGAAAGAAAATGTTTCAAGGTTTTTTCCAAAAGATCTTTGATGTCAAAATGAATATGGAACCATCTTTTCCCCTTGATTGCTAGTGCCTGGTTGCAAGTTATCAAACCAATCACCTCATGTGAGTTTACATAGCTTTCTTACGCAGTTAAGCTTCACTTAAGAAAGATTTTTAAGTCTTCATTTGCTGTCTCTTTGCACTTACATGTATTCATTTAATTAATCTTAGTGGTATTCCTTCTAACACTTGGAAGACTTCCCTCCTTCTTTGAATTTATGTACATTTTAAAAATATTTTCATTTAGGTATATTAATACTCTGCTTTTGTTCACTGTTTAGGCAAGTTATCTATTCTAACGTCTGCTCACAAATCAGTCTTAACTTTTTTCCTCTTTAATTATCATCTTATCAACTATAGATATCATACTAAACAGATCAAAACAAGGTTTCAGATTTGAGCAGTGCTGGGCCAAAATTCCATTGGGGTATGATCTGCTACCTAATCTATTGAACTGTTTATACCACATTATTGTGATGAAATCTACCACATTTCTTGTTTTGTTCCTTAAGAATATCCTTGGCTATCCTCAGTTTCCCAGAAGCTAGTTGTGCTACATCCATATGTTTCTATTCCAATTTAAAATATATATATATTTCTTTTTAGGAGCTCTTAGAACTGCTGCTACAAATGTAATTTTTAAAAATATAGTCTCTGAACATCCTTCTTTTAATCAGAATGACCACGCTTGATTCTGAAGGCTTCTGAAGGTCTGCTGGTCACAAGAGTTCCAAATTTATTCCTACTTTATTTGGCAAAAACAACTGTGGTGCAATGATCAGGTCATAGGATACCTAACTTGTGAATTAACATAGTATATTTTACCATAAAAGCCTTTAAAAGTTCAAAATTTCTTTTCTTTCTGGTGGACTAATAGAATTACATACTAGAAATTGGAAAGCAGGCCCTATAGTGAAAAGTCTTTTGACAGTAGATCATGATGTTTAGAATGGCATATCGTAATCTACTCCTTTATAAAAGGATGTGTTTTTCATCTCCCCTATTTCTTATATGCAAATGGATTGAAATTAAGATTATGTAACAAGAAATTGGTTAGACATATGTTTAATTCAATTCTGAACTGAAATTCACAGCACTATCATCACTTTGCATTAATCAGCTGCAGCCTAGCTTTGCATTGTGTTCCTGAGGTTATATATCATCTCTAACAATCACAATAAATCTTCATTTAGTTGGCTGGACTAGGTAATGTGTTGAGTTTTTAAATCCACTGCTTTAAACTAGCAGCTGCAGATACTACAGGTCTAGATTGTGATAAAAGTTTTGAAGATTGAGAAGTACCTGACCTCTGTTGTTGGGTGAAGTGACTGGTACAAGACAGTAGTCAGGCACTTGGGTGTTTTTTGTATCAGGAAAATAGAGAAAAACAGAGAGCACACAAACAGAGCAGGGAGTACACATTAATCATGACTAAGACTAAAACAATAATCATGATTAGGTTACAATTTACATGATCCTTGTAACAACAAAATACCTAGGGGAAAATGTCAGTGTTAACTGTGTGCTTTTAATATGTGTTCTTAAGAGAGATTTAAGGAACATTCATTTTTTCATCTTCCAAGAAGCAGGTTCTTATGCTAGTGCTCTTTACTGGTACTGAATAGTCACTCATTCTCTGAGCAGGTTTATTTAATGGAGTTATTTTAACAGCATATGCTATTTTTTTCTTCCATTTCAGTACACAGCTAGGTTATATATAAGCAATTATGTTTACTCTCAAACTTGCTTTTCCAGAATTTGAATGATAAAAATTCCATTTGCAATAAATAAGAATGAATATCCCCTTTTAAGCCCTTCAGTTTCAGTTCTGGGGTTGTTGTTTGAAAAAATGTGCTGCAGCCTGTAATAGTTTCACTGTCTAAAAATGTGCTGTCTTTAAAAGCATCACCTCTTCGCAATTTTGTTGATATTTTCTGGAACTTAAAGTGTGCTCTGTAAATAAATATATGCCCAGACTTATTATACTTCCCTCACTTGTTCTCTCAGCACAGTTTGTCCGTTCTCAATTTCAGTGTGAGAAGAAAATAATTCTTTCCCATCTTCCTTCAAATATTGCTGAAGGTGGCCTCCCTTCTGGCTGACTCTGTTCACTGATGAGTCCAGAGAGCTGCACTGTTGAATTTTATTGATCAAATTAAGCACTGGTGGACATGAGTGTAATTCCTGTTGGAGTGACTTCCTCAGTGTTCCTGTTTTGATGTGCTTTTCCAAACCATTCCTAAAATAATGGTACTCTAAAGGAGGTCAATAAAAATAATGCCCAATCTGATGTCATTCAGCCTTTAATGGGGAATAGAACTTTCTATCCTTTCTGATTTTCATCCAAAGGTGACAAAATGTTTCTCCTTTCCCGATCAGCAATCCCACTTGGGGTTGCATGCCTAACCTGTGCTATGGGATCAAGTGAGAGGAACCACCAGACAGCGGGGTTACTCAGCGTGGAAGAGTCCCTGTTTCCTTGACCAAGCATAGCTCCTTCAGCACACGTTTTCCTCTCTCCTCACCTCTACGCTACGGCGCAGTATTTCTCTTGCTCTCTCTCTCACTCTCTCTTTTCTGTATCTCTCGGAAATCAGACTGGAGTTCAGAGCACTTTCACTACCTTTTATGAGGTAGAGTGCGATGGCATAGATGGGAGTAGGGCTAGTCAACTTTCTACCCACCCACCTACCTGTGCTGAGGGAGCTACGCTTGAGGCCGGAAGCGGTGACTCCTCAACGGTGAGTAACCTCCTCTCTCATCTGTGTCTTTAACTCTCTCTATAGGACTGTGGGTGGAGGGAAAAGAAAATGTGTTTTGGTGGGTTTTTTTTGTTTGTTTGTTTGTTTTTCCCCCAAATTGTTTTTTTTATCTTTTTATTAACCACTGGGTCGCAGAATGAACTGTATTGTTTTAGTCACCAGTAAAAAATCATTTCCTGCCCATTCTGAATTCCTAATGTCATCCATAAAACAATGATGATGTTTGTTTGCAAAGGTGATCCATTTACAGGTGGTTAAACCAATCCTTCTGACTTGTTTATTTTACATTGTGAAAAAGTATTCTCTGATCACCTTAAACTCAGTTGCTAATTTTCCATTAATTTAATTGCAGTAGTGTTGAGCCATCACTTTGTGATTAAAGATAGATGGTGGCGCTTATATGTTTATCATCATTTACTATGGATAATGATAATTTCTACAGGACAGGATTTTTATTTTCCGTATTTTCTATTACTGATTTTAATTTGCTTAATCCAGAATGTTTGTGAAGCTATCTATTGACAAAAGACCAATTACAAGAGTTGTCTTATAGATAAAATAAAATTCATAAGTAAATTGTAAGCAGAAAATCAAAGCCCAGGAGAATAATCAGTTCTTATTGTTTGAAATTATAAATCCAAGCTTTTGATTTTTTTATGTGATGTGAACTTGAGATTGACAGGGTTGTTGCTGTCTGGATTTCTTGATGTTTTTCTTGTGTCACTACCTATACTTTACTATTTTACTTTAAAGTCTTTCTTATTACCTGTTTTTCTTTGCCCAAGTATTACTGCTTCACTGTTTTAATATCCCTCAGCATTTTAAAAAATAAGAGATGGACTACGAAGATCTTCCTTTCTTGTTCTACCTCTTGGGTATCTACTCAAGCTGTCAAGATGTCAGACCGCTCATGCTAAAGGGCAGAAGAAGGGTCATATGAAGATTTTGGCCCCTGGGGATACACAAATCTTACTGTTTGTGTTCTTTAACGCTCTTTATCAGCTCCGTGTGGGGCCATGTCATATCACAGTGAAAGGCACTAAAAGGCAGTAATGCATAGTCTATAAATCAGAGAGTGCAATCACAGCCTTTGCAGCAGAGGTGGCCGGTAGTCTGATTGATGAAATACTTCTATTTTCAGGTGACTAGGTGGCTTTGAGGAATTGGGAATAGGATGCAGAGCCTTCCATCTTCTGGTCACTGACATATATTGGGAATTGGTCACTAGTGATGGATAGGTATTCCCCCTGATGACTCAGTGATGCTCTTTGCATGAATACACAGGAGATGTGAGTGAAATTCTAGAAGGATGAATATCTTGTTTAGCAAGCTGCCAGAATTTCACTAATAACTGTTTCTGCTAGAGAGAATAATAAGGGCCACAAATAAATAATTGGCTCCTCTAGCTTTGAGTTACATTTGCAGAGTTTTATTATTACTGCTTATTCCTTTTAGTAAAAGCAATGAAGTCTCCAAATCTTCCTGTGCATAGCCAAAAACGTGTCTAGAAAATTTAGCTTCCCTGGTAAACTTTGATCTTTTGAGTAGAAAAGAAAAAGCAGGTTAGTCAATTTGTAATGTTTCATTGGGAAATCTTTGTAGGAATTTCAACTGTTAAAAATGGTTTGAGGTTTGCACTACTGAGAGGCAAATGCTTTGAGGGAAAATTTAATCGATATCCGAAGCACGTCTTCTGCTGATGAGTTTACAAAATTGGTTTTTTTTTCTTCATATAATTATTCTTGTTTAATGTAGGAGACTTTGAGTTTTGCACAGAATTGGCAAAGCATGAAGACCAACTGAACAGTGCCCCTAATCTCACTGCAATTATATGAAAGCATATTGGTAGCATAGAGAGAGAAATTCTTTTTAAAAGTGGTATAAGGATTGGGAGTGGAGATCAGAATTGGTATCATTCAGTAATTAAGGTGAATTAGAGATACTGTGGGGGATATTATGAAACAGAGATGTCAGTGGATTACTTTAAATCCAAAGAAAATTGCTCTCTGCATTTGTCTTGTAAGATGAGCAAATCAGAAGTTGGCATATTTATATATACAGGGGAGTTTGCATAGGCAGTGATATGCAAAATACCGTAAACTATTTTGATAATTAATCTAGAATCTTCCTATATCAAATCTAATACTAAATTTTAGTCATGCAACCCCAGGCTGTGGATATGCATGAGTAACTTCACTGGGAGAATAAATAGCTTAATTTTACACTTACTGTGCTAATTCTCCTCTGATTTTTTTTTTTTAAAGTATAAAAATTAAAATGTCTAAAGTGCACAGCTTCTTGTATTTTACAACATTGGCTTAAATGTATACTCTGACACAATGTTTCTTTTAGTATTATATTATTTACATATACATAAATAAAAGTGAAATATAAGAAGACTGTTGTCAGGTAATTTTGCTTATTGAAAACTTTTGAAAACAAATATCTGAGCAACTTATTTCAATATATGCTGATTTAAATTTGTTAAATCTTTTATGTTCTGAAAACCTCAATATACTGTACATTATTTGCTTATAAAAATAAAGCATTCTTTAAAATTGCATGGGTTTAAGTTGCCATCCACAAGTGTTAGTGACTGCAACCCAAACTAGAAATTACTAAATTTATACCTTTGTATTTAAGCAGGTCAGGATTGAAATTACAGCCTTGTTTCTCAGTCATACTGGTAGAGATGTGAATAATACTTTAACAACATAGATCGTATATGGAGATCAAACGTTTTCTCAGTATGATTAAGATGGTTAATTATAATTCCCAAATTTTCTCTATTTTCCAGGCTGATTTCTCTCACAAGCTGAATTAAACCTTTGTGGGTTGGTTCTTACCTTCTTCTTTTTCTGTATAAGAAGTGAGGGAGAGCTGTGAAATGCACCATCTGTTTGCAAATGGTGTCAGCTGGCATATAGATGCTCATCACCCTGCCCTCTCTTATTTCACTTTTAGGCAGGTGTAATACCATTGACTCAACAGGAATTACTTTTGATTTAACTTGTTTAAGCAAAAGAAGTGAAGATGATAGTGCACAAGCATTCTAGGGGACTCTTTGTGTTGATTTAGATTGCAGTCCTTTTAAACGTTGACCTCAGCTCATCTGAATTGTCAACAAAATGCTCAGTAGCCAGTAGCATTTGGACTGAGTATACAGTTTCAGAGGAGAGTAGGGCTACCCTAACACCCCAGACATTTATTCCTGGGACAGTTCAAACTCAACATCATTAAACATGATTCTCTTTAATCAAAATCCATTGAATTTTTATCCATCCCATCTGAGCATATCCAAGCAAGCACGCTAATCTACCCTTGATCTGTACAATCATGATGAGTTTCGAACACCATATGCTCCTCCAAGACTCGGGAAATTTTCAAGATGTGGAGAAAGAGATCACTGTAAAGAAGCACATTTTGCAAATGATAAAGTGGGAAAGAGACCTTGCAGTAGCAAATGGAGGCTACCCTACCAAAGTTAAAAAATAAAAAGAGTAAAAAATTAAGAATGGGTCAGTAGTGTGAGGAAAATTGAGTACTTTATTATTCAGAAACATTAATTATGAAGAGTTTTTGACTGTTCTGTCCATTGTTAAGTGGAGAGAGATTAATCTATCCTAGTGTAAACATCTGTATCTGAGTTGCTCACTCCAGACTTCTTTATCATTGATGGAGAAAAATAGGCTTTTCTACTCAGATTAGTAACAAGGTGTAGGCAGATGAATAGAACCATGCAGAGAAATGCAGAGTCAGGGGATTTAGTGTTGGAGTCTTTGAAGGGTGTGTATTCATAGGTAATTGATGTCAACTTTCTATAAACATAACTGCGGCAGAAAGGAAGCTACCTATTTTTTGCTGGACAGAAATATTCAAATTGTTTTGGAAGAACATTTACCTAAATAAAGTAGCTTTTAAGGAGGTTCCAAGCTCATTAGGCTGCAGCTTTATCATTTCTGACATTTGACAATTTTGGGGATTAAAAAGAAGAGTTAAAGAAAATAATCTCAAAACAATTCATTATGTTTAAATTCCTGAACACTTGAGTCAAAATGCAAGTACAGTTTTTCAGAAATGTTGAGCATCTAGGCCTAGGTTCACTGTATTGTCTTTAGGATTCTAGTGCAATTTAATATGTTTAAGTGTAATCAAAGAGGAGGTGGTACTCAGGTACTCCATGACTCTTGGTCTTCTCCACCAAGTACAGGAGGAAACTGAAATGCTTTGGTCCAACACCTGGAGCTACATAGGATGAGCACGGGATAAGAATTCATTATAGAAATGGACCTTGCAAAGGTCTCTGAACACATCGTCTGAATTTTTTATAAGCAGACCCACTTTTCATGCCTACATTATTAGAAAAATTGATCAATTGTAGACATCTGAAAAACTGCTTCTGAGTATTCTACTGCCACGAACAGTTCTTGGATCCTGATAAATATTAAAAGATATTCAGTCATGATTTTTGACATCAGGTAAGTACAGACAACTACTGCACGATATTTAGGTTAAGCAAGAAACGTGTAAGAAAAGAAGCAGTGTGAGAATGCTCTTTCATTTCACCATTTTTTCAAATCACTGATGAAATTATACCTTTGTCTTCTCTCCATAAATTCTGATTTGGAGGTAAGATTTTGGAGAAAGGGTTGAAATAATTTGTGTGGGAATGATTGTCCTCGTGTTAAAAGCACAGAAACTGTTTGGGGTATACGGATCACTGAGGTTATAACTACTTCTCAATTGCTGTTCAAGCAAAATGCTATATAAAACACTGAATCTCAAAAGAAAATATAGGCAAATTAAATTAGGATTTCCTAAGATAACATGAATGTTTCCAAGAAATTGGTATTGTACTTAACTAGAGTGGCCTATTAAACGTATGTCAATAACTGATGATAATTTTTTCCTCAGTTTTGCGGTTACTCATCTTTTTTCCTTTGGATAAAAGACTTGTTCTTATAGCAGTGAAACTGATCATCAGCAGCACCTACACTACTTCTGTAGATATGTTTACATGAATATAGAGGAGAAGACAAAGGCAAGATATTGTTGTCTAACACAATACAGTAAGAGAAGGATACAAAAGAGCCAGACTTCTGAAGGGTGCACGGCGACAGGACAAGAGGCAATGGACAGAAGTTTGAATGTGGGAGATTCCAGTTAGAGATAGTGAAAAACGTTTTACCATGAGCGTGCTCATATTCAAGCTCACTGCGGGGGTTTTCGGTCTAGAGAGGCTGAAGATTGTCTGTGTTTGGCGATACCAGAATGTCCTCAACAACATAATTAAATATTCATCATGTCTAAAGGAGTAAGTTAATCAAAATCAAATAAGGAAATGAATTGCTAGGAAAATAGGAGCATAATTCCATTTTTCTGTGTACCCACAAATCCCTTCTTAGACCCATTGCAACAACTTTGTTTTCCAAATAATGACTTTTTCTTGTTAGAGAAATTCAAATGGACGTGATAGTTTTCTCACAATAGCTGAGCATCTAGGAAAATCCTAATGCATATTCCCAAGCAATTGTCGGAAATACAGCTTCAGGCACTGGGTAGTAATGCTGAAAAATAGCAGATGTCTCCCACCATAGGGATGAGTGCATCTGAATAGCGAATAGGCCATTCTTGCATTGGCTGTCAGTAATAGTATCATGTTTATGCATGCGGTGTGCTACAGAAGCATATGACACGAGTATTATGAATATAATCTTTTTCTTATATTTATACATTTATCTTAAATATATAGTGCTATATTTAATATTAAGCACAGTTGAGAGGAAAATGTCCTTTTGTGTAAGAGGCTAACCTGGGAAAATGTTATTTCTGATTCACCCTCCCAATTCATAATTGCTTCATGTAAACTTTGTTGCAATAGAGGGTGTTAACTGACTTTTGGTTTGTAGTAACAAACTTGCTTCAAAAAGGAGGAGAAGCGGGGAATGCATCCAGAATTCAGGTAGTCAGATAGCTTTAATGGCTTGACGATGCATAAATTATCAGCTAACAGCTTACTAATCAAGTTCTAGCCAAGAATATTCAAAGAGTTGCAGGTTCTTTTCCCATATAGAATCATGGTTCAGACTAGGTTGGAGAAGACTGTAAAGATCACCAAGTCCAACCATCAACGTGACCTGCTGAGTCCCATGACTAAACCATGTCACTCAGTGCCACATCCACACATCTTAGATACCTCCAGGGATGGGGACCCCTAGGCAGTCCATTCCAACACTTAATCACCCTCTCCTTGAAGAAAGTCTTCCTAATGTCCAAGATAAACTTCCCCTGGAAACATATTAAATAGAAGTTGCTCCTCACAATTTATACCAAGTAAACAGACTAAACTTTATTCATCAATAATTATGAATACTGTTTTTTGTACTCATACGTTTCAAGGTCATTGTGGGCCACTGTTATCATTTAGCTGCCTAAGTGACAGATGGGCTCCCTGAAATCATGTAGTTTAAAAATCTCCGAGAGTTATGATAAACTTGAGTATACATATTAAGAAAAAACTTCCAATATTGATTTCACAATTTCTACAGATAGAATCATTATCCTTCATGATTTTGCAATTAATTACCATCACTACTAAAATTTTTCAGCTAATTAATATCTAAAATTGCGTTCTTTACTTTCCAGCCATTACATTCTGTTATGTCTTTGTCTAATCTGAAGGGACCATATAAACAGGAGGGGAAATGGCTGTTTATGAGGATGGATAGTGATAGGACAAGGAGGAATGGTCTTAAACTGTTACAGGGGAGGGTTAGGTTAGATATTAGGAGGAAGTTTTTCACACAGAGGGTGGTGACAAACTGGAACAGGTTGCACAAGGAGGTTGTGGATGCCCCATCCCTGGAGGCATTCAAGGCCAGGCTGGATGTGGCTCTGGGCAGCCTGTCTGGTGGTTGACAACTCTGCACATAGCAGGGGGGTTGAAGCTAGACGATCATTGTGGTCCCTTTCAACCCAGGCCATTCTATGATTCCACGATACGATATGAATCTGTTAAACCTGAAATATTGTCACTTATCTGTTACCATCTACTTGCTGACTTAATTCATTTTCAGACATTTCCTTATTAGTGGAAAACAGAGCTGCCTGAATCTCTGCCATGAAACATATTTTTTATTCTTGAGGTTTGTTATGTTCTCTCCAGTTCCTCAGTGTTCTTCTTGCATTGAGGTATTCAACATCTGGGGACATGTGATATACTGAATATGATTATTTAACCTATTTCATCAGTTTACTTCTTTTTATATACTCAAGGTTCATATCAGTGCTTTTCCACAGCATTGTTGGAAACAGCTATTTACCTAAGTATCTGCAGTGATTTGATGAGATGTTGGCTTGCTTCTGTTCTATCTAGAAAGGTGTTTCTTATCCTATAAGTAGGTATCACCTGTTATAAAATTAGCTAAACTGAAGACTACATTTCTAGTGTTCACCAGCTTATCAGATAATCGTCCTATGACTTATCACATTTCCAGCTGTTGACTGCAAGTCTTGTCATTTACAAATGACTTTTTTTCCAGGATGTTCTTTTTCAGCAAGTTTTTTTTTCCAGAAATAATGTAAAGCTGACAAGTGGTTTCTCCAAGTGCCCACTGAAAAGTCGTGGTATGACATGACAGTCACAAAACCATTTGGTTATAGTTCACTGCATTTCATTCTCCCCTTTATTTATAGAATCACAGAATCACCAAGATTGGAAAAGACCTCTAAGATCATCCAGTCCAACCATCCACCTATCACTGAATGTGTTGTAGAATTTGCATTATTTTAATTGAGAATGCTCTCAGCTGAGCTGGCCTATAATTTCAGAGGTCATTTTGTTTCCCCAGATGAAATATTTCCGGACCAACAACTATGTACAATTATTTCCCTGCTTCCCAAAGTTTATTTAAGCTACCAATAATGATCTATAACATTCTTCAACTAGCTCACTTAAAACTACCTATGCTGCTTTCTTACTCTCTGGAAATCTCTTTTCTCTTGGTTTTTGCAGTATGTTTTCAATTCTAAATGTGAGGATAAATTTTCTCCTTTATTTTTTTTTTTCCTAAGTGGATTTGTAAACAGGTCTAAGTAGCAGAACACTATCACTTTGTGACACCAATCCAGGACTAGCTTTCATTATATTCATAATTCCCTAACCATTGCTAGGTGGTGAAGTTTGCCTTCTGTACTGTGCAATGATTTGATAGATGTATTTCTATATGGAGTGTTAATCCAACACACTTCATTATTAGTATTATTACTTTTTTATTATTTTTATTCATGTGTTTGGAAAAATGTGTCTCTACACGCTGATTTTGTAAGGAATTAACATACTTTGGCCTTGCTTTAACCTTATGCCATTGTAACTGTGCTTTTTAAGCACAGCTTAAACTGAAGCAACACAGCAGTGTATTAAGATCTGAATGCTAATTGGAGTGATGATGTTCATTCAGTTAAATTCTTCTTTACTGAGCCAGAATACAAACGTGGAGCTGGAGGCAATACGAAAATCACTGGAAGTGCTTAGGTAGCCAAATTGGACATGTGGGATGGTTACCAGAAGATTTTGGAGAACAGTCACAGCAGAATACTCTTGTCAGATTTTTATGTCTCTTTTCTGTTTCCAAAACTTGAAAGCAATACAATACAAATAAACATTAAGGACAAGGTATAAGTCCTTGCATGTTGAAATTAGATTAATAATGGTGAAAATAGGGTGCTCTTATGCGTTATAACAGAAGATTGGAACTAAAGGTAGTTAAAACAGCATAAGAATATGTAAAAGACATCATTACAATCCTCATCTGATCTTGTAAAATTACATATGCTTCTGCACAACCTTACCAATAAACTCCATAAAATTATTAATGAATTTGAAGATGTAGATTACATTCTATGTATGGATTTCAGCATCTTATTTATGTGCCTCCTCATTTCAGCATGCATTCTTCCATCATTCTGTTCCTTATCATATGCTCCATTTAAAACAGCTACCAGAACTTTTTTTTTTCACAAAGAAATCATGGAAAATGTGAGACTATTAGAAATCTTCAACAAATGGAATTAATGGGAAATGTACAATATAGGCTTGATCCAGTCAGTTTACCTACACTGATTACAAAGTAAATACTATTTGGCTGTATCACTTTATATGCAGAATCAATCCACTGGTGTTTCAAAAAGAATCATTTAACAATGAATAATGTTTAACTGTAGATCTCAGCAGTAAATTAGAATATCCTAATTTAATAGAGTATGATCTGTTATTTGCCAACAAACATAGATTGCCTTATAAATCATGCAATAGTATGGTTATAGAATAACACTATACTGAATTATATTTAATTACTGCCTATTGAACAGTCATGTTTCTGCCATATAATATAATTTTCCATCTTTTAACTTAGTTTCTTTTACTAACAGAAAATGCAAATTAGTTCTGAAGAAAAATACTTACTGGGGACAGGCAATTAACTATGTATTTCAGGAAATGGCACCAACTACGTGAGAATCATCAAAATGCTTTTCTGTTTTGCACCTCTCTGTATACAACTGTTTATGTATTTAATGAATTATATTGAATATAGGCCAAGGATGAGGAATTCAAAGTAATAGGTAAGTCTATAGATGAATGTGCTTCCTGGTGCAGGCTTCCTATAATGTCTATTCTTGTTTCACATCAGTCACCGATACTTTTCAGAAGGAGGTTTCTCCTGCATTTATATTCTGAACTCTCTTCTTCTGTTAATGATCCAGCATGTTTGAGATGAATTATGATGGTGTTTTTTAATTGCCTTATGAGCATTTGTCCCAATTACCTTACTTTAAATTCATATTAAATAATTGTAAGGTCCCAAAAGATAGAGTGGGAAAAGTTTGGAGGGAGGACAGGCCTTTTGTTCCAGTTAAAAACACCTAAAAACTTTCTGTGGGGTGGAATTAAAGAGCTAGAATAACATTGCATCCTTAATAGTTGCTAAAAACTAGGAGAAACTTCTAAAACTTTAAGCCGACTTCCATGATAGAAATGAAAGGCTTTATCACAAAAAGTAAATACCAATTTTTTAGCATTTTGAGACAGAGATAATTGAACATCCTAAATAGTAAACTAGTTTGCTACGCTGCTTAAGTCCATATATTTAAGCACCTAATGATTCAAGGATGCCTAGTTGGATTTGGCAAGCACCTAGTTTGTATTTTGGAACACTGAGATATTGCTGTGGAAGTCCCACTTTCTGCTTTAATTCTTTTGAAATATTTGGCCAGGGACATGTACTTGATCTCAGTATATGGAAGCTTGTTGATTGAAAGACCCAATGGTTTGAAGTTTAACAACTTCCTGAGGCCTCCTACATCCAGAGTATCCATACACCTGAGGCAGACTTGAGCATGGGAGAAACATGGGGGTATATGTACAAAGTTACTTTACTTATCACAAAGTAATATTACTTGTGAACATGAGTAGTAAATATTACACTTAAGAAACAAAAAAAAATACGTGGTTAAATGTTTCAAATTTTTAATTCTTTAGGAGTTTTTGCATCTCCTTTTGTCTTTTCACATGGGATTCTCAAACAAGCTCAGCACTGGCCTCACACTACTGCTGCAGATATCACTGTGGATGTTATCCTGGGATTCATAGGAATAATTAGGAAAAAAAAAAAAGACATCACTTGGGAAAATGTCTGCTGACCTATTTTGTTGTTTCTGACATTTAAAAGTAAATTTGTAAAGGCTTAAGTGAGAAGTCTTTTGTTCTTGTTTTTGAGAAAAACAAGGGAACTGAATCTTGGCCCAAAGAAAAAAAAAAATCAGCAAAATCAGCCAGCACAAGCTTTCCCTCTGAATTACTAAATCTTCATGTGAGGTACCGCAGTCTTCCCCTGATGTGGTGCATTTTGCTTCTGGTGCTTGTTACTGCAAGCCTGTTAATTAATCCCCAAAGGGCTCATTGTATCTTTAGTGGGATCTCAGAGCATCCAGACTTCAGCAAGGGAGTGATCCAGTGATCCAGACACAGAATAACCCTGCTATACTTCATTCTGTTTTCTCTTCATAGCTGGACAGTGCCACTTCACTCATCCAGGCAGCTAAAAATCTGATGAACGCTGTGGTCCTTACAGTGAAGGCATCATATGTAGCTTCTACTAAGTATCAGAAGGTCTATGGTACTGCTGCAGTGAACTCCCCAGTTGTATCATGGAAGATGAAGGCACCTGAGAAGAAACCTCTAGTAAAGAGAGAAAAACCAGAAGAATATCAGACAAGAGTGAGAAGAGGGTCCCAGAAGAAACATATTTCCCCTGTACAGGCCTTAAGTGAATTTAAAGCTATGGATTCATTCTAAAACACTAAGCTTTACCAGCAGGGTTTTATATTCTTTTTGTATGCATACCTGCCGACTTGTATGCGTCTGGCATGGGGTGGGGGGAAAACAGTGTCAATTTGCATGCAACCTGAGGCTCTATTGAAGTAACTACTTTCTGCAATGCCAAAATTTAAGGGCGTTCTCTTCCAATGTTCAGTGGACTTGGTCCAAGCTTACTTTTTAAACTAAACTGTTGCATTAAATTGGCCAAAGAATTTGCATCACAGGAGTATTTGCTTGGGTTAAATAATGAATTCAAGACTAAACCCAGAAATTTTTATGCATGCAAGAAACATTAGGTTGGCAGGTATATTAAGTGAAAAAAAAAAATGGAATTGTAATGGTAGACCATAAAGCTTGTATTGCTTATGTTCCAGTGCAAAAATGTACTAGCCAATATGCTTAAATGTGTGGCCCAATAATTAAATGATATAACTTTTAAGTCATTTTCATTATAGTATGTGAATTTTTAAAACAGATACAAACTAATTCATCTTAAAATTGCTTCTTTTAAACAATATTTTGTTCTTTATATTCTAGTAGTGTTACGATTGCTCACATTTCAATTTTTCCCATTAATATGAACAGAGGTTTACTTTTGCCAATTGAATTCCTTATGGTGGAGTATGAAGCACAATATGGTGATTGACATTGCCTTTTATATTATGATTATAATGATGATGATTATTATTATATTAGTAATAGAAGACCTGATGGTGGAATGTTTAGAGACACGGAAATTGACAATGTGAGAATTTAGAGGCAAATATGTAGGTGTAGCTTGGATTACAGGTATCTGACATACCATTGTAACCACTAACTCAATAAACTCATTTAACCTTGGAATCCTCAATTTGTATGGCTTGTCTATTTTAATGCAGAGATGCACAGATGCCTTCTGCATCACAGTTGAGGTAGACCAATTAATTTTGCCTTGTGTTTCCTTTTACTTGTTTGGAAGAAAAAGCAACATTACACTATTTTTTTTTCTATTACCAAATATGGGCAATGGGTCAAAACCATAGTTTAAATCTTCAGTAGAGACATATATGTCAAGTAGGTGATGAAATTTTGTTTGAATGCATCACCTCAAAAACAGCGTGAAGATGGCTCAATTTAATAAGTCAATAAGCTTGACATCTCAGAACCTTGGAAATCATCATTATGCCACACTGTATAGATCTGTACAAAGACTACTACAAAATGAAATGCAGCATCTGCTTTTACTCTCTTTTAGCCCCAATAGTTGGCTCAACAGATTGCATTATATATATATATATATACATACATATATATATATATAAACAACTTAAAAGAGCTTTCATATCATCATAAGGGATTTGAAACAGTGTAAGAAAATGGAATATACCATAAGTGACTATCTATCCCTTAAAGTGTTTTTGAGATAGATAGTGTTTGGATGCTTTTGTCAGATATGTTGATCATTCTTCAGAACAGCAATGTACCCAATTTTATTCTTCAACACAGTGTGTATAAAGAAATATACTCTCAGATGCTTTCTAGGAAATTATGATTTTTCCTTTTTTTCAGTTGTTCTGTGAAATAAAAAGGCTCCCCAATAAGAACTGGAGACTGTGCATATGATTAAAATACAGTCAAAGACATGGGGAAGTCCTTAAAGAGCTTTCCCCACAATGCACTGTAGTCTGACAGGCATTGGAGGAACTTGTGATATCAATAAATTACCTAAAAATAATTGGAATACTTACACAGGAAATTACAGAGACAAAAGATGGATCTTGAATTTATAGGAAAGAAAAAAAAGCCAAATAACAGAGAAATAAAAATGTCACAGTCAAGGATGGCACATTCAAGAAATATCTATATATATGCAATTGGCCACAATGACAAACCCACTGCCAATCACTCAGGCAGAATATTGACTGTGTCTGCAAAATGCTAAGGAAAATTAGATTTTGTGAAGGTAAAATCCATAATGATTCTGGGCAACTTACTTAGTTCACTTGAATTAAAGCCCTACTTTAAGATGAATTATTTGTCTTTGGATGGGGCCCATCTCTGGTCAAAATGTCATTGTGGTAACATGGTACCATTTACCATTGAGAAATGAAGAGTGATGCATGTGAAAACAATAAATAAATAAATAAATAAGACACCCAGAACATATCAGTTCAGTGGTTGACTCAATAAAGTCAATGGAATGGAAAGATCAGTGGAGAAACAGAAAGAAAACATTATTAGATGATACTACACATGAGATATGCATCTATATATAATTCAAGCAGTTTTTATCTACTCATCTGAAAGAAGTGATATAGCATGGAAACATACATGACAACATGAATTAATATCTAGAATCAGTTTCACGTAAGGAGAGAAGGTAAAAATCTCCCGTTTCTTCAGGGCAATAAACAGGCTAAAAGATGAATAAATAAGCTACAAGAATTAGTGATGACAAAATGAATTATCAAACAGCAAGTTTGATATAATAACAATAATTAATTCATTGAATAAGTAAATTTAGAATTCATTGTTACAATGTCACACTTGTCACAATGATAACAACTCTGTTGACTGCACTAACTAGGAGTTGATCCTACAGTTTCCACCTTGAAATCTTCCACGTCTTCAATATCTTTGACATAAAACATAGGAGTAAACTAATAGATGAAGATTTTGGAAATGTCCAGTACAGCCAGTCCTCCACTAGCATAAGGGAATCAGTATCACTAGAATAGCGTAATGAAAAACTGTGCTAGATCTTAGATCAGGGAGCTGTGTCTGTTTCATGTGACAGTCAGCTTGGTTCACAAACTAAATGTGAACAAACCGTACACATACATACGGTTGAATACATACAACCTTGAAAATGTTACCTTTTGATTGTGTTTCTAATGCAAGAGAAGCAATTCTATTCCTGTCTCTAGCAAGTACAATTATAAGTTTCTTAAACACCTATTTCAGTTATTTTTGAATAAAGATTTATTTCTAGCAGATACATGTACACAAAATGACTGGTTTGAAGATCAATGTGGATGTCAGCCTGGCATCCCTGAACTGGAGGCAGTTTTCATCCTAGCATGGTCTTCCATGCTGTTGTCACTGTTCATATTATTCAAATGCCAGTAATTTCTCTATGAGGAATGACAAACCCAAATTACGAGTGACTTATATGTTTATCCAAGGAATGGCTGTATCTATTGGTATGATGCCATGAGAAGCCTAGAGAAAGAGCCTACTTTGGCCTCTTCCCACCCTAGCAAGCTACGGAAGAAGGTCTAGTAGAATATTACATTTTTATAAGTTAATTCTTCAGGAGGAACAGCAGCCAATTTCTGAATTAATCGTCAAAATACAGAAAGCCTGAAAACTTTTACTTAACTTTCAGAATAATTTTCCTAAGATTACATTTCCTCGTTGGTTTATTTATTAAATTAAGAATTTGAAAGTGAGAAGAAGAGTTAAAACAGCTAAGTACATAATTTACATAAAGGAGCTACTGAACAAAGCATGGTGATATAAAAGAGTGAAAGTGGATGGGGCAAAGAAATGAAACCTGAGTGTCATAAAATAAGTCAGTACATTACTCATATATAGCATTTCTTATCCTTAATCCCCAGTGATCTTTAAATTTATACATGAACTTAAGTGCTTGGCTGCATATAAATGGCAGTATTCATATGCTTAAAGTTGAACAAATGCTTTGATAATAAGGAAGTAGTGGATAAAGCTCAGCGCAGGTTCACTTTGATCCCATATTTTCTTCCTACTCTGTAAAAAAGAATGTGAAAAACCAATTGATGTTTCAGTTCTTTTGCATTTTAAAAAGAGGTGGACCAAAAAGTGGAAACACAGAGCTGGAAACAATCCCACACAGGCAAAATATTGGTTAGCTATTTTTATATCTATCACATTATTTTGCATCTCCACGTGAAAGCTGGCCAAAACAAGTTTCCTTTCTTTCTAGGAAACTCACATTTAATAAATAAGATGTATATTTATAGGCTCAAAATGAGTCTGCATATAAAATTTTATATTTGAATTAGATTGCCAAGGAAAAAACCAGAAGTGCATTGCTGTTTTTTATTCAAACCAATCACCCAATCTAAACCAATTACTTATAACTGAAATAAGGCAGTGTAATGTAGCTCATTTCACTCTATTTTTAATTATGCCTTCAAACAATCTTTGTTGTTCAACTATTTTTGCAAGGCAGAGAAAGAATACACGTGAAAAAGGCAGGAGGTTGGAGAAAGAGAAAGGGAAGATTTTTGTTAGATCCTCATCAATAGTTTGACCAGAAGAGGAGTCATAGCTGAAGCTGTGTCCACGGAAGGTTACATCTACATATGTCGTCTTATAATGAAAGAAGTTAATTTCAGTGTTCATTTATTTGAACATACTGACCTTGATGCTAGTTTGCAGCTACAGAGATCAGTAATAGTCTCAAGGATTTTTCTGTTTTCTCACTGAATGACCACGTGCATCCTCAGGCAAGAGTTCACACATTTCTCCTGCTTTTGATATTTTTCTCTTTATGACTCAGTTAACACCAAACTACGGATAGTTTGACAGTTTGATAAAAGCTGTGGGAGGTAGGAATGTTGTATTTTCCTGCTCTGGTTATAGTTTTAAAGTAATAAATATTTAATTACTTGAGAAATATTTCTTCCTTTTGATAATGTTTGGTGGGGTGTCATGGGTGATTAGCTACTATTAATATAGGGATATTCGCTTTTCTGGGTAAAATTTCAAAGGTGTGGTGGTGTTTGGTAATTCCTATGTAATAATAGACATCAAGCAGGATGTGAAATTTTTATACCTACCTGCTTTGTCCCTTGCTAAGAATTAAATACAAGGAAGAAAGAGAAATACAGCAATGTTTCCAAAGCCTCCTATAATATTCAGAGGTAACTACTTTGCTAGAAGGATGTATTTGATGCAGGGCTTTTTCTTCTGAAGCTTCCCATGCAGAAATTATTAAAGAATGACTCTTCGACCTGCATTTCCAGCAGGTCCTATTAAATTGTCTTAATGGTTCCATGCCCCCACTGAACCATAAATCTGGATTCTAAAAGGAATATAATTTCAAAAAAGAGAAGAAAAAAACCCAACCTTTTAACTCGTCTTAAGCTATTTGATGATTTTTCATTAATTATGTGTATGTATTTGTGTATACTTCGTGTGAGTGCATGTATACACATGGGGGCATTCAGGACACAAATACATTTAGATGGCCAAAATTCTAGCAGGTAGCAAGCTACTCCCCAAAAAGTAGTTTGCATTTATTTAGCTGGAATATCTTTAAGGTTCACAAGACCTTCTGTATGAGCTGTATTGACTTTGTAAGATCTCTTAAGACCTTGATGATCGGCTTCCAATAAATGCATATGTACTGATTTGTTTCAAATGTAATGCCTCCTTTTGATTTCCATGGAAACTACAATCAATGCAAAGAGCACAATAATTCTGTTCGGTAGAGCAAATTCTCAGATGCAAAGCACTGTTTTTCAACATAGTCATTACCATTAGCTATGCATTTTCACCAGTGATGAACAAGAGCCTGCATACCTCACTCATAAACATCTGCACCAGCGGAGGTGACTCACACAGTCACTGTCACCACTTCTGAAATGCACCACCCACCACCTCAGTGTGCTCACATCCACTATTTGGTCTCCATAAACGTTCAGCAAGCATTAATGAATGTCAGTGGGTACCATTTTTTTCTGCATGGAGGAATACAGTTCCACACCTTTGCTCCATATGCACTTCACTGTCATTTTGTCAGACTGCTTCTTTGCTGCCATCTGTCACACAGCAACAGAATGTAATGGAATGCTTGTGAGAAGGTTCAACCTCTATTGCCATACCACCAACATCCACCTCAGACGTTGTGGGCCCACAAAATAATGTTGGAGGCATTACTTTTGGAGCAGCTCATGTAGAATCATAGAACAGCTCAGGGTTGAACATGACCTCGAAAGATTATCAGGTTCAACCTTCTGTGATAAAAGGGAGCTGAGATGAGATCATCTAGAACCCTATTCAGTCACATCTTGTGTTTATGTGCGTTCATATATATATATATATATATATATATACACTTATATATTTGGCTATGTGGAAACCAAGCCTGATTCAGCTAAAACATAGGCTCACAGGCTCTTCATTCTCATTAGCCTGCCAGCGGTGGTACTGCCCAGCATTAGTCAGTATTACACAACCTGGTGTTAGGAACCCTCAGAAGCTAACAGAGACCCTGCTAGCTGCCATATATAATTTTTATTATCCATTAGATCCTGGTCTACAACTGAGACTTTAAGGAATATCTATTATTAGAGACATATTTGTGGAGTAAATTAAGGTCAATATACTTTGTCATAGAGCTATATGAAAGCCTACGGGTTTCTTTGTTTCATTTATCCCTCAAGACAGGGTTTTAAATCTGCAGTATGAACAGTTAACAGGTTGGAGAAGCTCAGTGGTATTTCAGAGAGCCATTTATTTACTCACCCTGGGAAGAAAAGCTCCACCCACTTTCCCAAGTGCCATTATCTAAACTGATTTACACCCTCGTGTGTATGTGGGTAGTTTATAGTCTCTTTTGCCTTTACTGACAATCGTATCAAGAAATCACATTACCTGGATCTCAGACACTATGGGAAATCTCTTTCACTGGAAGCAGTTTAAACTGCAGATTTATGTTACTGTGACTTGGTGGAAACATTTTCTGCATGAGATCATGGAGTGTGCTCCATGTGTCTTATATATTAGCTATATTGCATGCTGAATATTGGTCACCACTCCATTGGAAAAAAAAATCAGCTTTTCCCAATGTGTACATTCAGATGCTTCTGTTGCTCCCAGAAATCATCCTTATTTTGCATTTAGATACAGCACTGACTTGTTAAGTGATTAAGTGAAAGCATAACAGCTTACATCCCAGTACCTGTTTTGAAGTATTTATGGGAGGGGGGGAAGGAGCAATGTAAGCTCACAACTCATAGGCATTTTCTCAACCATCAAAAATTGTAGTAGGTAACTTTGCTGGTTGCCTTTTCTCTGTCTTTCTTTATGGTTTTCTTTCCAGCTTTGACTGATCCTTATTACCTGCTCTTTTTCTTTTATAGGTACTACATGGTTTTATTTGGAAAGCTTTTATTTCAGCATGAAAAAACTGTAGTGTAAGTGTTATGGATGGCACAGCTTATCTGAATGATTGAAACAATGGAAAGTCTCATCACAAAGGTGGGCTTATGTAACCGTTTCACCTATTAACATTTTAGGGTTGGTATTTGAGACTTTAGCAATCAAAGCAAGTAACTTCCTTACTTTTAAAAACGTCACAAGTTTTGTATTCCATTGCTGAAGGATAGTGCTAGTGCAAAAGGAATGATATTTTGTACCTTAATAGCTTTCAAATAAGTAACTTTTGGAAGAGGAGGAGAAAAAAGGCACTGAGCTCCAGCATCCTTGGAAATATACTCTGCTACAAAGACTGAACAACCAAGTCCTGTACGTTGAGACTCATTTTGGCAAAGCCACAGTCTACATTAGGCTGCAATAAAAGCACTTTATTCGTGGTCCCATACCATAGCATTGTGCATCACCAGTCACAACAAGTTCTAAATTCTTTCCTTTAGCTACAGAAATATAAAGCAGAAAGCTGCTTCCAAACTCAAATACAGCTGCAAAGGACAGACATTTCAGAAGATACTGTTCTGGTTTTAACAAAGATGCAATGAAATCACTCCCTCCAATTTTTTAATCCCCTTCTCAAATACTTTTCAGATGTTAAAAGAAAGAAAGAAGTTCTTAAGGCAGTTCCAAAGCCTGCCAATTTATGCTGTTTTTACTAACAAAAACATCTGACTGAGAAAATGGTTTGTTAATTGACCTTATGATTGACCTGTAGAGAACCATGTGCTGGGCATTAGAATTTATCTCACTATAATGCCCTCCTCATCAAGGCTTGTTGCTTTAGTTAGCTCATTAGGAAATGAAGGCATAAATTAAACTTGTAAAGAGGGAGTTGATGTGGGAAGGTCTCAAAGTATTTTGTATGCTGTAGAGGGTAAGTAGCTCTTTTCTTTGTTTTGCTTTGCATAAGAGATGTATTTATTTAGAATCTGTAACTATTGCTACTTGTAATTGTTTCCCTTGAGACTTCTGTGATGAAAGCCTGTTTCTTCCAATGAGAGGTGATTCTAATCTGAGACTATGTGGTAAAGGTATCCCTAATGGTAAGGGAGATTTTAACATAAAATACTACTTTATGTAGGCTTCTTTAGTCTAAGTGTGATAGTAACAGATTCAAAGGCTTACACTCAGGCTGCCTTTTGTGATATTACAGAAGTTACTCATGATAGGTAACCTGTATTCACAATGCTTCTATAGTAAGCGCTGAGCTAACCTGTATGAACTAATTCAAAAGTAGCTTTCATTCATTATTGATGAACTATTTTAGATAGTATAGAGGTTTTATTTTTTTTACTCAAGTACTGAGTGGTGAGGTATTGAAACAGACTGCCCAAGGAGGTGGTGGAGTCCCTGGAAGTGTTCAAGAAACATGTAGGTGTGGTACTGAGGGTTATGGTCTAATGGGCATGGTTTGATGGCTGGACTTGATAATCTTAGCAGTCTCTTACGATGTTATTGATTTGATGATTCTACTGTTAACTTCACTTTTCTCCCCAGTGTTCAAGAAGAGATGTCATTACTTAAGTTACCTTAATTGTGTGGATATCTTATGATACCTCCCATTTGTGCATCAGAATGCCTTTTTAGGAGTTTACAAAGCAGGAAATATTGCTGCTAAACACCTCTATTCTTTATCACTTCTGCAAGAGAAAGATTGGTCTAAGTGCCTCTATAGCATAGAGATTTAAATGACAAAGCAAATTCCTATGGACCTTTGTCTCCTGCTATCTAGATGGCTCCAGCACAGTTTCTTGTTATAGCGTATGTGTTTTTCTGAGTCAGTGTCTATCATGTGCCATAGATATAGACTAATCATGTCAAAGTTGTGTGTGAAACCAGAAGCAGCATAGCTGCATCATAGCTGTCCTCTGTCTAAGTAGAATCCTGATGTGAAAAAGCTCAGATCATTCAGGGTTTCAACGCAAAAATGCCATATCTTTTTCCCTGTAGCAATCTTTACAAGAGGAATCAAAATAACTGTAAAACACCTACTACCTGTGCGGGTGTCCTCCTCTGAGCTCCCTGCTCACTTCTCTCTCCCCTTTTTTTTTCTTTCAGTCCCATTCTGGATTGGTGATTTCCCCTTTCTCCAAGAGGATCCACTGCTCCCTACCACTTCTCCCACCATCTCTGTTTGCTCAGAGCTGCTTTGAGATTCTTTGCCCCATCTGCTGTTGTATGGTGAAGAATGTCTCTTGTCTGAGATGGCTGAATTATGATTTCCCAAAGCAGGGTTATCCCAGGCTGTTTGTCAGAAGCAAATTGTTCCTTGTGAATTAAGCTCTTTGTGCTGACTACAGTGATAGGAGGGACAGTAGCTTTCCTGGTATTACCTTGTTAAAACACACTCTTAGCAGTGAACCTTGACATGAGTCTCTCTAAGTCACCTCTTTCAGTTTGCTGCTCAGTGCCTGAGAGCATCTTAGTTGGGATTCCTTAGGAAAATACCTAAGTGACTCTCAGCTGCAGACCAGCAGCAAAAACACTGCCATGGTTGGAGGAAAGTATTTCTTGCAGCAGTTCCATAATGCTCTTGGAACACCCTTTGTTTCCCAGCTATTACAAAATTGAAACTGGACTATGGTTTTTCTCTTTTGTTACATTTTTTGTTGTTCCCTTCCCCCAAGCAGACCTGGAAACTAGTAGTAGTGGGAAACAAAACCAGACCACCCCTAAACGGTATGGGAGGGTGATGAGTATTTGGATGTAATCAGATAAACTTCAATGTCTAGAGGAGACTTGAGATGCTTTCTGTGGTCAACGTAGTGTTGAAGCTATTTTTTCTGGCTGGTCATTGTATTCCAAACAAAGCCATGACTCCAGTGTTAGGGTTGGCAAAGGAGATCCCAGGAGCAGCCTGTGTGCAATAGCATGAATTCTAGTGAAGATTTGTTTAACCCGTTTGCTTTGTTTTACTTCTCACTTCTGTCTGCCTGTCTCATGAATCTGTGTGCTCTTACTGTATATTTGCATGAGGCTCAAGCTCTGGAGCTTTCTGACTGAGGTAGCTTTAGAAATTAGTTTACATTTGACAAAAGACACACTTCTAAAGTAATGCATACATATAACAAGGTAAAATAATAACAAAATGAATAGGAACTTCAGAAATACACTGTGTAAAATCTACCCACAATTAATTCTACAAAAAATCCATACATTGGCAGATTGGCTGCCAGTAAAGAATGGTTAATGCTAAAGCAATGAGTCATATCACCACTGCTGTACCTCCTTATGAAGAATTTTATCAGGAAATCATATTAATCTTATCTAAAACGGTCGCAAATATCCTTTAATTATATTTGCCTGAGTTTCTGTTAAGAAATCATGTACAATTTAATAATATAAACTGGATTCTTATTGTGTGCAGTAACGTTAGTGGTTTTTTTCTCCCTCATGTATGCAAATAAAACAGAAGAAAATTCAGAATATGTTCCCTTAAGCAAAATTGCTTGTTAGTATTTTGTCATAGTAACCCTTAAGTTGTATGTTAACTGAGTTTATAATAGGCTGGTTCTTATAAATCTCTGCTCTACCAGTTGTGGTTTCATTCAGACTTATTTTTTCACTAGCAAGCGTATCTTTTCCAAGAACACTTACTGTTTTTAAGGAGAAAAAAAAATGTTACTTTCACTATTTTAATCAATGGCAGCTCACTACCTTTGAATCCTGTGTTAGTTTTAGCTCATTTTGTGGAAAGCAGCTCGAGAAGTGATTTAGTCCTGCTGTCAAGCCCCACTCCTTTACCAGAACACAAGGCTGATTATTTATACTTGACTAGTCTAATGCAGGCTGAGACCCAGATTTGTCTATACAGTTTTGTACAGCTGTGTACAATTTTGAAATATGTACAGCTGTACAAATATGTGAGATTGGCTCAATGCAAGTGAGAGTAGAATGTGATCCTAAATATTTTTAGATAGTTTTGGCTTTGCTAGAAGGCAATCTGAATCAGGAAATTCAGATGACCTAAAACCATTACTCTACTTAAATTTTCTGGCGAGCTCCTAAGGAATTTAAGCTGCGGGAAACATTATTTCATAAAGTCTCACCAAGAATTCCAAATAATAGGATCCTATCAAATGATGTTACTGAAGCACAAGGAGAGCATTACATCAATTGTGTAGTAGCTGAGAGTTTAATGTTGACTACAGTTGTCCTCATGCATGTATTTTTTTATTATTGCACTGGAATTCCACCACTTCTGTTTTTACTCAAAGAAGTCTTGAAAACCTTATTCCCAGTGAATGTGTTCATGTTATTGTGGGAGTATTTAAGATTGTCTTGAAACATAGAACATGTGGACATGAGTATGTCAAAAATGATAAAAATGTCAAGTAGGGGAAATCTAAATATTAGTAAGAAAATCAAATTTGGAAAAAAATAGGGCTTTGGTATTATAACATTTCAGAGCAAAGTAAAGAGTATCTTGCTGCCCTTTATGACTCCAGGGCAGTCAGAACTCTTCTGATGCTCTATGCAAGAAACAGCCATAGGCAGTTCTCTAACAATCTGGGCAGAGTCTAGGAGTTCCTGGTGATAGGGGGATAGTTGGGCTGGATGGTCTTGGAAGTCTTTTACAACCTTGATGATTCTATTTATTTTTCTGGAGGAGAACAAGAAATAAGGTATTAATCAAATGATATGTCCTACCAATAATTCTGCCATAGAAAGGAAGCGTAGTTTTGCCATAAGATTTTAAGAGATAGATTGATAAAAATTTTAGTTTATCAAATACATCGAAATCTTGGAAGTCTTCTGTACACCATAGTTACCTAGATGGAGAAGTGATGCAACAACTGACAGGAAAGCTATTTTGATGCTGCATCCTTAAGTAAAATCCTCCTTTTCTCCTGTCAGTTCTATCAAAAAATAAATGTAGGAAGATACAAACATTAAAAAAAAAACCTACTACTTGATTTTAATCGCATCCTTTCCAAGCAGACCAAGCTACGAAACTGCCAGTATTTATACAGAGAGGAAAAAAAAAAAAAAGTAGCCTTATATTATTTCATAAGTATTTTTTTCTGAACAGTTAGTTGAGAGAAAATTAAAGCTGACAATTATTTTATTCCCAAAATACCAAATGTATTTCTATACTCAGTAAGAAAAATCTGTACTGAAGAATTGAAAGTTTACAGTGAACAACTGTTTTTCTCTGCGTTCAAATTTTAATTTGGATAAACATTTCTATGGAAAAAGGAACTTTTTCTGTTGAAGAAAAATTTAAGACTCTTTCCAACTTGTTCTGTTTTAAAGTGGATCAGAGGCCTTCCCATAGAGTGGAGCTGGATCTGCTTTAAGCCAGAATATTTGCACTGATATCAGAAATTAATTTCTTCAAGCAGTTATAATGAGCCAATGTCCACTGTGTCTCTTCAACATATAGATGGAGGACTGCAATATTTCACTGGTATCATTAACTCAAATGGCTTCTAGGGGAGTTTTGTATGGTGTAGCTCAGCTTTCATAGAGATATATGCAGTGACTTTGAGGAAACAAGAATGATTAACAGAAAAAAAGCTGTTTTCAGTGCAGCTTTGTACACTGAGCTCAACCTCACAGTGACAATTCTTCACTTGAATTTGCTTTTCAGTACAGACGTAGTGTATAGCCTAGCTAGTTTTCAGCTTATTAAATATTCCACCTTTGAATTAAGTATTATTCTGATTTGTTTAAACCAAATGGTGTGTGTTCCCATGGAAAAGTTGCCTTTTAGAAATCTCAGGTATTCAAAACTGACACCATAAACTTTTCCAATCAATGAAATGTGTAATTATGTGAAAAAAAAAGAACCAAAATAATTTGATGAAATCTGTTTTCAGAAGAAAATGTGATTTGTTTCCTTCCTTTAGGTCTTTGTTATATCCTGTGTCAACCACTATTTTCCTCGGAACCACTGTCAGGCTGATGTGTCTGTAATTACCTTGTTTATCTAAATACCAACAAAATCTGTGTTTGAAGAATGTGGATGCAGGGCATACAGGATTATTTTTAGTCCAAGACTGGAAATTGCGGACACTAATCAGAGCTAATGTGGATATATTAATCTTGCAGTCAAAGATGAGGCTGCAAGGTACAGCTGAGCTCCAGTTTATTATATCCTAATATCTAATCACAAAACAAACAGGAAGAGTTAGAAGCCTCTGTGCTACTATAAAACCTTGAAGTAGTTGCCAAAGATAGGTGACTTCAGGATTGTAGGCTGTCTGGACTGTAGTGACCATGCAGTGTTAGAGTTCACGCTCCTGAGGGATATTAGACAGGCAAGGAGTAAAATTAGGAAGCTTAATTTTAGGAAAGCCAGTTTCCAGCTCTTCAGGGAGTTGGTCAACAAAACCACCTGGGAATCTGTCCTCAAGGACAAGGGAGCGGAGCAGAGACCTTTAAGGAAGCTTTCCTTAGGACTCAAAGACTCTCCATCCTCAGATGCAAGAGTTCAGAAAAGGAAGGCAGGAGACTGGCATGGTTGAACTGGGACCTGCTGGTCAAACTGGAGAGCAAGAAGAAAAAGCACAGGCAGTGGCAGTGGAAACAACTTCTGTGGGAGGAAATATTGTTCAAAGAATGTAAATTAGACAATAGAGGAAAACTAAAGTTTGTCAGATGAACAGTATTTCTTAGGGAAGTAGAGGATGATTAGCCATTATTAAGGTACAAGCATCACTAATATTGCAAAATTAGGTACTTCTAGTTAGTTTGTCTTATTCCTGGTAGATTGTGTTCTTCTTGTACTTCCTAAATTCTCTTTCCTAGTGGGTCTACACTATGATCAGTCTTTAATTACATAAGTACAGACAACTTTTTTGTGTAAGAGCCACTTTAATTCCTCCTTATGTATGATGGGCTTCTGGGGATACATCCTGACTGTGTAGGAGAGGAGTATACAGTCTCTGACAGACTTCACCCTCACTTTCTGTTGGGAACAGTGGTGACAAAGTATTGCAAAAAGAAGAGAGAGCCTCATGGTTAGGTAACTACATGCTGCTTCAGGGAGTTATTTATATTCCAGCCCTTGCCTTTGACTTGTGTGATATCCAGGAAGTCACTTCAATCCAGACTTTGCACAAATGGTTATTAATTGTCTGTTCCTCTTCTTCTGGTCTCTCACATCAAGGCTCTGGGTGATGACTGGCTGTAGCCTGACCTTGTGAAGTTGCACCCTAGTTGCTGTGTACTGTGCTTGCAAAAATGTGATATATAGGGATAAGTGCCCTGAAAGAAGCATGTTCCAAGTGTTTCAGGCTGGACGTTCCCATTTAGTGTGTACAGTTGATCTTAATCTTTGTGTGTCTGCACCTTGTTGATAGAATGGAGATGTTACCTCTCAGAATAGATAACTCAAATTAATATTTATGAAGTACTTGGTTTCTACAGCGATGAGCACACCAGAAGATTCAGGAAGAAGTGAATAATTATGTTTTTGACAGTAGAGTTGGCTAGAGCAGAGCAAATAAAGGAAGGACCAATAAACTAAATGAGAGTATCAAGTGGTTTCTGATTAAATGAATGTTGTCCTTCCTGTTCACTGAAAGAGCTGTAGTATAAAAACAATCACCTTTCTATCTGTCATTTGTAATCAGATTTATACAAAATTGGGTGGTTTCTGGTATGAATCTTTATTCTGAAAGGTTTATTTAGAGTGTTCGTTGCCCTATGTGTGTGGGGGGTGGAATTATTGGAAAAGACAAAGTAAAAAATATATATTTTCTCCATATTAAAATCATTAGGAAATATTCAAAATTGCTGTCTTTCAGCAAAGCATTTTACTCAAGAAAATAAGCTTCAAATTCTGAGACATCATAATTACAAGTCTATCTATATCTTACTGTGCGGACTTGTATGAATTCTCAAAGCAGGACGTCAATGTAGATACATGACTTAGGTATTAGAGTGAATGTGTAAAGCTGATCACTTAACTTGCCGTCCCTAAGAAAAAAAAGGTTCATTTTCATGTTATGATATTTCAAGTGACAAGATTCAGTCAGTTAGTAACAGAGATATAAGATTTGCTTGTTTGGTCAGTGGTTAAAATGAAAGCTAGAAGTAGTGGAATTATGAGAACTTACACTGGGGCATGTTAGGAAAGACACTTTATATTCCTGACATTTCACATATTCATTGTTCTTGTGAAAATAATCCTGCAGCCACACTTGTAAATTCTTTCAGCAGAGTCATTTGAGATCTGTACTGATGGGGGTTTGGGGAAAGCAGCAAAGAGAATAAAGTACAAATAAGATAATTGATTCTCTTATAATATTCTCAGCAGTGGAGATCTCATTTATTTATAAAAATAAAAAATGTTGGAGGAGAGAAAAGGGATGAATAGGAAAAGAAGCATAACTGCTGTCCCTGTTTTACATGCAGAAAATTGAGGTCAGCTATATTATAGGCAATGGAAAGTGAGGTATTGTAAAACATCACTTCCACAGTATTTTATATCCTGCAGGTAGAATAAATAAATGTTTGCTGCTGTATTAAATACCTAAAGAACTGTTGTAATATGCAGCAGATCAGACATTCTCCTTGTGATAGATAAATCCTCCTTCAGTGAGTTGTCAGTCTGCAGAAAAAGAAAACTGAATAGCACTGTTATATCTAATAGAGCAGTTTGAAGCTGTTCTATTGAATGTTTTTTGAAGTCACTTGTCAGTCATCTAACAAAAAGTCTAATAGACTTTTTAAAGTGAGAGTTTAAATTTTTCTTCTGTTTTCAAAAGAAAATCTGCATATGGGAACAGTCAGATTTAAACTTGTTAATGTGGAAAAGACAGTCTTTTTTCTTTAAATCTTGGACATTGATAAATGTTTGCTCTATCAACATTTAGATCAGATGTAATTTTCTTATTGACTACACAGAGTACCACATGCAAGGGTAATCTTTTTTAGATTGACTCTCAGACTGAGTGAATGACTTGTGTACTCCAAAATGCTGATGGCACATCCAACTAACTTTACCCTAAGAAACACGAGGTATTATTTGAAGAGGTAAAAACATTGCTTGGTAGAGCAAAGGTGGAAGAATCCACTCACTAGTAGAGAAACACATGAAGTGTCGTGACTAATTGGTAAAGCTACTCTGAAATTAGCATTTGCTGAATGATTTAATAAAATCAGCGTGTCATGAAAAAAATAATAGCAATTACAGGCTTATGTAACTCCCAGGAAACATCTATCAGACATAGCATACTATCTGAAGAAGTATAATTTAGCATTCCTCTTCCTTGGAACTGCTTGTTCTTCTTCAAGATGATCTCTTTCCACCCTATTCCCCCATCTGCTCCACCCCTGCTTCCTATCCTGTCTGCTTGTACACTTTTTATTATTATTATTACTGGCCTTCATTTCAGTGGATCAATATCAGTTCTGGGTCTAAAACTGCTGAAGGTCTTGGCAATTTAAAAAGAGACTTCAACTCGCTAGTTTCAATTTAATCTGTCAGATTATCTAGGTTCTGGTATTACTGTCTACCAGTACTGGTGCTGTTCAGGTTACAACTGAGTGCTGACAGAGGAATCCCTTCTCAGTAGTGCTGCTCTAAATTTCCTGTGTGTGGTGATCACAGGTGTAGAATATTCAGAAACTCTGAATCAGAATGGCTGGGAGACAGCAGTGTTCTCAAGTTAGAGCTATCCCAATGCAGATTAATTTCTGATATATATCATATATTTTAACTATTGTTTAATTATTATAAGGACCTGAACATGTTTGGTACAGCCTGAAAGAGAACTTATGAAGACTTCACTAAGGTTTCAGCCCACTGGGTCACAAGAGCTTTCAGTAATGTGCCCCTTAACACAAGTAGTCATAAATACTCTGACTCCCCTTGTCCTTCGATAATTTTCCAGTTCTTCTGCACCTTAAGACTCCTGGCTTTACCTCCACATTATGCAGGTCATCTGACTGTAAAAAGTGCCTGAAGATATTTAATTTCAAGGAATGGTGCTTACAAAGATGTGTAAATCACCTAAGATAGAATGAAAAATTGGTAATAGCTTTGCTGGCTTAAAAATCAAATGGATCTTGGAGATGAGATTTTGATAGAATAATTTGATGCATTTAGATACTTTTAAATGTTTTCAGATTTTTTGTAATGGTTACTGACAGTTTTTAATCATAGAAAAATAAATCTTTTTTTTTTTTCTCACAGCCTCAATGGTCTGTTACTAGTATCTCTATCTTGAAAATACCTCTCCTGGACCACACAGCCTCTTTAAATGTCAGTAACTCACCAATTTCCAGCTATTATAGGGTAGAATACCTTTTGCTGTGCACGGATACGACATGTAATAAAGCAGACAGAAGATTAAACATGCTTGTTTTTATTTTATTGGCCTTTCTGATGTGTATCAGATTACTGTAATATAAAGTGAGTTAACCATAGTCTTTAGCTGGGAGAGTGCTAAAACAGTGACTGAAAAAGAGTGGCTCTCTAATAATTGCAGACGATTAAAAATAATAAGAGAGTAGGGATCTTGTTTACCTAAGAAATAGGTCACTAGAGAAAAGACAATAAGAGGAAAAAAATCAATGACTGCAACATAATTGGAAAAGTAAAAGTAAAGGAGGACTAAATTTTCAGAACTTCTCTGACAACATCATTTTCTATGATGGTGTTGTAACTGTTTGTGTGATTTTGTGTGACAACTAAATTCCAGTTATATTGAAATAAATGTTATGAACTGCTATTGCAGCTTTAAGTTTCCATTAAATGATCACTCTGTGAATTCTGCAATTTGTAACTCATACTTTTGACTGAAGAAGCGGCTGCTTTTGTTTTCTGTTCACCTTCTACTCAATCACGATCACTTACAGTTCTCAGTAGCAATGAAACAGGATTCAGCCTTGAGGAAAATAAATTGTTCTGCTCCACTTTTTATTGGTGACACAAAAAAATGAAAATATGAATTATTGAAGAATATCATAGACTAGAATCGCAGAATATTGGAAGGAACCCACAAGGACCATTGAGTCCAACTCCTGCCTCTGCACAGCACTACCCAAAATTCAAACCCTATGTCTGAGAATGATGTCCAAATGCTCATCTTGGTTGAGCATGCACTAAGAGTAAACCAGATGTATCCTGGCTGAGTGTGCACTAAGTTCTGAACTGCTAAAGAAAATGGGGATTACCATCTTTTATAGGGATGTAGAGCTGAAGAATAAACTAAAATCCAAGTCTCAGAGTCACAAAAGCTGGAAGAGACTTCTGGCGGTCATTGAGACTTGCCTTCTGCTTGGGCAAGCCTGTTGGTATTGGATCTAAGACTTATGTTAGATCAGTTGCTCCTGGTATGGTCCAGAGATTTCTTCAGAGGTGAAAGAAGTTGCTCTGGGCAACTTGTTCCAGTGTTTGAATGTATATATATATTTTTAATATCTGACTGAATTTCCCTTTCTGTAGTTTATGATCATCACCCTTGTTGAGGTAGTTTTCAACATTCCCATAATGACATATAGGATGACTTCTAATTTGCAGGTTTAGATACAGAATCAGAAGCAAGCTTCCTAATCTATTCTCCAAACCTCTAAATCCCCTCTTAGGGGCTGTGATCTGATGAGCAAATAACTTGTTGGGCCTGAAAAGAGGTAAGCAGTCACTACCTGAAAAAGTCACGTAATGAAGACATGCTTCCCCATAAAACCATTCCTTAATCAGAAATACAAGGCTTGATTGATTGCACACCATCTGAATCCAGCAGCCTCGTCCTCTGTGATTATTTCTAACATAAATTCAGATATCTTTACATGTCATCTGCATATATTTATCTTCCAGAGGGTCACAGAATTTTTTTCAGTATTTCCTGTTTCCAAACAGTACTATCAAGGTACCTGAAAATAATATACACTTTGTTTTACGCATATTTGGGGGATAATCTCTGCCTGGGGAAGCCTTGAAAAAAAATTAAAAATAAGCAAAACAAAACAAAAAACTTCAAAAAATATTAAGAATAGAATGGACTCATCAGATTCACCTCCTTGGAATACAGTAGAGGTTGAAGATTTCCCTTGAACTATAGAGTTGCATGGGGAATCTTGGTAAGACTTCTCTAAATTGAGTAAGATTAAAGATATGTCCAAGGTTTTGAGCTTCATTTGTACTAGATTTAGTCACAAAAAGTGGGATATGTTGAATGCTGTTTACCTTTAATCTCATTTGAAGAATTCTGAAGAGTCATTTTGATTTATCTTTCTTCTCCAGAATTCACTTTTTTTTTTTTTTTTTTTAAAGTAACATTGTTGAGAATACTGGAAGGGGGAATCTCTGAGGTAACTTAATCATCAGTGTCTTTTTCAGATCATGTATTATCAGAGCATCTAACATGTCAGTTTTCTAGAACATGTACTAAATCATTTAACTCACAGTACATAGAGGAGAGGAGAAAAGCAAACAAGCCAAAACATAACCTCGAACAATCTATCTCTATACATGAGAAAATAAATGAATACAACAACTACTTTCTGCACAAAACAAGTGTAAGAGCTAGAATCAAATTGTATTTGCCATTTAACTTGATTCATTAATTTCCTAATTTGCTTTCTCTCCTCCTTGTTCCTCTCATCTTCAAGACCTCTATCTATGCAAAGCAAGGTTTTATCAGTACCAATGATCTCACAGTCTCTAGAAGTCTGTTACATAACTGCATATGGCTAATAATATAGCAGGCATAAACTAAGTATGGCCAGAAAAACTCAGACTCATTATTAGATCTGATGTACAATTGTGAAAAATGTTTTCGTCTCTCTGTTCCACTTACTATGCCTTTATGGAAAGCTGTTTGAATAGTAAGAGTCTTCACAATCTGTGCAGTACCTTTCATCACTGCTTCTTTGGTCTTGATTGAGGACTCCAGATATGACTACAACATAATGAATAACAAAAAAAAAAAACAACATAAGAAAATGGAATGAGAGCAGAAACTGATTTTACATTGTCCAAAATATTTCAGAATAAAAGAAGAAACAAACAAACGAAAAAAGCAGCACAAATGCTCCTTGAAAGGGAATATAATAATCTTGTTTAATCCTGAGTCATTGTTGCGATCAATTCAATTTTGTAGGTAGGCTCCCATGACACATCTATTCCAGAGTTAACAAGAGTCGGAGCCAAAATATCAACAACTCCAACAGGAGACCAAATTTTCCCTTATGATGAAAATCTCTGCATGGAGAGGCTTCAGATCTGCTTGATCAGTGTGAAATTGAAATTACTCAAAATGATTTTGATGAGTGACTGTCTTCACAGATGAAGTGTTTTATGTTAATGCAAGAAAGGAAACAGTGATAGAAGAGCAAATGAAAGCTCTGAAGGGGGGAAAAAGTGAAGAAGTCTTTTTTTTTTTTTTTTTTTTTTTTTTTTTTTGAGTAAGCACTGTAAACATATGATGGAATAAAAAAAAACAGAAGTAGAACTAAAAAGGTGATCAGAGTTGGACGGATATGAGATTTATTATTTGCGCAACAAAGGAAGAAATGAAGTACAGCAGAACATAATGGTCAACAATATTTCAGTAGCTGAAATATGCATGTGTCAACTGTACTTCTCATGTTGAATTAAAGGAGAGTTATACTGAAATAAAAGGAATCTCATGCGATTTCTGTAACTCGTATTCAAGTTTTTTGCCTTTAGCAGAAATTAGACCTTTTAATCTTAAGGTGGCAATCATACTGACAACCCATGTACATTAGCCAATTTGATAATTTCCTTACTAGCTTGTGTCACTAGGAGCTCTGATTGAAATTGGGCCATCCTGAATTCAAGAGCTGGTACTGTTCAAGGTGACATATAGTCCTACTTTCCTTTTGCTGCAGATAATACTTATTACTCTGTAATTAACCCTTCAGTCTCTTCCATAAGTAATCTCACTTCTCATTATGGTTCTTGACATTAAACAATGTATTCGACACATAGGGAAACCGATCTCAGTCTCTGAAAGGAGGATATGCTGGGTAGCTTTTTAGTATCAGACCCGAGCTTCCATGGGACTGAAGCATTTTGGTTTTCAGAGCTACTGTTTATCAGCATAGAAGATTGCATTGTCCCTAGTCTTTGTATTGTAAGGTCACAGCATATTGGAAACATGCAATAAATCTTCTGGTGTTTTTGTATCATTTTTGTCTTGCTTAGACAACATAATATGTATTCGTTCTCTAAGACAGAATTACCTGCTGAGTTGTAAAAGTACAAAATACCTTTAAATACTACTAATCAAACTCCAGGGGTAGCTAATGGAAGTAATCTTAGCCATTACTAAGAGTCAGTGCCCAGTTTTGCTGCCTACCATGGAGAAATGCATCCAAACTGTGAACTTAAAAGACTTGGTCCTTGCTCTAGAGGATAGGAAAGCATGCCAATGCTCTGCTTGGCAAGGCTTAGTTCTACTTACATGCTCACTCAGTCTGGCTCAGCTTCACTAGCTGTCGTATTGAGAGGATGGAATAAACACTTGGTGATTTTTGTTTTATGGAATATTTTTGTTGTCCAACCTCTGTAAATGCTAGCATCCCGCTACTGCCGATGACTAACATAGATACAAGAAGTACAAGGCTACATAATACCCCTTATTTCCTGTGTGTAGGTGACTCAGAAAAAGCCCTTTCTTGTTCTTGTGGGACACTCCAAATTTATTTATTTTACATAAATATGTGTGTATGTAGCAGTGGATGAGCAAGACAACTAAGGTAGAAAAAATGTACTTCTTAGGGTCATAGGTCTTGATGGATTTGTTTAAAAACTGTTTATTCTTCAACATTGCTTGCATTTAATTTAACGTATTGTGCAATTATAAAAGAAAGATGTTTTTTTTTCTACTTCAAAAATAATTTTATTTTTATTTTTGCTTTGGTTCAGAAAGCATGAATATTTATGTCATAGACTTCATGCCCTGCTTGCTATTGGTCAAGTTAAAATTGGACTGAATGGAAGTTATGTCTGTGGATAATATTGAGACAGTTAAATCATGCAATGATATTATCTATCGTACCATTTTCATTTTGCACTAGCAAAGGGCCTGAACTTTCAGCATTTTTGGCTGCCAAAATATACAGATAAAGAACTAGAAAGATGACCAAAAGCAGCCAGGTGCCCATGTTAGTCGAGTTCAGTATTATTCCTTGGATCAAGTCATACAGCTAGATGCAGACACTTCTGAAAAATCTCTTTAAGTATGTTTGCTTCTTATTAGATCATTGCCTTTAAAAATCTGGTAAAAGATCACAACAGTGAGCTTCAGGCATTACAAAGGTAAGGAAGTAAAGAATTAGTGGACTTTTATGAAACTGGCACTATGGAACAAATATTATGATTAACTGATGGAGAGCTCCATGAAGTGCACTATAGTTGGCTCAATTTTCAGATGTCTCCAGCACACACAACTCTTTTCCAGCTTGAAGGCACCATGGTTCCTCTTTGCTTTGTTGCTTTATGATATTTGTTGGTGTAATAAATGCCACAATAGATGGATACTATTATTTTCCAGTAAGGCATAGTAGGGACAATACATCTCTTTTAGATTTCTGTTTAGTGTCAGGTTCTTTACAAAGTAGACATGGGGTATTAAAGGAACTTAGAAAAGAGGAAACCAAAGAATAGATAGCACTTGAAAAATGCTGAGTACTTGTACCTTTCTGTGTCCTGTAGCTGAATAATCTATTTTTGACTTCTCTCCTTTGATTTTTTCTAGAAATAACAGTAGCCATCTGACCTTCCCCAAATATGTTGTGTAAGCCAGGGAAAATCTGAATGAGTAAATCTGTCCTTAAATGTTGCCTTTGAATTGAGATTTGTTCAATGTGGAGAAACTTCTAGGAGTGCATTATCTCCAGGATAGTATCCATAAATACTGGTAGAATTTAGAAGGAGGATGAATGGCATATACTAAATGAATGCACTTAATGAATCCCTGGTTTCTACTTAGTGATCTCTATAGTGGTAATGGAATCAAGAAGTTATTGAAATAAATTACTGAATCAGTACACACTGAGTCACTGGCTGGCTTTTTTACCCAGGGTAAATCTAATCACCCTTCTGTCTGCTGCAAAGATCGCAGCACTTGGAAAAAAAATAAAGTCATATTATGCTTTTCCTTCCCTCAGATGTACATATAGGGCAACCTAGCTAAACTTGTGAATGGCTGAGTCAGTCCAGGACAGTTTGACTGTAGGTACCTCATCATTTTCTGTTGGGCTATTAGTTTCATCAGAAGACAATCCTGTTGCTAAAAGCACAATCCAAACCTCTTTGAAATAACTGGAAAAGCTGCCATAGGTTTCAGATCAGACCCCCTAATGCAAGCTGGATGCAAGAAAAGCTGCTAAATTCAGCTGATATTCTTTTCATCCAGATAAAAGATAAGCTCTTACTCAAGCTGTGAACTCCCAGGGAGAGAAAAATGAATAGAAGAGTTGTTCAAACACAACAGGCTTGATTGTGCCTGACCCTGTGTAGGTGCTAGGGAAATGGGAGCCAAGTGCAAATAAGCTTACCCAGCTCCCTCCTGAGAGTCTACCCCAGGCGAGACACGGTTCTGCTTCCCAAGCTCAGGGAGCCTGGGGTCTAGTGCAGAAAATTATGCCTGGAGTGGGGAGGAAGAAAGGGATGTCAGGATGCTGAGCCATTTACCCCCCATTAGCTCACCGTGAATCCTTTGAAGCAGGGCAGCTGCTGCCATGCACAGGATCAGACACTGGCATCAATAAATCTGTTCTCGTGGGCATATGTTTGGAGTTTCGCATAAAGTAATCTGCTTAACTTTTGTTTCTGTGCTCCCAGAGATCCTTGTTGGGATGGTACGCATTGTAACTGTGCTTTCTGCACATGGTTAGCATGGCACAGATCAAGCAGTTGCGTACACAGTAGAAAAAATATTTAGCTGCTACATGTTCTGTTGTTCTTCTCCAGTAATGTGCCCTTGCAGCCCAGAGAGCCGACCATATCCTGAGCTGCATTATTCATACCATGTCTCATGCAAGACGTGGGACCATTACAGCTGTTCAGAAAGGATCTAGGGAACCTTTCTGCAGCTTTCTGTTGCTGCATTTCTGTACTGTTGTATGGAGAGAAGCTGCAGATGTTTTATTGATGCAACAGATCAACTTAATGCTCTCAAATTTGGAATTGTAATTGTAGCAAGAGTCAGCACCACTATTGTTTATGCTATTGTGTAAATAGGGCCAAAGAGAAGAGTCAGTGAGGTTCATCGAGAATGTCTACACAAACTAAAGCAAAGTATTCAGAGTCAGTGACAGTTCATGAGTTCCCTAGCAAATATAGTTGGTTTTTTTTCTGTCAATTTGCAATATGCTTTTTTTTTTTTTTAATCTTTATAATCAACAGTAAAAGGTTGACAATTCTGCCTGCTCCTGAAAGAATATTTTCCTTTGTCACTGAAAGGAAGAAGTCAATGGGCCATTTCTTTCTGAGCTGGCATGGTTCCACTGACCAGTACTTTTCTGGTGAATATGGTAACTGTGATGACTGATTTACCCATTCAATGACAGAGAAGGCAAGTACTGCAAAGGTGATGGCAGTAAAATCTTCTGTGTGCTTCAGAATTGATCTGGAAGGACCATGATGAGAAGGTTGTTGTTTCATTCTCCATTTTAATTCCTTTATTCTGCTGAATGTACCACTCAGCACCATCTGAATATGCAACTCAGGCCTGGAGCTGTTTCTGTTTGTTTTCAGCTGGCCCCGAACAAGTTGTGGTTGGATATAACCTTTTTGAAATCATTTTGTGCTGTGTGCACATAGTGAAAAGGAATATTGTTTCAACATGTAACACTGAATATAACAAAAAGTATTGTCTCCTTCCGTAAATGTAGTTTTTTTGTTTGTTTGTTTGTTTGTTTTACTGTAGTAAGCATTTGAGAAATGTGATGTAAGTTTTCAGACCTTCAGAGTTGAGCAAAATCGGCATGTTTTGGATGCCAATACCATTGGACTTAAAGCTTATTTAAGCTAAATCACTGAAAATCATTAGAAAAAAATCACTGAGCTTAAAAGAATTTACACCTATATTCTGATAAGTAGGCAAACATTGTTATGGATTGACCCACTCCCTTCTTTGCCTAATATACCATGTTATGAAATAGTTGCCAAGTGCAAATGGGCACTGACATGGTAATACAGGAATGGTGTTATGCAGCCTTTATTAACCCCCTTCTCATCTTTCAACCTCTTTTTCTCTGTCCTTTTGCATTCCTTTTTCCATGAAGCCAGAGCTTAGTAAGCAACATTACTCCTTTGCCTTTGGTGCAAATACAAGGAGAAAATCTTGGCTCTGTTTAAACACACTACAAAATTCCTTCTGACTTCAGTACGGCCAGATTTTAACTCTAATTTTGGATCTTTATACAAGTAGCAGACTCGGTGACATTTTGCTGCGTCACTAAACACATGCAAGCAGAAGTTACTTTTGCCAAAGTGAAGAACATGAGGCCGTTACACACAGTTAAGCTTTAAGGGTTATGACAAAAGAATTTCTTGAGTCTTTTTAAATCCAGCTGAAGGTGGCATCAAATTTATCTTCGTAAGTCTTATGCAGGAGGGTGAGACTGACATATCAAATCTGTCTCTGAACCAAGTCTCTATTTAGTAACCTATACTTGGACTATCTATATGAGGTGTTTTCTATGTATCTATATATATTTCTTCCTTGAAGTTTGTGGGAGTTTTGTGATTTATTTCACCACATATAGATGCATTAAGTATCACAGGTTATTCAGTATATTGTTCAGTGTACATATTTCATTTCCAAGACTAGAATTCATGTCTATACACAAAGATTAGGTGTTTTAAAACAAAGTATAGCATGTTCAGTGGTCAGATCTTGACTAATTTAGGCTATAGTTCTATGATTTAATAACAGGAAGATAAGATGTGCTCGCTGTTACTGATTTGCTGTTCCTCCAGATACATATGCTTGTAAAGGTGGTTCATTTGTCTTCCCCTTTTAAAATATTCTTTCAGAACAAATTTTAGGTTAGTTGACTGTGTGCTCTATGTCGAGTATTTTTACAAAAATGGCAAAATAATTTTCTATTAACTGTTTTTCTTTATTTTCTCCCATAGCTCTAGATTTCCAAGTGCTTACACTGTAGAATCTTTAGATATCTTTACATATGCTTATCTCTCAATATGCAGTCAGTATGCTCACAGTAAATTTGCTTTTTCTGTGTGGGAAAGGCATTTTGTTCAAGACATATTTAGATGTTGTACTAAGGGACATGTTTTAGCATGGAAATATTGGTGGTAGGTGGGCATTTGGACTGGATGACCTTGGAGGTCTTTTCCAACCTGATTGTCTGTATGATTCTGAAATAAAACCTGTTAACTAAAGCCTCTGAAGAGGAGCAAAGTTAATTGGATGTTTCTTGTGCTGTCCCATTTTGGTCTCTCACACCTTCCCATCTTTCATGATCACAAGACAAGCCTACCCTATGCACTCCTCATGTGATTTAGGAACATTAAAGGAAAACTCTCTACCTAAGGTCAATTTGGGTATATTTATTTGCAGTATATCGTTTTCATTCATAATTGGTAGCTGCAGTTTTGAGATCTCAAATTTCACTTCATCTCTGCACAAAGGTATATTTTAATGTCAGCAAAGTGTTGCTGTAATAGGAAATTTCCAATTCTAATTAAGTTAATGTGATCATTTATCTCACCATAACTCAGTTTGGTAAACTATAATCTCTTTCTATGTGTGATTATGAGTGTGGACAGTGATAGGACAAGGGGGAATGGTCTTAAACTGAGACAGGGGAGGTTTAGGTTAGATATTAGGAGGAAGTTTTTCACTCAGAGGGTGGTGACACACTGGAACAGGTTGCCCAAGGAGGTTGTGGATGCCTCATCCCTGGAGGCATTCAAGGCCAGGCTGGATGTGGCTCTGGGCAGCCTGGTCTGGTGGTTGGCGAGCCTGCACATAGCAGGGGGGTTGAAACTAGATGATCATTGTGGTCCTTTTCAACCCAGGCCATTCTATGATATGATTCTGTGATATGATATGATTTGTAAGCTTTGGTTTAGTTCAGCTGCTAAGAGATTCTGGCTGAGGTTGTGAAAATGCCAATGCTTGTTTTTGACTCAATTGTAGTGAATTGTTTTAGAGTATTGGAAGTGACAATGTATTACATAAAAAGGGGAGGTCTCTTAGGCTCCCTTGTTTCCTCACTACTGCAATTTTTATATTTCTCCCATCAGACAATTTCAAATGGCTACACAGACTGATTTCTCATCTTGGAGGAGCAGATTTTACCTGGTTTTACCTCCAGACCTTTGAGCTTCTAATGCTTCGTCTTAGAAATCTAGTTCCATATCCTAACCTGTTACAGTGTTTGTGTGTGTCTGTTATACTTACTTGCCCAAGAAATTAACATTTGTCACATTCACTCAGCGGTTTGCAGTAGACATTTTCATAAAGTTTACACTTGGGGTTGTTGTGCTGGATTTGACTTATCAATACCTGATGCAGATGTCTGAATAAATAAAACATAGCCTGGTACTACTTAATATCATTTCATACAATTGGTGAAAACTAATTTGATGATTCTGTGCAGGGACTTCTTATTTCCCCAAAGAGCCAGTAGATGACATCTACCTAATTTGCCAGTTAAGATTTGTACATGTAGCTTATATGAGAAAATTGATTGGAACTCATTTGACTACTGAACAAGATTCACATCAGTAAATATAGTGACTGCATTAGTATTAGCTCAACTTCTGAACCACAAAATACGTTTCTTCTCATTTTATTTGTAGAAGAATGGCACAATTATTTTGTGAATAATTAACTTAATCTATTCATAATTACATCCTGTTATAACAATTAAAATCACACCTTTTGATTTACATCATTTGAATAGAATAATGATTTTTCAGCTTAAGATTTAACTACATTTTTTTCTCTCTTAACCTTCAAAAACCAAAATTATTTTAAGATTATCTGTTGGCTGCATGCTTCTGTTTGGTCTTCATCTGGTTTAGCCCACAGGGCCAGAACGTGGGTACTTTCAAAAATTCAAAATTTCAATTCAAAAATTCTTTTATTTGGGTTGCTTATGGTGGAAGAGAACTTCTTTATTTAAAGATTCCTCCCCAGAGAAATAGAGTTACTATTTACTTCTTCATCATCGTATGCTTGTTGGTGTCTGGTAGACAGTGAAAAATACTATATAGTCTGCAGTCATTTTATGCATGGCATCAAGGAAAGCTCCTTAGGAAATATGGAGGATTTATATATATTCTCTAATCCCTATCTCTATTCACTATTTAAAACTCTTAAGTCTAAAGATTTAAATATTTACTTTCTGTTTTTAAATGCTCTTTGATCCACTTAGTAATTTAGATTCTTAACTGCTGTGTTGGTCCTACATCTTATGTTTCAGTAGCAAATGAGGTCTGAGGAATATTTGCCCAACTGCAGACCTAAGGAAATATCCTTTCCCTGTGTCCCTAGATGGAAGGAGGATGGTAATCCTCCATTTTTCAGCACCAAAACAGGGCAAAATATAGAGATGATACATGTTCATCTGGTCTCCTTCAGTTCGGGCTATTTTCTTCCTTTTTCCCATGAGCCTTCTTGCTTTCTTCCAAACCTCAGAGCTGATATTTCACCTGTGTGCAAACAAAGAGCAGGCTCTCTGCCAAGCCAAGTCCATCACAAAGCTTTTTAAATCTGTTACATAAGTGCTGATAAATATGGTGTTTTCTTCTACCATCACTTTTCACAGCAGCAACAGGGCAAGAGGATTGCCCTTCCTAGTTTCAGATTGCGCATTTATTCAAGAGGTTGCCTTGCCAAAAATAATGTAGTGGATAAAATAATATTATACTAAGATTTGTTTGGAAATGTTAATATTTGAGTATAGATGAAGTAATTTAAGGTGCACATTGGAAATCAGCAGGAGATCAAGTAATCTGAATGGTCCCCTTTTTGCTTTAGACATAGCTGTGGGCACTGCACAAAGCACCAAATGAGAGTTGTCTTTCATTATTTGTAACACAGCTGTGCACACACTTTGTGTAAGAAAAGAATATCAATTTGGAAGGGATGAATGCCTGCTATCTGGTGAAAGATGTATACTGAATTATTAAAATAAAAAACAACAGACCTACCTTGAGAAAGTGCTGCTTTCTGCATCACTAATCTCAGTGCCTGTCTAGGTGCAATCCACAGTAATCAAAAAGCTGCAGGGTACGTTAGGATTCTAAGATACCTTACAGATCCTTTTTACATTCCCATATATTTCTGGACATATGTTTGCACAATTAAGTATCTTAGAAAGTCATGTTAGAAATGAAAGAAGATATATCATTGTCCTTATTTTTACCTAATGAAACTGCAAGAAGAAAACATAACAGCTAAGGCATTAAGTATTCTTATATTTTATTTTCACCTGCTCTTCCATTTTACAGAATATTGAAATTTAGAAGGTGAAGTATCCAAACATCTGTAGTACATCAGAAATAGCACCCAGCGGTACTGCACAATCAATTAGTACTTCTCAAAAATATTTATTGTCTAGCAATTTGTATTTGAAGCGCAGTCTTGTGGTTTGAACAGTACTATCATGTTAACTTTTGACCTTACTGCAGGTTTCAAATATGACAATAGGTTCTTTCATATATATAACTTCAGTGCAGTATAATCACATTCTCTTGATTCACTGTATCATTATAATGTTTAACTAGTGTATCAGTGTATGCTCAGTTTCCAAGTCATTTAAGTCTTCTCCTTTCAGAGCTTAGAGTCTCAAGCCTGCAAAGCCTCAGGAATTTGCAGTACTGCTACATATTTCTATGGCATCCCAAAAAAGCAAACAGTGCTAGTCTGGATTTATCCAGACTCTAACTTTCCACAGTAAAAGAAGCAGTATTTTATGAGATCATGGGTAGTCCAAAAAATGGAAATAAGACAGGATCTCATTGCGCAAATTTACTGTTGCCATAGATTCCATGTTTAATTTCTTTTCAAGATCTAACAAGGCTGAAGGCTCTTCTTCTAGGGCTTGTTTCCAATTACGCTTTTAATGGCCTGTCCATTTTTCTAATTTTGTCACACATATAACTGATATTAAAAATGTGGCATGCAGTGCTGAATTTTATGTAAACGTAAAGACACTGACCAAACTAGCACTGAAGAGTTAGCACCAAAATAAGCAAGATGGGAAGGGGATATGGGACCTAGCACTTGGATGAGCAGCAAAAATAGTAGAGGGCATATCAAAGCTCTTGCTGTGATAAATAATAAATAATAAAGGCATAAGGTGCAGCAATGACAAGAGATATAACTTGAACAAAAAGAAAACTGCAGAGTGAGTACAATTCCATAAGGAATGTAAGAAAGACAGGCATGGATTGGCCTTGATATCAATGGACTGTGAGGAAGTAGAGTAGACAGTCAGTGTGGGAGACAGAAAGTTCAGTTAAAACTGTAGGTAGAATCCTGTAAAGGAATAAAGTATTTGTTTGCCTTGATCTACTTTCATTCTGATTTTCCTACCAGGTGCAAGATCTCCTCCTCTTCATGTTTTTGTTGTCTGGTGACAATACAGAGAGAAAAGATGCTTTAGATGTTCTACCATCAATAATGCACATTTTCCGCACAGTTTGAGATAGAAAAAGCCAGAAGCTGATTTTACACTATATTTCTCTCCTCCCACTGCGACAATATCCATTTTATTTGGTCCTGCTTCTTAGAGTCTCATCAGCATTTAATTCGTCTGCTGGCATTATCACTCAAAACTGTGAGCTTTTCGTCAGCACTTTGGGAAAATATTGATGATCTCATCAGCTCTGAATGCTGTTTCTGCTTTGGTTGCTGAATGCTACCAGGTTGTTTGCATAGACATTGCCCGCCTGACCTAGCGGCATGCTTTATGTGAGATATTAAAGATGATAAAATTGCTCTTCATATCTCAGTGTGATTGGAGGGGTTGGAGGAGTAATACTGAAGAAAAGGTTGTGTCTTTTGTTGCAGTTGTTTTTTATTATTATTTTAATTTGTTTTGAAATAATAGGATATCTTCCCTAAACACAGCTTGAGTCATGAGATCATGGAGAAATAGAAAGCTGATATATTCCTACCTGTGTTAGGGAAAGTCCATGGTGGAAAGTCTCGATTAAGTGCTGAGGCATCATGTGAGGGATGGTGATGTTTCCTTCAGCTCATTCAGAAGAAATTAGAAAGCTTAAGACTAAACTTGCTGTAAAATCAGTTGATTTTGAGAAAGTTGAGTAAGGTGCTCATGGAGTTGATACATGGCAGAGAGCATGTGGTAGGGAGTAAGGTTTTCCACCGTGAACATGTAGTGACCTGTCTCTGCACCACATCGGTGCGTTGAATAGCTCCCAGGAAGTCGCTGGAAACATGTGGAAGTAGAAAACAGAACAGGAAAACAAATTAACTTCTGTTTGCTGTAAGTGTATGTTCAATCTGGCGTAAGCATAAATTTGAAAATAAGTATTTTGGAAAAGTCATACTAGTGTGCTTTTCAGAAGCTTCTAGGAACATGATCATTTGCTATTGTTGTTGCAATAAATAATGAAATTGGGAGTTTGCAATAGTTAATCTCTGGCTGTTAAGGGGGCTTTCCTCAAGTCAACAGGCTGATTTGATGAAGTAGTTTGCTGCTTGCCAAATGACTGGGATCCAGCTACCCGCAAAGCTTTTTCTAGATAGAAAAAGTCACTACAGCAGTGGATTTTGCTTTATGAGGCAGCTGGGTTTGTCATTCTAACCCTAGCCTAAAAGCCTAGCTTTGAAAGGAGTCTACCACAGCCCCTGAATGTCTTAGCGTAATCCTGACAGTTTTTATTTCATCTGCAATGTCAGGCAAGGCAAAGTTCCTCAGCCACTAAAATTCCACGTAGAGAATCAAGCTTTAGGAAAAAGCTCCTACCCAAATTCTTCTTTTTAGCCTCAAAGCTCAGCTGGTACAAGATCTCATCCTAATTTAGAGTAGTTGTAAAATAACTGAAGAGCAGATTGCTGTGATGTTGCAGTAGCTAACTGCCTGTGGGTGAAACTTCTGTCTGTACTGAACCCTGATTTATAGACATCTACTTCATAGGTTTTTTTTTCTCTTTATAAAACTCTTATGTGATTTTGGCCTTTCTTCTTCATGGCAACTGAGTGTACAACCTCCAATTCTAATGTGAGATTTCTGTGACAGGTTGAAATCCTGGTGCTAGTATACTTGGCAACTAATTGCCATGTTTCTTCACTTGGGAATCAAAAATCTGCACAAGAGAGGGAAGTAAAGAAACTTTTTATTTTATTTTGCTGTAGGATTTATGATTTTAGCATTGGGTTTCTGAGCTGCAGGTTTGATAAGGAATTTACTTCAATATACAAAGAAGGAAAAAATTAGCTTAGTGATGTGAAGAGTGCACCACAAAACCCTCTTCAAATTTGATAAGTGCATTGTTTACACTCGCTAAATAAAGAAAGTATTTAAGAAAAAGTGGTGTTGAAATGGCTTGATAATATTTTTTTCCTGACTATTCTTGTTGTAAGATTGTGTTTTAAGTTGTTTATAACTCTACAAGATTTTCTTTGTGTATGATCTCACTAAGATCATTCTTGGTGACAGCTCTGTGCTGATTTTTGGGTGGTGGAATTTTGGGAAGAAAGGACACATTCAGAGGTCTCAGTCTCTCTCTTTTTTTTTTTTTTTTTCCACAGTGAATAGAAAATGTATGCATGCAAATTTAAAGCAGGAAGAAAACTATATTTTGAAAGCACCTTAATAGGTATATAGCCTAATGTGTAGCATCACTAAATTATGAAGAGCATCTTGGGAGTAAGACAGCTGATAAGAAAAATAAAGTATCTGCAATTTAATAGGTTTAGGATTGGGAACTATTTCGACTAAGAATGGGTATCTGCTGAATGGTTAAAGTGAAAGCAAGAGTTGACTTGAGAAAGGGAAGATAATCAGTCAAGTAAGATAAAATGAAAATGAAATGGAGAAAAAGGAAATGAGTGGTCTCGTTACTGAACAAGGTTTTAAGAAATATGATAGATCAATACCAGTATTCAAGAGGAGGGAGAATGTAGAAAAAAAACTCAGAGGGAATAAAACCATCTGCATCCAGGGGTGTGATGCATCTTGGGCTTGGTTTCAGGCCTCATGTGGGAAAAGAGTTCTATTTTCAGCAAATATCTGAGAAATGCACTGCTTCCTATTCTGCTCTTCTATTGATTCCAATTAAGGATGATTACCCACTAGGGTTATCGGTAACTTTGTTAATTTACTTAACAGAGAATCGTGTGATTGAAATGAGTCACCAGGCCCACTCATGAACCACGTGGTTGTCGGTATATTTTCTTATACTGGAATTGGATTCATTTTCTGTTTACAGTAAGATGGTCTGAAAACAAAACACATATTATCTTTCAAATTTTATTTATTATTCTAAAACACATATATTGTATCTTTATCCAAGAACTAAAAATTAGCAAACTGTGAGAAAAAGGGTTGCCTCTGTAACTTTTAGTTTCTGTACATTTATAAATATCATAAGATACAGTTCCACTCCCTTTGCACCTTCTAGGGGTTATTATTTTGTTCACTAACTGCATGGAAAAATCTTACCTAGGATATCTAAAATTAACTCAAATCTGTTCCTGGGCAGATTTGAAAACTGAAAAATTGAGCTTGCGATAGATTTTCATGGTTAAAAAAAAAGTTCAGGTGTTCCTTGCAAATGGATTGTCCCCAAGAAAATCTTCAGGATTGCTCATGTAACATTAGGATAGTTTACAAGCTTCTGCCACCTCTGTGAGTGCTGGTTCCATTGTGAGGCCCTCAGTTCTTTGGTACTCAAGGAAAAACTCTATATCTCATCTGCAGAAACACTGAGCTAAAGATCAATCATAAGGGAGATCCAAGAAGAATCATAGAATCATAGAATCACAGAATCATAGAATCATAGAATGGCCTGGGTTGAAAAGGACCACAATGATCATTGAGTTTCAACCCCCCTGCTATGTGCAGGGTCGCCAACCACTAGATCAGGCTGCCCAGAATTGCAGGGGTTGAAAGGGACCTCAAGAGATCATTGAGACCAACTCCCTGCTAAAGCAGTAGGTCACACAGGTAGACATCCAGATGGGCCTTGAATATCTCCATAGAAGGAGACTCCACAACCTCTCCGGGCAACCTGTTCCAGTGCTCCGTCACCCTTACCTTAAACAAGAGCAGTCCTAATCATCCTCTATCTCAATTTACTTCTAGCAAAATAGGGGCAATACTATTTTTTCATGCCAGATAAAAGTTTTGAAAATTAATTAATGTTTATGGAGCATTTGGTTACTATAGTAATGAGTAACACTGAACAACTCAGGAGGAAACTGAACACTATGCAGTCTGTGCAACAATAACAAAAAGCAGAATTAGCATGAGCTCATGTAGCTAGAAAATATAGCACACATTGGAGTGTACTGGCTGAGTTCTGTCATTTTGATTCTATAACCTTACTAACCTTTTGGTCTAATTTCTGAGTTCTTGGATTATAAATGTTACAATGGCCTGGACATCTAATCCTGACTGTAAAATATTTTGGTTATTACATTGATGCCTAAGTAGCTTATATTAAGGCTTTGTGAGAGTTCTTACAGTGCTTATGCATAAATAGCAGACACTGATATACTGCTTTCCCTGACATCCTATTTGTTATATATGTAGCATAAGTATTGGTCAAGTGAATCGATAAGCACTGAATGTATTAGTTCTTGTATGAAGAATATGAATCTAGTAACCATTCAAGCCATATTATCTGTGATTTCAGTCACTTTGGCTGATTTCCTTTCTGTTTTGTTTGGCTATATTTTCCCGTGACAGCAGATGAACTTTGTCCTGAATGTGTGGTGGGGAAGTGCTTAAGTCCAAAAAATACTCTATATCCTACTTTTCTTCAGTTTTGATAGCTTCAGTGCAAAAATTATTTATCTGCTATTTTAGCCATGTTCTGTGAATGAACATAAGGAAACTAATAACACTTCCTGATCCGTCTTTGTGATAAAATGAGGACACTAAAACTCATTTTTCTTGCACCTGACACTTTTGCCTGTGGCTCTTGCTTGCTGCTTCTACTGGATCCAGAACTTGTTGATCTGGATTTTTACATCCTCACCTCCACTATATCTCTTTAGGAAACAATAATCCAATTTCTATTTTCCGACCCTAAGCTGAATTTTTAATCAGATATAATGGTTTCCTACTCCCAAGGGAATGTATTGTCTGTTTTATCTTGCATTAGACACATACAGTGTTTAGTAGGCCATATTGTTAGACTGGCTTTACCATTTTTAAGCATGATGAAAAAGTTAAAACAAATAGGATGATATCCAGAAACATTTTTTGACATGTGTCTTCCAATTTACTACCTTTTCAGAAGCTTTTGCAGGAATAGTTTGGTGGATTAGGAATGTGGGACGGGAAAAAGAAAGAGATATATTTTTAATGTATTTTTTTTTTGCGGCTTATGGGAACTGAGTGGCAAAGTGACAATCACAGGTATAGAGGGAATGACACTTTAATGTGTAGGTGACATACTTGATTTCTGTGTGAGAATTTCAATTTTTTATATGCCAAGGGTGCCGTCAGATTGCGCTTGATCTCTGTCATTACATTGAGGCAAGGTACATGGCTCTATTAAGAGGCTACATTTTCTTACCTTCTAACTAGCAGTGTAATGGTAACAAACAGACTAATGGTCAGTGCAGGCAGATGGTTACTTAACGAGAATTCCAAATTAAGCAGAAAATTGAGGGGGTCTGGGTTAATTTGCGGTCTTTTCCTGGGCACTGACACAGTCAAAATAAGAGTTGAAGAATCTCAAGGTTGCATTTTCTTCATGCAACTTTACGCTCTTTAATGACCAGAATAGTAACTCTCTATGATATTCTAAAAACTCTGCCTTTAGCTTCTGCTCAGCAGTCATCCATCTGGGAGACTCACAACCCACATCACCACAATATCTGAATGCCTCTCATCTTTAATGAGAGAATTCCTGAGAGGCAGAAAAATGCTATTATTCCTCTTTTAGAAATACAAAACTGAGGCAGAAGGAGAGATAACGACTTAAACAAAGTCAAAGAACAAGTGTGTGGAGGAACAGAGAACTTAACCTGTTTTCTGTGTTGTGACATGTTGCCCTAACCATCTTTCACATCCTAAACAAACATACAATCTCTACTACAGAAAAGGCTCAGAAGTACTTCTCAATATTATCTATTCTTCATGAAGATTTTAGGATTTACTTGTTTTCTCTGCTACTAAAGCAAACTCAAAAATCTTATATGTTCCTTTACAGACTTTTGATTATTGTTTTGTGTATGTTTGTGTTACTTCAGAGCTGCCTCACAAATTAACTTCCACTGATAGAGTTTAGCAGTTCACCATTTTCAAAGCAGGCAAAATCTTGATAATGCAGTACGCAATCAAAACTTTTTAATCTTAATTTGATACTCTTTGTTGAGACTGCATTCATTCAAAGTAGTAAGTAACACTTTTTACTTCATTCTTATCTCCTCTTTATTATATCCTGTTATTTGGACATGTACATAAATTACTGTCAACTTATTAGAGTGTTATCACTCCACTAGACAGTAAGTTAATGGTATTTGTCGTAAAAGACTTAAAATTCAGTTCTTCGTGTGATCTGAAGTTTGTACAGACTTACTACGAGTCTTGTTTTATAAGACAAGACTATCACCCTACAGAAGGGAGATCCTGTCTATGGTGACTCTATCTTGATAATGATCGTCAGTTAATTTGAGGATAAATTTAGAGGAATGTTTTTTTATTTAAAAAAAAAAAAAAAAAAGCTATGTTAGGCAATAACTAATTAAAACTTGGATTTTCCTCAGATTACTATTTTTGCTCTGGAGGGCTCAATTCAGTGTTTCTGATTAACTAGTTGAGGTGTTTTAGACATGAACTGGTGTAAGTGAGAGCTGGATGTAATCTTTAGAAATGAAAAACTCAGTTTTCTTACAGTTTTTGTAACTGATGTTCCTAATTAGGAATCTCCTTTATTTTTGACACTGATTGGGAATTCTCATACAGTAGTTCTCCATTCGTAAGAAAGCCCTATGCATGTCAATAGGGTTATTCATGTCAACTCTTTTTTTTCTCCTCTTCTCTCTGTTCTGAATCATAGGTTACTGGATCATTTATGTGAGGCTCTATGTTATGTAAGGTGGAAAGTACTCAGGCTAAATAGCTTCATATTCTAATCCTTACTCAAAAAGCATTCCTATTCTGGAAAATACTTGAGGGTGGCTAGCTTCACTGAGACTAGCACCAGATAGAAAGCAAACAAATAATATGCCTAATTGAGTTAGGACCATTATCATTTTCCACTAATGCAATTGCATTGAGTTAAACTGATTTCTGACAATTGGAGGGAGAGGAAAATCCCCTGTTGAGGTACCACAATGCTCTCTACAGCAGGTAAATTAAGGGGGAATGTGAGTACTGATACACAATATCCAGACACCATTAAGCACTTTTGAGGTTATAGTCTAAAAATGGAACTTCTCATAAGGGACTGATGTGTGCAGTTTATGAAATTAAACGTGGTGAAGGAATTAATGTATGTTAGTGAACAGAAGTTTTTGTTATTTATGCTAACCTCACATCTGGATTTGACCATCCTGGGAAAGATTGAGCCAGGTTGTATCATTTGTTGGTTGTTTTTTTTCAAAATGATGTATGAAAAAGACCTAAAAGCTTAAGCTGTTGTTCCAAAAAAAAGTTTAATAAACACAATCTTTCATTTTGTGGGGAAGATGCTAAAATTTTGAGTTATTTCTGTCATTTATTTGTAGGAAAAAGAGTGTAAAAGGAATCCCAGATGGCAAGAAAGTAACCATGGAGCAGGAGTTTGTCATCATATAGAAAGGATAGGTGGGAGAATTAAGGAGGATTTCTAAAATAAACTAACGCTGATTAAAATAAATAAATAAATAAATAAATTGGAAATTGCTGAACTTTTAGGCAAAGTCAGAACCAACATTTGTTGGTAGCCTGAAGATAATAAGACAACAAGAACATAAAGAAAATTCACTTGTGGCTTCCCTGAATATATTTAAATAAATAAATATAAAAAGACAAAACCCACCTTTGATTTAACTGATTCATCTGAAGAAAAGGTGTTATCAGGAATAGGAATGGCTACAGCTCAATAATTTCTTCAGTCTTTAGTGTCCTTAGTTATCCAAATAATCCTTCAAGTGGTTGCTTTTCACTTTCTTTTCCTTAACTAGACTAAGCTTTTCATGCAATTGGAGTTGTTGTTCTGTCCTAGAGTTGCTGAAAAAGTCAGCTAATTTGTTTGAAGCTAAAGAAAAGAGTGTAATATGAAGAGTAAAATAGGCCCTGAGATCTCAAGCTGCCGTTTGTCATGTCACAGCAACTCGAAGATGGCATAAGTCATGACACATTGGTCATAACATAAATTACTCTAAAAGAACTGGTCTCAGTCTCTCTCTTTTTTTTTTTTTTTTCCTACAGTGAATAGAAAATGTATGCATGCAAATTTAAAGCAGGAAGAAAACTATATTTTGAAAGCACCTTAATAGGTATATAGCCTAATGTGTAGCATCACTAAATTATGAAGAGCATCTTGGGAGTAAGACAGCTGATAAGAAAAATAAAGTATCTGCAATTTAATAGGTTTAGGATTGGGAACTATTTCGACTAAGAATGGGTATCTGCTGAATGGTTAAAGTGAAAGCAAGAGTTGACTTGAGAAAGGGAAGATAATCAGTCAAGTAAGATAAAATGAAAATGAAATGGAGAAAAAGGAAATGAGTGGTCTCGTTACTGAACAAGGTGTTAAGAAATATGATTGATCAATACCAGTATTCAAGAGGAGGGAGAATGTAGAAAAAAAACTCAGAGGGAATAAAACCATCTGCATCCAGGGGTGTGATGCATCTTGGGCTTGGTTTCAGGCCTCATGTGGGAAAAGAGTTCTATTTTCAGCAAATATCTGAGAAATGCACTGCTTCCTATTCTGCTCTTCTATTGATTCCAATTAAGGATGATTACCCACTAGGGTTATCGGTAACTTTGTTAATTTACTTAACAGAGAATCGTGTGATTGAAATGAGTCACCAGGCCCACTCATGAACCACGTGGTTGTCGGTATATTTTCTTATACTGGAATTGGATTCATTTTCTGTTTACAGTAAGATGGTCTGAAAACAAAACACATATTATCTTTCAAATTTTATTTATTATTCTAAAACACATATATTGTATCTTTATCCAAGAACTAAAAATTAGCAAACTGTGAGAAAAAGGGTTGCCTCTGTAACTTTTAGTTTCTGTACATTTATAAATATCATAAGATACAGTTCCACTCCCTTTGCACCTTCTAGGGGTTATTATTTTGTTCACTAACTGCATGGAAAAATCTTACCTAGGATATCTAAAATTAACTCAAATCTGTTCCTGGGCAGATTTGAAAACTGAAAAATTGAGCTTGCGATAGATTTTCATGGTTAAAAAAAAAGTTCAGGTGTTCCTTGCAAATGGATTGTCCCCAAGAAAATCTTCAGGATTGCTCATGTAACATTAGGATAGTTTACAAGCTTCTGCCACCTCTGTGAGTGCTGGTTCCATTGTGAGGCCCTCAGTTCTTTGGTACTCAAGGAAAAACTCTATATCTCATCTGCAGAAACACTGAGCTAAAGATCAATCATAAGGGAGATCCAAGAAGAATCATAGAATCATAGAATCACAGAATCATAGAATCATAGAATGGCCTGGGTTGAAAAGGACCACAATGATCATTGAGTTTCAACCCCCCTGCTATGTGCAGGGTCGCCAACCACTAGATCAGGCTGCCCAGAATTGCAGGGGTTGAAAGGGACCTCAAGAGATCATTGAGACCAACTCCCTGCTAAAGCAGTAGGTCACACAGGTAGACATCCAGATGGGCCTTGAATATCTCCATAGAAGGAGACTCCACAACCTCTCCGGGCAACCTGTTCCAGTGCTCCGTCACCCTTACCTTAAACAAGAGCAGTCCTAATCATCCTCTAACTCAATTTACTTCTAGCAAAATAGGGGCAATACTATTTTTTCATGCCAGATAAAAGTTTTGAAAATTAATTAATGTTTATGGAGCATTTGGTTACTATAGTAATGAGTAACACTGAACAACTCAGGAGGAAACTGAACACTATGCAGTCTGTGCAACAATAACAAAAAGCAGAATTAGCATGAGCTCATGTAGCTAGAAAATATAGCACACATTGGAGTGTACTGGCTGAGTTCTGTCATTTTGATTCTATAACCTTACTAACCTTTTGGTCTAATTTCTGAGTTCTTGGATTATAAATGTTACAATGGCCTGGACATCTAATCCTGACTGTAAAATATTTTGGTTATTACATTGATGCCTAAGTAGCTTATATTAAGGCTTTGTGAGAGTTCTTACAGTGCTTATGCATAAATAGCAGACACTGATATACTGCTTTCCCTGACATCCTATTTGTTATATATGTAGCATAAGTATTGGTCAAGTGAATCGATAAGCACTGAATGTATTAGTTCTTGTATGAAGAATATGAATCTAGTAACCATTCAAGCCATATTATCTGTGATTTCAGTCACTTTGGCTGATTTCCTTTCTGTTTTGTTTGGCTATATTTTCCCGTGACAGCAGATGAACTTTGTCCTGAATGTGTGGTGGGGAAGTGCTTAAGTCCAAAAAATACTCTATATCCTACTTTTCTTCAGTTTTGATAGCTTCAGTGCAAAAATTATTTATCTGCTATTTTAGCCATGTTCTGTGAATGAACATAAGGAAACTAATAACACTTCCTGATCCGTCTTTGTGATAAAATGAGGACACTAAAACTCATTTTTCTTGCACCTGACACTTTTGCCTGTGGCTCTTGCTTGCTGCTTCTACTGGATCCAGAACTTGTTGATCTGGATTTTTACATCCTCACCTCCACTATATCTCTTTAGGAAACAATAATCCAATTTCTATTTTCCGACCCTAAGCTGAATTTTTAATCAGATATAATGGTTTCCTACTCCCAAGGGAATGTATTGTCTGTTTTATCTTGCATTAGACACATACAGTGTTTAGTAGGCCATATTGTTAGACTGGCTTTACCATTTTTAAGCATGATGAAAAAGTTAAAACAAATAGGATGATATCCAGAAACATTTTTTGACATGTGTCTTCCAATTTACTACCTTTTCAGAAGCTTTTGCAGGAATAGTTTGGTGGATTAGGAATGTGGGACGGGAAAAAGAAAGAGATATATTTTTAATGTATTTTTTTTTTGCGGCTTATGGGAACTGAGTGGCAAAGTGACAATCACAGGTATAGAGGGAATGACACTTTAATGTGTAGGTGACATACTTGATTTCTGTGTGAGAATTTCAATTTTTTATATGCCAAGGGTGCCGTCAGATTGCGCTTGATCTCTGTCATTACATTGAGGCAAGGTACATGGCTCTATTAAGAGGCTACATTTTCTTACCTTCTAACTAGCAGTGTAATGGTAACAAACAGACTAATGGTCAGTGCAGGCGGATGGTTACTTAACGAGAATTCCAAATTAAGCAGAAAATTGAGGGGGTCTGGGTTAATTTGCGGTCTTTTCCTGGGCACTGACACAGTCAAAATAAGAGTTGAAGAATCTCAAGGTTGCATTTTCTTCATGCAACTTTACGCTCTTTAATGACCAGAATAGTAACTCTCTATGATATTCTAAAAACTCTGCCTTTAGCTTCTGCTCAGCAGTCATCCATCTGGGAGACTCACAACCCACATCACCACAATATCTGAATGCCTCTCATCTTTAATGAGAGAATTCCTGAGAGGCAGAAAAATGCTATTATTCCTCTTTTAGAAATACAAAACTGAGGCAGAAGGAGAGATAACGACTTAAACAAAGTCAAAGAACAAGTGTGTGGAGGAACAGAGAACTTAACCTGTTTTCTGTGTTGTGACATGTTGCCCTAACCATCTTTCACATCCTAAACAAACATACAATCTCTACTACAGAAAAGGCTCAGAAGTACTTCTCAATATTATCTATTCTTCATGAAGATTTTAGGATTTACTTGTTTTCTCTGCTACTAAAGCAAACTCAAAAATCTTATATGTTCCTTTACAGACTTTTGATTATTGTTTTGTGTATGTTTGTGTTACTTCAGAGCTGCCTCACAAATTAACTTCCACTGATAGAGTTTAGCAGTTCACCATTTTCAAAGCAGGCAAAATCTTGATAATGCAGTACGCAATCAAAACTTTTTAATCTTAATTTGATACTCTTTGTTGAGACTGCATTCATTCAAAGTAGTAAGTAACACTTTTTACTTCATTCTTATCTCCTCTTTATTATATCCTGTTATTTGGACATGTACATAAATTACTGTCAACTTATTAGAGTGTTATCACTCCACTAGACAGTAAGTTAATGGTATTTGTCGTAAAAGACTTAAAATTCAGTTCTTCGTGTGATCTGAAGTTTGTACAGACTTACTACGAGTCTTGTTTTATAAGACAAGACTATCACCCTACAGAAGGGAGATCCTGTCTATGGTGACTCTATCTTGATAATGATCGTCAGTTAATTTGAGGATAAATTTAGAGGAATGTTTTTTTATTTAAAAAAAAAAAAAAAAAAGCTATGTTAGGCAATAACTAATTAAAACTTGGATTTTCCTCAGATTACTATTTTTGCTCTGGAGGGCTCAATTCAGTGTTTCTGATTAACTAGTTGAGGTGTTTTAGACATGAACTGGTGTAAGTGAGAGCTGGATGTAATCTTTAGAAATGAAAAACTCAGTTTTCTTACAGTTTTTGTAACTGATGTTCCTAATTAGGAATCTCCTTTATTTTTGACACTGATTGGGAATTCTCATACAGTAGTTCTCCATTCGTAAGAAAGCCCTATGCATGTCAATAGGGTTATTCATGTCAACTCTTTTTTTTCTCCTCTTCTCTCTGTTCTGAATCATAGGTTACTGGATCATTTATGTGAGGCTCTATGTTATGTAAGGTGGAAAGTACTCAGGCTAAATAGCTTCATATTCTAATCCTTACTCAAAAAGCATTCCTATTCTGGAAAATACTTGAGGGTGGCTAGCTTCACTGAGACTAGCACCAGATAGAAAGCAAACAAATAATATGCCTTATTGAGTTAGGACCATTATCATTTTCCACTAATGCAATTGCATTGAGTTAAACTGATTTCTGACAATTGGAGGGAGAGGAAAATCCCCTGTTGAGGTACCACAATGCTCTCTACAGCAGGTAAATTAAGGGGGAATGTGAGTACTGATACACAATATCCAGACACCATTAAGCACTTTTGAGGTTATAGTCTAAAAATGGAACTTCTCATAAGGGACTGATGTGTGCAGTTTATGAAATTAAACGTGGTGAAGGAATTAATGTATGTTAGTGAACAGAAGTTTTTGTTATTTATGCTAACCTCACATCTGGATTTGACCATCCTGGGAAAGATTGAGCCAGGTTGTATCATTTGTTGGTTGTTTTTTTTCAAAATGATGTATGAAAAAGACCTAAAAGCTTAAGCTGTTGTTCCAAAAAAAAGTTTAATAAACACAATCTTTCATTTTGTGGGGAAGATGCTAAAATTTTGAGTTATTTCTGTCATTTATTTGTAGGAAAAAGAGTGTAAAAGGAATCCCAGATGGCAAGAAAGTAACCATGGAGCAGGAGTTTGTCATCATATAGAAAGGATAGGTGGGAGAATTAAGGAGGATTTCTAAAATAAACTAACGCTGATTAAAATAAATAAATAAATAAATAAATTGGAAATTGCTGAACTTTTAGGCAAAGTCAGAACCAACATTTGTTGGTAGCCTGAAGATAATAAGACAACAAGAACATAAAGAAAATTCACTTGTGGCTTCCCTGAATATATTTAAATAAATAAATATAAAAAGACAAAACCCACCTTTGATTTAACTGATTCATCTGAAGAAAAGGTGTTATCAGGAATAGGAATGGCTACAGCTCAATAATTTCTTCAGTCTTTAGTGTCCTTAGTTATCCAAATAATCCTTCAAGTGGTTGCTTTTCACTTTCTTTTCCTTAACTAGACTAAGCTTTTCATGCAATTGGAGTTGTTGTTCTGTCCTAGAGTTGCTGAAAAAGTCAGCTAATTTGTTTGAAGCTAAAGAAAAGAGTGTAATATGAAGAGTAAAATAGGCCCTGAGATCTCAAGCTGCCGTTTGTCATGTCACAGCAACTCGAAGATGGCATAAGTCATGACACATTGGTCATAACATAAATTACTCTAAAAGAACTTGGAGAAAATATCCTCTTACTCTGTGATATGCACTAAAAAAAAAAAAAAAAGGGCGGAGGAGGAAAGATCTAAGCACTTCTCAAATGTTCTAAAATTGTTTTGTTGCCTCTCTGGATGTTTTCAGCCCTTCTGAATTTGATATTTTTCAACTATATTAACAAGCTGTGCTTATTTTTGCTTTGTTTTGTTTTCCTTCTTCCTTCTCCCTTTGAGATCAAGAGAAAAGAGGGAGAAAACCACACCTATTATAAAAATGTTTTCTTACCATCCTCTCTTTCTGAAATTCGGAAATTTTCTGAGCTCTTTAAGTAGCTAAAAGCAAAACAAAGGAGAAAAAACTATGAAAGTATCATCAAATTCTTTCCTGTCTACTGAAAAGACTGATTTTCACAATAAGGTTTCATTACAGTTTGAAAATCTTGAGTAGTTCTAAGGCTTTGGCTAATCTGGGTTATTAGAGTATTATGTTAGAGACTACTGATACATTTCTCTTTAACATAGCCACCTTCCTCTTCTGTCAAGTCACATGGCATGGATGCTGGTATATAGACTGTAAACATGAAGTATTAGAAAAAACTTTCTTTTTGATAAATTCTGGCAGAAAGCAAAAAATATGAAAATATGGATCTGTCTTTGCACGTTCGTACCAGGATCATAACATTCTTCTTTCCTTTTTCTGTTATACAGTTCTTCACAAATGATCATTTAGAAAAATATATGTAAGTCACTCCTAGAGGAGAGAGACTGTAATCATCATTTGTAACACTGAAGGAGACCTATTGTAGACTTCACTGTGCAAACCCAAAGCAAAAACAGGCTCCCTTTGCTGAGCTTGAGTACAGCAGGATATCAAAGAAAATCTGTGTTACCAAATAACACCAGCATTGTTTCCCAGGGGTCGGTGCTGGCGACCTGGATGAAGGGATACAGTCCATTCTCAGCAAGTTTGCTGATGATATAAAGCTGAGAGGAGTGGCAGACACACTGGAAGGCTGTGCTGCCATACAATGAAACCTGTACAGACTGGAGAGCTAGACAGGGAAGAACCTGATGAGGTTCTTTTTTAACAAGAGCAAGTGTAAAGTCTTGCACCTGGGGAGGAATAACTACATGTGTTAGTATAGCTCAGGGGATGACATGCTGGAGATGAGCCTTGTGGAGAATGACCTGCCTGTGGCAGGGGGGTTGGAGCATGGTGATCCTTGAGGTCCCTTCCAACCTAAGCCATTCTATGATTCTTCCTGGGAGTCCTGGTGGGCAACAGGTTGTTCATGAACCAGCAGCATGCCCTTGTGGCCAAGCAGGCCAATGGCATCCTGGGGTGCATTAAAAAGAGCCAGCAGATCGAGTGAGGTGATCCTCCCTCTCTACTTTGCCCAGGTGAGGCCACATTTAGAATACTTTGTCTAGTTTTGGGCTCCCCAGTTCCAAAAGGACAGGGATCTCCTAGAAGGAGTCCAGCGGAGAGCCACAAAGATGATGAAGGGCCTGGAGCATCCCCTGTATGAGGAAAGACTGAGTAACCCTGGTCTGTTCAGCCTGGGGAGTAGAAGACTGAGAGGGGATCTGATAAATGTTTATAAATATCTAGAGGGAGGTGGGAGGCAAATGGATGAGGCCAGGCTTTTCTCAGTGGAGCATAGCAATAGGACAAGGAGCAATGGCCTAAAACTTGAACATGAGAATTTCCATACTAATATGTGAAAGAACTTCTTTACAGTAAGAGTGATGGAGCACTGGAACAGGTTGCCCAGAGAGGTTGTGGAGTCTCCTATGGAGATATTCAAGATCTGTCTGAATGCCTACCTGTGCAACTCATTGTACGATACCTTCTTTAGCAGGGGGGTTGGACTCAGTGATCTCTTGAGCTCCCTTCCAACCCCTACAGTTCTGTGATCCTGCGAAATGTTTGAACCTCACTGATTTTGTATGAGAAGATGGTAGCTTCAAGGTAGTTTCTGACAATCCATTTCATTTCTGTTTTCCTTATGTCCTTCTTCAAGAAACATTTTTTGTGGATTTGTTCTCTTGAGTCTGGTCATTTGTACTGACTTTGTTACAGTGGCTACAAAGTGTCACACTGAAGGTAGGTATTGATGGGAATATAATAAGATTTTTAAAAGAACTGTCATGGGCGTTAGAGAGGGAGAGCCTTGAGACAAATGAGATAAGGACAAAAAGTCACCAGAGAGAGTTCATAGGAAAGAAAAAGGAATCCCAAAGTGTTCTAGATAGATTTGCCTTACTGTAGAAGTGGAGATAGGTAGGTTAAGGATGAATGAGGAGGCTTGCCTTTTGAGGAAGATAGATGTAAACAAATCAAGCAGCAACTGATAGGATGAAATAGAGAGTGAAGTTACCCACAATATAGGAACCTTTCAAGAAGCTCTTCTGATGCAGCTGTAGCTTAGTCCACTGTGAAATACATACTCTCATCTCTGATTAAAAACTTCCGGATTCAAGTTGGAAAATGCTTAATTAGAACAATGATTTAATGATCATTGCCATCAGGAAAAGCTCATTTTGTGCACCCCCATGTAGGGCAGAAATTGGTTGACTTGCCAGCACGCAGCCACTGGAGAACTTCTGACTCAGTATTCCTGAGGACCTGACATCTTTTGGTGCTTTCATTTTTGTTGTCTCCTTTATGAATCCATTACCCCACGGAGAGGAGGCAGAAGAGATTGTACAAAATTGCTGAAAGTTTGGAGAGTTATTTAGGTTGTAACACCAAGTGTGATATATTGCTCATAACTGCAGTATGTAACACCCACCTGGTAGCCAGGAGAAAATAGCTACTCAAGCAATGATCATAGGCAGAGCTGTAAACAGTTTATTCAGTCCCTTAATAAAAGAAAGGGGGAAGAGAAGTCAAATTTGTGGGTGTTATGCTGAGAAAGGTATATGCAAGGGAAGAAGAAGAGAGGTAGGTTATGTTATCCAACTGCAAAATCGAAGATATAGGCAATTAAAGTTTAATAGTTCTGTTGTTTTTTGAACTGCTTGTTGAAAAAATACTCCATGTTTGTAGTTAAACTGTGAAACTCACTCCTGTAATTAAGACCATAGATGAAAGGTTGGATCTCTTAGCTTTCAGAAGTTGCTTACAGCTTTATTGCCAGAAATAAAATCCTGTGCAGCAAGTGGAAGGTTTAATTGCAGAGAAGTTTGAGTTCTTCTTTCCCTTAGGTGTCCTTGCATATGTTCAAGTTATTTCTGCTCACTTACTGGCTATGTATGTTCCTCTGTGGTTGACTCTCTGTAAAGGTGTTTTTGTATGCAGAGAATATATATAACATCAGACATTCTGATCAGTGCAAAATGTCAGAATGGAAAGCTATGACTTGAAGCAGGAGATACAATTTTTGAAGTGATGATTATTAAAGATTTTTATCTCAGTACTGCTCAGTTTGATTGCCCACTCTGACATTGCCATAAGCCCTTTACTTCCCTGTAATTAGTGTCTGAGGTGCTCCTCTGACAAGTGTTGTCCCAGCACGGGTGGAAAATGTGGAGCTTAGGTGTCTTCTATCAAAGTAACTGCTTATAAAGCCTTGAAGGTGTTGCTCCTATCTAGGCATCACTTATGCCATATGTTTTCATGTCCCCCCCAGCCTTTTCGCCCTAAAATCCAACGGGGGATGAGTAGCTGGATATCTTAATTTGAATTTTCTGTGGTAAACTTCCCCCAAAGTGAAATCAAAAGAGACTTCCCAGTGACCAGAGATGACTTAAGAAAAGTGCAGGTTTGAATTTGTATCAAGATTTGTGTAAGATCTGGAGATAGGAGTTGGTGGGGTGGGTGAGGAAGACACAGCATCGATATATCACTGTACTGCTCGTGATAGAGCTTCATTTCAAAGGCTGTAAGGAAAGCAATATATCATGAGCTGACTCTTGAATTTTTGGTGTGTCTCTTGTGTTATATTGCCTGACCCCCAAAGCTGCTGATGTATGCTCTCCTGTGATGCTGTTTTCTTCCCCAGTTGACCTGCTTCCCACAGGCAGTTTAAAAGTTGAGGAGTAGTTCAGATTTAATCAGGGTTTGAAATTCAAGCAGAGAGAGATTTAGAAGCCTGACTTAAAAATACTGTGGTTTATTCCTATTAAGCTTTTGTCTAAAGGTTGTTTGTGTAACAACATAAGTGGCAAATAAAAATGTCATATAAACCTCATTCAAAAAGAATTACATTTCAGTCAGTTCTACAGGTTGCAGTTTACAATTCAACAAGTGATGCCAAATCTAAATATAACAACAAATAAAATTATTATTCTCTGACTTTAAAAAAATAATAATAATAAAAAAAAATCTAATGAGTCTCTATCCAAAGACGATAATCTAGGAGGCATTTAAATAAAGAGAAAGCTATCACTGTAGAGACACTAAAAAAGAAGGTTTTACAGATAAAAAAGAAAATAATATCAGTAATTACTTTGGGGGTGCTGGGGGGAAAGAAACCTACATGAAGAAATTGGGAGTTTCAGTAACAGTAAGATTAAAGAAGCCACAAATATCAGCACTGCAAAATCAGTCAAGAAGGAGGAGTGTTATTCTCTTCAATCTTTTCCCTATACTTGTCACTAGCAGCAGGATCTGGGATGTTGAGGAATATGTCTTTGTATAGCAGCTGTTTGAGTTTTTGCTGTTACTAGATTAAGAAAATGAAGGAGAGACAGGTCCTGTCTCTTGCACATCTTGTATGACCTGGTCATATATCTTTGATCTCTACAGGTCCTGGAGATACAGCAGATCTTGCAGAAGGCAATTCAGTTTCTCTTAAGTGTCTTTCTGAAAGCACTGACTATAAGTTAGCTTTTTATGAATCTTACTGCAAATGATGCTTTCAAGGACGTGTAAATCTGTGGCTATCTTGAGAATGGAATGCAAATCTTCCTTATGCAACTTGGGAAAGCATATCATTTTTGATAATAGTGCCATAGATATCATAAAGTACTAACACCAACTTCTGAAAAACATCGAGAGCTTCAATGGAAATGAGGCAAAGAGATGCAAAGCTTGTGAATGCCTGTACAGTTTACAGAGACTCAGAATGCTGGTAGTTGAGTACGGGGACTGAAACTATGACAACATGGTGAATAAATTTTCAGAAATTGGAAAAATAAAAGCAATTTTATTCATCTAAAGAACTCTGTCTCTACATTAAGTGCATGTATTTAATCTGATTTATTTTTATTCCATTGACCAAAACAAAAATCTATTATTTGTTTCTTTTAGTTCCATTTTATCTGTTAAAAATAANTTCTTTTTTTGTCTGTATTCTTGTACTTTCTTTCCTTTACACAAAGACTCCCCCCCCCAGGCTAAATAAGGCATTTCCTCACCCTTCTGTGTATATCTCTCCAGTTTCCCGATCGTTCTTGTGCTCTGGGTAAAGAGACACAAAACTGCACATAATGCTGCAGGTACATTCTCACAAATGCTGGGGAGAGTATAATAATCAAATCCTCATGACTGATTGGAGATGCTCAAGTTCAGGCTGAGTGGAGCTCTGAGCACCGTGATCAAGCTGTAGGCATCCCTGTTCATTGCAGGGAGGTTGGACTAGAGGGCCTCTAAAGGTCCCTTCCAATTCAAATGACTCTACGATTGGTTGTACTCTTTCAAATGCAGTCAGCTATGCAGTTACCATCACTGTTATTAAAGGCACACATCAACTCACATTCAACTTCCCTATCACAATGCCCAAGTTCTTCAGAACTCTCAGGCTAGCCAGCACCCAGTCTGTGGTGTTTACTTTGTCCAAAGCTCACATCATCTGTCCTTCTCCTATGTTCAAGTATTCAAGTATTTCTTGATCTTGTTAAAATGCCATTTAGCTAATCATCCTTTACCCAGTCTGTTTCAACCCAGATCTTGATAAGAACTTGTGGATACTCCATCCCTGGAGGCGTTCAGGGCCGGGTTGCGTAGGGTCCTGAGCAACATTATTTAGTGCCTGATTTAGCAGTTGCAACCCACACCACAGCAGGGAGTAGAAACTAGATGATCTTTGAGGTCCCTTTAAACCCAAGCCATTCTATGATTTTGTGACTCTGTGAGAGTTGTTACAGTCACTAGTAGCATGAAATGAAACTTTCCCCCAGCTTCTCCATCTCTGGGATAAATGGGGAATAGAAGAGATGGGAAAAGAGTCTTAACAGATTTTAATTCCTGTAATGGCAACCGGAAGGCATGTGCTGGAGACTGGGGGGTGAAAGTGGAACAATTTTACATCTGAACATCACATCAGTACCAGATTGATAATGAATGCCATGTCAAAGGAAAGATAACATCTAAATGTATTCCACAGATAACTACATGACTGAAAAACTGTCTGGAGATGATGCCCATAGAAATGATTAAAAGAACATCTGTAAAGGAAAACAAACTACCTTGGAATGGAAGCTGAACACAAAGTCTTCAAGTTGCCGTAAGGCTGATTGTGATTTTCTCTGCTCCAGATCCAAGGATCTGAGGGTCTGAGCTACAACAGAAGCTGCATTCCCTGTAAAGGGAAGGAAACATAAAAATAAAAATAAAAATAAAAATAAAAATGTGTTTAACATGAGATATGTATTTGGAATGAATTTCTCTGTGAAGCTGGGAAAGAAATGGCTTAGCCTGATGGCTCCTCCCAAAGGGACTATGGCTCAGAGCAGTATCGTATTTGTCTTCATCTTCACAGTGAAGCAATCCTGGAAGCAGATAAAGTATTCTGAGTGAATGCAAAGAAAGATATAAATTTGCCAGTGAACATTAGCATTCATTCAAAGCCAGAGAGCTGTTTCAAGAGGCGTTCTTTTCTTTATTTTGTTAAACTTCAGTCTGATTGTAGGTTGAGCTCAACAGCATTTTAAAAGCTATGACAGCACAAAACCAGTAATCTTATTGCCTACCTGAAGTCAGCTTATTTTGATAAAATGCAAAGGTTGGAGCCAGGCCTTGGTGTTGTTCTATGAAGTATGTGGATGCAGGTTAGTGCTCAGCCTTCCTCTACAATTACCAGACTCGATAAAACTAGCAAAAGGGAAGGGAAAACAAAACACCTTTCCATTTGCTTTGTGAATCCATGTGGTTTCAGAGGCAAAAACACACAGTGCTCATGATGGTACATTTTGATTTCTCTACGAAAACATCTCCCTTTTGGACTGATCAGACAGTAGAAATAAAGCACAGATTTTATTTTTAGATACAAAGCAAATGTCTCACAGAGAACTCATTTAATGAGTTTCTATTATATCCTGCAAGAAGGGCAAAACCTCAGGTGCAGGACTGTAAATAAAGAGCTCTCCCAGCTGAGGAAATTATACTGTCACTGCAGTCTTCGTGTAGGTTAATTCCTTAACCAAAATCACTGAGGTGTCTTTGCAAGTGGCATATCCACAGGCTTTCAAAGGCTGCTTAAGTATCAAGAGCTACTGGTAACTGCCTTTTAACTTTCCAGTCCACCAAATCAGGTTTTCTAACTGCATGACTTAAAATACAGGTTACAGCCACATGGTAGATAGAACCTGGACACTAACACAGCAACAAACTCCCTGTGAAACAAATTCAGAGCATGATTTAGGAGTCAGGATGCTGCTGAGGTTATTTCCAACATTTGCAATGAGCTATTGTTTTTCACACCTTATGGCAGCATATCCTTCCCACTGAAGTTAGCTTTGGAGGCTGCAAGTGTTAGCAGGAAAACTGAATCTAGGAGTAGCTATTGCTATAGTCTCTGACCACTATGTATCTGTGGCTCCCTAGAAGTCATGGAATCATAAAGGTTGGAAAAGACCTCTAAGATCATTTAGTCCAACCATTCATGTACCACAAATGTTGCCCACTAAACCATGTCCCTAAGCACTACATCTACCCTTTCTTTAATCACCTCCAGGGATGGTGACTCCAGCACTTCCGTGGGCAACCTGTTCCAATGCCTGACAAGAAATTCTTCCTAATATCCAACCTGAGTTGGATAAGTCTGTAATTGTTAGATACAGAAGACTTATTGGCTAAGGTTCAGGCTATTATGTGTTTCTGCAAATTTCACTTGCTACACTTTTGGTGTCTCAGCCTCTTAAAACATTTGTCACATCAGATCAATGATTGTGAAATCTAAAAAATACAAATAGTACGAGGTTATTTGAAGGCACAAAGTAATGAACACACTTCTGAAGGAAACAGAGGTCAGAAAATACTTAAGTCTGATGCTTTGTATATGCAAAACTGGATNAGAAAAGAAACTTTGGTAGAAAAATTGTTTACAAGTCATTCTCAGAAATTCTGTAAGTCCAAAGCATACTTTTGGCAGTGTGGTAGAGAGTTTGCTGATTAAAAACACATTCCCCTTGACTCACTTAGGACAGTGTGAAAACTGACTGCTTTAAAATTTTCCTGGTTGGTTGATGTGCAATCTGCAATATATAATTCAGTTCTTTTTTAGAATTGTTTTTCAGTCTTGTTTCTTTAAGCTAGCACTGGACATCATATACCAAAATAGATGAATGCTGTGCCCCTGTAGTCATTTGGAATACGACCAGATTCATTACTGTATCCTGAAGTGAGAAGGGGAGAAGAAAGAGTATATCCTCTGTGTGGCCTTAAGGAAATAAGGAACTTGGTTAGGAGCATGCTAGGACATGTGCAGGGATTGGCTTTTACCAAACTGAATTGTCAGGATTGAGCAAGTGGAGACTATATGGTGCATTCCCTTATCTTGATGTAACAGGACTGCAGTGTTAACAAATTTATTGTTGTGGACTTTGTCTTGTATTTGGCTGCTTAGTTTTCACCGTCCAGCCTACTCACTTAGGACACAAAGACATTTTGCTTCAGGCATGAATTTGATGTTTTGTGTCTCTGTTCAGGTCTTGTAGCATCACTGGTCTTATCTTTAAAAGATCATCTGGTTTCTTCAGGATCATTTGAGTACAACATTCCTTCAATTCCAGGAGTCATGGTTTATGGGAAATCAATCCAGGCAATGACTGAGACCTTGGCACGTTTAAGGAAGATACCTGAACAGACATCTTTCTAAACTTTCTATAGCAGAAGTGTTGCTTCTCTCAGTGCTGTCTGCCAGGTGCCAGAGGTCTCTGTGTGTTTTCTCCATGGCAAATACTTACCTTGAAAGACATTATGGGAACTGATGTAACAAACATCTGTTCTTGCCTTCCCACCAGGGATTTCAAGGACTGGATGGCCATTTCTGGATGGCAATATCATTGCTCCAGAAATCGTCTCTCTAATTTATGGTTCAGTGCCTTACAAGCACCCAGAAATGCTACATTACCTTTTTGGCACTTATTGTTTTTAATTTAATTATTATTTTAATAATTTTCCACAGATCACTGGGGAAGTTTTACATAGCTTCTTGATGATATGATTCAATCCAAGATTGATACAAAGATAAGATATGAAAGGTTTTGTTCCCTCTATATAATTGTTGGTATATCAGCTAGTGTGATAATCACCATGCCTTTGTTGATGATCTGGTGCAAATAATTAAGTAAAGTTCAAACTTTAGTTCTTATTGTCGGAAGAATTTGAGTCCTGGAATTTTAAATTGTAAGTGGTATAGTTTTAAATGTTATTGAATACATCAGCTGCCACCGATGTCATGTGTTGTATCTTGAAAATAGTTCTACATCTTATTTCTGTCTCTGAGAAAATGAGTGAGGAAATCAATATTCCTCTTGGAATTATTTGGATATTTAAAAAAGAAACCTGAAGAGTTTTGGTTTATCTTCTCCACAGCGACAGGAGACTTGGAGCATTTTAAGACTGTTTTAATCTGTTGAAACAGCAAAGAAACGAGACTTGTTTTTCTATCAGTCTCTGAGACTACATTCTTTTCTCTTTGTAACATAGCTTATGGCTTTCACTCGAATGGTTATATTATTATTTTTTTCCTCCCCCTTTTTCTTGCTCCAAAGCACAAATTGTTTCCTGCCACTCTACAGATTTTTTCTCCCTTAATGATATGGAGTGAGATAACTACTTATAGTGCTGACAGAGGTAAGACTACCAGAATAAGTAATACTTCAGAAACAGAATGATATAGTGCTGCTGGGAGTAAACTCAACAAAGATTCATATCCCAAAACACTAGTTAGTCTATCAGCACTTCTGTCATTATCTCTTAGGCCACAAATCTGAAAGTTTCAAGGTCAGCTGTAACTATCTCGAAAGTGTATAGGCCTAAGAAAAGTCCAGTGAATTAGAAATAAAATTCAAGAGGCAGAGGTTTCTAAAGTGAAGTCACTCAGGTGCTTCGATTTGGCTATACGAGTGTAACAGGATAAATATAAAAAAAACCCTATGCAGATAAATATATGTTTGGAGAGATGAAGATAACATTTTATGGAAACACCAGGTATTTTAACCCATAAAAATTATGAGGTCAGAAAGTTTTATGCTAAGGTTTATGCAATTACTAGTGTAAATAAACATCCTCTGTTTATACTGTTGATAGCATTCTAAATTACCCTTAATAACAACTGGCTGTAATGAGCGTCTTATAACTGTTTTAAGTGTTTCAATGTCTCTTTAGGAAAAAAAGAATTCTAAAGCTCAAGATAAAGATGTAAAAAATACTTATTTTTTTGTGTTTGTATATGATTAACTTAGTCTAATTATTTGACCAAAAAAATGAGTGTTCTACAGTGTTTCAATTTTAGTCCATTCATACTGTTTTTCATGGAATGCTGTGAAATATTTAATATCCTGATCCTTAGTGGAAGATTATCCACCCTTCTCCTTTAGTTTTTGGCATTGGCCATATTACAAACATAAGAATGTGCTTCAAAAAAATAGAGCAGAGATGAACTTAAATCAAGAAGCTAAGACAGAGCTCATATATCTTATTAAGAGAGAAAAAAAAATGGAAAAATAAATGGAAGCTAGTCTTGGTTATTCAAAAGAGGTCCTAAGAGTAAATGTAGAAAATCTCAAGCCCTCCATCCTTAGATCAGTTGCTATCTGTAACAGATAGTAAGTTCTCTTCCTACAAAAGGGATATGAAGGTAAAATAAAATAAATAAAATTGGATTGGCTGGGGTTGATGAACTTTGGCTTCTGAATAATTGTATTTTTCATTGTCAGAACTTATTTTCCATTTTAAACAAGGTATCAAGAGGAAAAAAACATTATTAATATGAAACGTTTCCATACTCAAGCTTGATTCAGGTCACTACCAGAATTGCTGCCCATTGCCAGAACGATTCTTTCTACCATTCACCTCTACCCATACTTGTACCTGAGGAAAATAATAATAATTAAACACCTTGTGAATCCCTGGTGATTGCACTCATAGCATTACAATTCAGGATTGCAAAATATCTGTTTTGGAGAGTATTTAAAATGAGTCACAGACAGAAAAGTAAGCATGAATCAAAGAATGATCTTCAGGGATGTGTCCTACTGTGCTGCTATTAAATGTTTTCATTATGATCCAGATGACGGAATAGAAACTTTATTTATCAAATTTCAGGCTGCACCAAGCTGGGAGAAACTGCAAGCACATAGGAAGGCAGGGTAAGAATTCAGAATGATCTTGATAAATTGGAGATAGGGTGGAAAAACTGAGCTAAGATTCATCAGGGATAAGTTCAAAATTCTATACTTACATAGAAATAATCAACTGTAATGTGGATCAACTGAAGACAAAAGCTGTAAGAGTCATAAAGAATCTAGAAATGTTGCCCTTGAGGTAAAACAGAAGAACTTGGGTTGCTTCTTGTGAAAAAAGGAAAGACACGGCATACAAGAGAATTGCTGTTACAAATAAGACAAGAAAAAAGGGCACGAAGAAGGAAATGTTTAAACTCCTCCAGCAAAGAACCAAGTTAGACAGTGAAAGTAACAAGTCAGGAAATAACTGTTTATTGCCTGAGCTCTATATCCAATTTTTAAGTATTGATTACAGAATTATGTTACATGATACAAATAAGTCTAGACATAGGAATACCAATGGCAAATAGAAGGTTGCAGTAGTTAGTTTGTTGGCCAAATATTCTTTGAGGGCTTGCTCTTGGACAATCTTTCAAAGTCAAAGCATTGACTGTATGGTGTACATCCGTCTGAAACCAACTTCCCACTAGTACCAAATCCTGAGACGTTCAGGGAAGCAGAACCCTTTTTCTCTGATATCTATTATCATGAAGTTGAAAAAGATGTATTTTTGTCCTACACATGAGATCAGGAACTGTAAAGCTGTTGTAGGTGTAATCTGTTCTTTCCTATTGTCTGTTTGAAAGAAGAAATACTTGTATGCTTCGGTTTCAAAGTCATTGATGCATATATGTTCACAGTAAGCTTTTCCTTCATCTTAACTGTTTGAGTAGCTTCTTACATTAACATTCTGTAGCTGCCTCATAGCCTAATATTGATATCTGAATTTAAGACTGAATGTGCATCTAACTTCAGCAATTGCTTGTCACTCACATGTTGAAATCTGAATTTATATTGCTAATTACAGTGAGCAATTTCTTTTCACTAGCACTATGCCCACTAGACTATAACCACTTACCTGCATTTTCAGAAACCACTTTCTATAACAGACCAAGAGAAATCCAGAATAATATCCTCTCTGTTAACGCAAAAAGTATTTCCTCTTTAAAGGAGCAGTAATTTTAGCACTTTCTCACCTTTGTATTTGTTCATTCTCCCTGGAGCCTGGTTTTAGAAGAAACAGAAGGATGCTGGATGGATGCCTTCCATTTCATGACCCGAAATTGGCTTTAAACAGCCATTTAGGAGAAATTCTTGCTTATCCTTATGAAACTTTAAAGACTGCACTTGATTATGTGGTCGTGTAACTTCTTAGACTAATCATGTATACCACGGATTATCCCCTTCAAACGCAGGTCTTTGAACACACTGTCATAAAGACAGTCTGTCAGGTATTGTATAATTATGATTAAACCACCATGTTGCCTTTGGAATTATACAAATTACGCCTCTGTCCATGGGATGCTTCTACGGGAGTGTTAAATAGATCTGTNAAAAAAAAAAGACAATTGTCACTATTCTGTAATCCTGGGTATGTTTGATCAGAACCAAATTAAACTGCTCAGGATCAGTAGCTGTTTCCTGACATAGTCATCTCTTCTCGTGAAACCTTTGCTCTGTATTGTAATTAATCAAAGCTTTCAAAAGTATAGATAATTAAGAGCAGCACAGTCATAATAGAAGAACTGCAGACTGTCTGTGCTACACCTAAATAAGGCGAGCAGTTTGTGCAGTCATTTCCTTGGCACACCAGAAAGCATCTGACCATTTGCTTCTTCACCTTGTCTCCAAATGTTGTGTGCCTGTGTGTTCCCACTAGACACTGTTTTCCCCTGTTTAGTGTTTAGAGAGAAAATGAAATACCAAAGTGCTGAATTGCTAGGGGAAGTGACCTTGCTGGAAAGATGAAATCTGAAAACGAACTACCTTGTCAATTGTGAGTGTAAAGAACAAAACCTGCTATTTGTGAGCCTCTCAGGATAAGAAGTGCTTCAGCGGGAACAGTTTTAGCAGGCTACAGTGATCCTTAAGAAAAGAGGAAAAGTCACTTTGCTATTCAGGTGGCTTGTTTTTCTGTGATGCATTCAGCTCAGAAGTCCATTTTACACTGATAAACTTAATGCAAGTGAACTTTTGTCTTGAAGTGTTCTTCAAAGCAGGTGATGGGTTAAATCTGTCTGCGGATCAGTAATATATACCTGACAAATGTCCTCCACCTGAAACTGTGTCAGCCACTAACCACTCGACAGATCTCCACTGCAGAATTTGGGGACCAGAGTGAGGAAAAATCTAATTAGATGAAAGCTAGTAGTTAAACTTCATTAAATTTGGCAGGAAGTACTATTTTAACATGTATGTTTCAAGATGTTTCAATTTCAGCCCTTGATGGTATTTTTGTAACTGGTTTAACTTTCTTTGAGCTCTATCTTTGATGGCTGTCACCTTATATAAATATTGGGACCCATTTGGTTCTGCTTTACCATAGCACAGCACCTACACATCTGGAGACAACCTTTGTGTTTGCAGGATGATCCACAGTTGTTAGTCACAGGTAGGATGTTACAGGATTCCCATTATGATAACTAGCAGCCAGATTAGGTGAGTGCTACAGGAACATGCTGGAGGAAGCTCTCTGATTTACATCACAGAGAGTTTTCTGTGGCAGGTGGCTCTGGTCAAAACTGGGTTAGGTGGATTTGATTCAGCCCAGAGAAGTGATGGTGGACTGGGCATTATTTTATCCCTTTCTGAAACCCTATTATTTTCAATATGTCTTTTAAAGCTCAGCTCTCAGCAAAGCTAAGCAAAAGAGATCATTCCAAACAGTTCTGAAGTTGAAATGGATTTGGAATCACTTTAAATCAGATCTGTATCTCATCTGTACTGGAGTTAATGCAATAATCTTCCCTTAAGACCTTCATAAAATGTGTTTTTTTTCTATTTTTGGCCGCTGATTTTGATGTTTTCAGCTTGCATAGCTGCACATACAGGAAAGCTGTTCAGTTATATCTTATTTTTATGTTTCTCTATCTTATCAATGTACTCATGCACATAGATGGAAAATAAAAAATCTGAAGTATAATGTTATATTCTATATAATAATGTGATCACAGAGACAGGTTTTCAAATAACAGTTCTGGACTATATTTTTAATGCCTTTGGCATTTATCTCCATTATGCTGTACAGTGCAAGTCTGATAAAACTTCATGGGACCTATTGAGGCTTTAAGACACTGTGAAATATTGGCCTCACTCTGAAATCCAAATGAATCCCACAACTTGCATGTGTGCTCTATATTGGCAATAATAATTAGCAGTAAATAATAATGTGGATGTGGAAGTGTCTGAAATAGTTAGTTACAGCATCAGAAAAGACTTTATGCTGTTTAAATCTCCTGAACATGACAATTTTCAGCTGTATGTTCAGAATTTACAGCAGAGAGATCAGACTCGATGTGGATAAGAGCTGTAGGGTTGGGGTTTTTTTTGGTAGGTGAAGACAAATTGCTACTGTTTATGTACCAGTTTTAAAATAAATCTCTTAAGGAATGTGAAAACAGGAATAGGATACATTAAATCACACTGTAGTTCAAAATTTAATTACTGAATGTTAGAATGTGTATTTTTTTGNAGAGCAAATGGGGAAGGATATCTGGAATATTCATTGGTTGAATGATCTCAGATTAATTTGGGATTTCATATACTGGGCTTTGTCTTTCAAATATTACAACAGTGTCACTCTGCATAAGAGCAGGTTTTGTTTTGCTCTCCTGTTTTTAAATCTGCATTTTACAATGAGAAAGAGCCACATATTGCATCTCCAAACAGACTGTTACATTTAGTCTTTACATGAAGTGGGATAACCTTGATCCTGTGTTTTATTGATAAGTTTTGAATGACTGAAGCAGTACCTGTGAAAGGTATGGGTTTGCTGTTGGCTGCAAGGATGAGGGTGTGATCTATCAGTGCTCTGACAATCCTTGGAAGCAGTAGAGTGATCCTAGAACTGTGGGTAGAGATGCATATCACTTAATGCAGTTAGCAAAATTCAGGATTTTCTCGGTGTGCCTAAAGATTGGAGACTAGAAAAGCAATTATTTTAATTTTCTTTCCTTGTAACTCCAAGTAGTGCATTGTGATAGCAGCTGACATATGGAAAGCTGGATAAAAATGCATTGAAATGTAAGTCATGTTTGTCAAAAATAGGAAACCATGTCATGATCTGACAATAACCAAAATAGTTTGCATGGCCCCTTTCCTGTGTTATTTATTTTGATCCAACTACAATAGAAAGCACCCATGCACGCACTCTGCCTGGCATGTCAGTTATTTGAAATCACAAACTCTAAATCAATGACTTCAGCTCCTTCTTTCTGCTGAACAGCACCACAATCAAATACTACCACCTGCAGACCTTGGTCTGTATCTCCGTCCACCTTCCTATGGAAGCCAATGAATAACAACATACAAAATTAAGAAAGAAGCTGTTCTATACAGTTGTGAATTTAATTTGTGCGTGTGTAGTCCCATTTTTAGCTGATATCTTTTTATACTCATGTACTGAGATCATACAAAAGATAGATTTGGTGGGGCTTCTGGAGATCTGCAGTCTGATCTCCTGCTCAAAAGAGAGCTAACTTCAAAGCCAGAGGTTTAGTCCATCTGAATCCTGAAAATTGCAAAGATAAAGATTAAGATCACTCCTTTAGAACCCTCTTCTGGCATTTATGAAGTCCTATGGTTAAAACCTCTTTTTTTTTTTTTCTTTTTTTTTTTCTTTTTTTGTCTGTATTCTTGTACTTTCTTTCCTTTACACAAAGACTCCCCCCCCCAGGCTAAATAAGGCATTTCCTCACCCTTCTGTGTATATCTCTCCAGTTTCCCGATCGTTCTTGTGCTCTGGGTAAAGAGACACAAAACTGCACATAATGCTGCAGGTACATTCTCACAAATGCTGGGGAGAGTATAATAATCAAATCCTCATGACTGATTGGAGATGCTCAAGTTCAGGCTGAGTGGAGCTCTGAGCACCGTGATCAAGCTGTAGGCATCCCTGTTCATTGCAGGGAGGTTGGACTAGAGGGCCTCTAAAGGTCCCTTCCAATTCAAATGACTCTACGATTGGTTGTACTCTTTCAAATGCAGTCAGCTATGCAGTTACCATCACTGTTATTAAAGGCACACATCAACTCACATTCAACTTCCCTATCACAATGCCCAAGTTCTTCAGAACTCTCAGGCTAGCCAGCACCCAGTCTGTGGTGTTTACTTTGTCCAAAGCTCACATCATCTGTCCTTCTCCTATGTTCAAGTATTCAAGTATTTCTTGATCTTGTTAAAATGCCATTTAGCTAATCATCCTTTACCCAGTCTGTTTCAACCCAGATCTTGATAAGAACTTGTGGATACTCCATCCCTGGAGGCGTTCAGGGCCGGGTTGCGTAGGGTCCTGAGCAACATTATTTAGTGCCTGATTTAGCAGTTGCAACCCACACCACAGCAGGGAGTAGAAACTAGATGATCTTTGAGGTCCCTTTAAACCCAAGCCATTCTATGATTTTGTGACTCTGTGAGAGTTGTTACAGTCACTAGTAGCATGAAATGAAACTTTCCCCCAGCTTCTCCATCTCTGGGATAAATGGGGAATAGAAGAGATGGGAAAAGAGTCTAACAGATTTTAATTCCTGTAATGGCAACCGGAAGGCATGTGCTGGAGACTGGGGGGTGAAAGTGGAACAATTTTACATCTGAACATCACATCAGTACCAGATTGATAATGAATGCCATGTCAAAGGAAAGATAACATCTAAATGTATTCCACAGATAACTACATGACTGAAAAACTGTCTGGAGATGATGCCCATAGAAATGATTAAAAGAACATCTGTAAAGGAAAACAAACTACCTTGGAATGGAAGCTGAACACAAAGTCTTCAAGTTGCCGTAAGGCTGATTGTGATTTTCTCTGCTCCAGATCCAAGGATCTGAGGGTCTGAGCTACAACAGAAGCTGCATTCCCTGTAAAGGGAAGGAAACATAAAAATAAAAATAAAAATAAAAATAAAAATGTGTTTAACATGAGATATGTATTTGGAATGAATTTCTCTGTGAAGCTGGGAAAGAAATGGCTTAGCCTGATGGCTCCTCCCAAAGGGACTATGGCTCAGAGCAGTATCGTATTTGTCTTCATCTTCACAGTGAAGCAATCCTGGAAGCAGATAAAGTATTCTGAGTGAATGCAAAGAAAGATATAAATTTGCCAGTGAACATTAGCATTCATTCAAAGCCAGAGAGCTGTTTCAAGAGGCGTTCTTTTCTTTATTTTGTTAAACTTCAGTCTGATTGTAGGTTGAGCTCAACAGCATTTTAAAAGCTATGACAGCACAAAACCAGTAATCTTATTGCCTACCTGAAGTCAGCTTATTTTGATAAAATGCAAAGGTTGGAGCCAGGCCTTGGTGTTGTTCTATGAAGTATGTGGATGCAGGTTAGTGCTCAGCCTTCCTCTACAATTACCAGACTCGATAAAACTAGCAAAAGGGAAGGGAAAACAAAACACCTTTCCATTTGCTTTGTGAATCCATGTGGTTTCAGAGGCAAAAACACACAGTGCTCATGATGGTACATTTTGATTTCTCTACGAAAACATCTCCCTTTTGGACTGATCAGACAGTAGAAATAAAGCACAGATTTTATTTTTAGATACAAAGCAAATGTCTCACAGAGAACTCATTTAATGAGTTTCTATTATATCCTGCAAGAAGGGCAAAACCTCAGGTGCAGGACTGTAAATAAAGAGCTCTCCCAGCTGAGGAAATTATACTGTCACTGCAGTCTTCGTGTAGGTTAATTCCTTAACCAAAATCACTGAGGTGTCTTTGCAAGTGGCATATCCACAGGCTTTCAAAGGCTGCTTAAGTATCAAGAGCTACTGGTAACTGCCTTTTAACTTTCCAGTCCACCAAATCAGGTTTTCTAACTGCATGACTTAAAATACAGGTTACAGCCACATGGTAGATAGAACCTGGACACTAACACAGCAACAAACTCCCTGTGAAACAAATTCAGAGCATGATTTAGGAGTCAGGATGCTGCTGAGGTTATTTCCAACATTTGCAATGAGCTATTGTTTTTCACACCTTATGGCAGCATATCCTTCCCACTGAAGTTAGCTTTGGAGGCTGCAAGTGTTAGCAGGAAAACTGAATCTAGTGAGTAGCTATTGCTATAGTCTCTGACCACTATGTATCTGTGGCTCCCTAGAAGTCATGGAATCATAAAGGTTGGAAAAGACCTCTAAGATCATTTAGTCCAACCATTCATGTACCACAAATGTTGCCCACTAAACCATGTCCCTAAGCACTACATCTACCCTTTCTTTAATCACCTCCAGGGATGGTGACTCCAGCACTTCCGTGGGCAACCTGTTCCAATGCCTGACAAGAAATTCTTCCTAATATCCAACCTGAGTTGGATAAGTCTGTAATTGTTAGATACAGAAGACTTATTGGCTAAGGTTCAGGCTATTATGTGTTTCTGCAAATTTCACTTGCTACACTTTTGGTGTCTCAGCCTCTTAAAACATTTGTCACATCAGATCAATGATTGTGAAATCTAAAAAATACAAATAGTACGAGGTTATTTGAAGGCACAAAGTAATGAACACACTTCTGAAGGAAACAGAGGTCAGAAAATACTTAAGTCTGATGCTTTGTATATGCAAAACTGGATCTAACAGAACTATTTCTTTGGAAAGTGAGGTAAGCAGCAAGGAAAGAGGAGCAACTTAGGAGTGAAGAGTAAGTTTTGAAACAAGGAAGTAGGAAGGGTTTTTTGCCTTTTTTTTTTTTCTTTTTTTTTTTTTAATATAAAAGGTTACACATAACCATTTCACCCTGTTATAAACCACAGGAATACAAATCTGCTTGTTTGGATATGTTTTTTGGCTTGAGTTGTGGCAAGAGGAGTTGAAGTTCACAGCAAATGCTTCTGGCTTGTTAACCTAACACCCTGTGGCACCCCTCTAATTTTTAAGATTTCAGTAAGATTAATTTGAAGATGAACATGTTGTGAAGCTCTTTTAGTAAAACAAATCACTCCTATGGCTCCTTTTTTCTCTTTCTGAACCAGAGCCAGTTTTGGTTTTTTTCCATCCTTTTAAGATATATTATAGTTGCACCCACCAAATGCCTCTGCTATGTCCAACAGAAGATGAGGTTAACAACATCTGGAGTATTATTCATTTCTAAGTAATCTGCAAGCTTGTTTCCATATTTTCTTGAGTCAGGCGGCCTGAGAAAAGCAAACTGTCACAGTCCAGCCAGGCTGTTTTGCAACATTCAATTGAAAGTGAGCTGCACTACCATCAGATAAGGCACCACTACTNACATCTCATAGGGATAGAAATCATGACCAGTTACATGCCCCAGTATGAGGCAATTTAAATGGAATCTGTGATTTCAGCACTGGTTAGAATTCAACTCTTGCTGTACATACTTACTGTATGGGATTTTCTGGGTTATGCACTGTTGTTGTAAGGACTGGACATTTACAGCAGGCGCATTCTCTAGATTTAGAATCACAGGATGGTTTGGATTGGAAGGCACCTTGAATTTCATCCAGTTACAACTCCTTTTTGATGCAGGTCCCCATCAATCCTGGCCTTGAACATCTCCAGGAATGGGTCATCCACAGCTTCTCCAGGCAACCTGTTCCAATGCCTCACCATCCTCTGAGAGAAAAATTTCTCACTAATCTAGTCTAAATCTTCTCCCTTCTTTTAGTTTAAAACTGTTTCCCCTTGTCACATACTCTGACAAAATTCTTTCTCCAGTTTTCCTATAGGCTTCCTTTAAACAATGGAGGGCTGTTACAGGATCTTCTCTAGATTAAATAACACCATCTCTCAGCCTGTCATGATCAGAATGGTGCTCCAGCCCTCTGACCATCTTTATGGCCCTCATCTAGACCCTCTCCAACAGGTCCACATCTTTCTTATACTGGGAGCCCAGAGCTGAACGCAGTGCTCCAGGTGCGGTCGGTGTCTGTTTTGATCATCCCCGTCTGAATTATTTTGAAGACCGGTGCTCTTCTCTTTACACAGCCTTTAAGGAAGATCTCTGTTATAAAAAATAAGGTTGGTAATTGTATGAAAAGTTTATTATTCAAAACTTACAGGTTACTGGCAGCAGAATACCAATATATTAACTGCATATATTAACTGCTGCCTAGGGGGTCTGTGGAAATTCTTGGAGAGTCTTCCCATGCTGAGAAACCTATCAAGCCTAGCAGAGCTGAATGGGATGAGAGAGTTGTGAGAACAGAAAGTGCAAGGGGAATTATAACAGCCTTCCATTGCCTATGGTAGGATACTGGGAAGACAAAAGCAGACTCTTCTGAAGGTCACATGATGAAAAGTCATGAGGCAAAGGCCACAAGATTCAGTGATGTTTCCATTGTTTAAATTTGATATTTTCAATATATTTGATTTTTTTTTTCTTTGTAGCAGTGTTCCTTTTTCCTCCACAGCAGTGTTTACACTCAGAGGCACAGGTGGCTGCAAAGTGGTGGTTTCCAGTATCCAGTATTTTTCCAGTATTTCCTGAGGAATCTGATTTATCTTTGAGGTTGCTCAAGGTTTGTAGAAGTGGAGATCCCATGTGGACAAAACTGTTGCCCAGTTCTGTGATTCTAATAGAATGTAATCACTCCTGAGGAAAAGGAGACCCCCTCTGAAATAAATAATAGAACTGAAGAAGCAGTGATTGCAATGCTTTTTAATTACAAGGATGAGCTCAAAGGGCTTATGTCAGCTCAGTTCAGAGAAGTTATACATGATATAGTACAAAAGTCAAGAAAACAAAAGTTGCAGAGATCTATAAATACTTCAGAGATCTGAAGGAGCTGTCCAAAGTATATATATCATCTGTTAATAAACCAAGCATTTCTAATTAGTGTAAGTGACCGAAAACTCAAACCAAAGAGCACAAATTAGTGAGAGCATAGCTTAATTTAATGACTCTAGAAGTTATTACCTGCCTACATGAAGTCTGACATAAGGCAAGTATTGACTGAATTACGTGGATTGGATGACAATTCTGGTGGTTTTGCGCCAAGTGGAGGCATAGGAAAGGGGGGTAGGGGGTGGAAGAGAGGGAAAGCTTTGGCTTGTGATAGAGAAGCTCATTTACCCCAGATCTGAAATCCATATGCTTGTTAACTAGGAACTGGCTACATCCCAACATGAAAAATGAAGTTTATATTGTGTGTGTGAACCAGCAATTTGCATTGATTTGCACATGATTTGTGCCTAATTTGCTAATCGTTAAACTCCATGTGATATGTAAATAGGTAGAAAGTTAAAACTGAGGTTTTAAATTCATTCACTTTGACAATTTAATCTTGTTGGCAGGAGCTGCCTTCTCTTGCACAATCTGACTGCAATGAAGTTTACCCTACACGAAAGGCTTACAAAGAGATCTTTCACTCATTCTGTTTTCTTCCATTGCAAGTGTCCAAAGGTTGATTTAACTTGTTTAGCAGAGACAAGATGTTCAAAGTGTTTGAGATACCTGGATTATTCCACAGGCATTTATATGCCTTGTGGTCCATCTACAGGTCAGACTGACCAGTACAGCTAATTACCGCTTTCAGATACCTGAAATATAGATGGGCTGCACAGCAGGAAATGTAGAAGTAGCAGAAGTGGAAACACCTGATTGTAAGAAACTGAAAAGATACTGAAAGACTGGTTTTAATGTGAGCAAGATAATACCCAAAATGTGCAAGCAGATATTGTAATATTTCAGAAAAATATATGTTATTTTTAAATGAGTTTAAAATGGAAAAAGACCATCAGTGTAAGATGTAAAACAAAACAACACAGATAAGGTATAGGAAAATCTTCCTCTTTTTACATGAAGGATATCAAGTCAAGACAGCTCTTCTGTTGTTCAGTGTGGGAATGCTAAAGACTGGGGCCCAAGGCTTTTTAGAAACATCAAAGTTCACTGGTGACGTTTGAGCAGATACTGAACAGATTGCAATGCAAGAGAAACATCTATTCCATACTGACTATACTCATATTTTACAGGGGCTTGTACTGAATATGTAGCACATACATGTCTTCAGACTAAAAAAAGATTAACTTTACTCTTTTTGTCTATAGCCATCTGTAGGTTTTCAGGTTTTTCTCCAAAATGCTGATTCAGAGAAGGGTGTAGAAAGTACACAGCACCTCATTTATCATTGTCATATTTCCAGTGACATATATATGCTACAATGGATGTCAGTGAGATAATTTGCTAAGATAGCACCCAGTAGAAAAGGTTTTGGCTGATCTTTAATTGCCTTCTACTTTAAATCTCCAAAATATGGATCCAATGAAATCAAATCATGTAGAAATAAGTATGAATGGCTAATCAGACTGTCTTCACTAATATTACAAAGTTTGGCATGCTCCCATCCATGCAAGTCAGACATTTTCTCTTAGATAAGTAAATACTGCAGTGAACATCTTCAGTGAGGTTGCAATCATAATGAGCAAAGGTTCTGGTTTCTTTCAGTGTCTTTGAAAATCAGACTGAATTATGCATGCACCCATAACATTCTCAAGTGCACTAATTTAAGCCAAAAGGAAATACTCCTTAGTTAGATGTGGATTTTTTTTAACATAGGGAAACAGATACATTATTACCATGCATTCATATTAACTTCACCACGTAAATTTTATATCTTTAGTTGAGGCCTAAAAGGTAATTCAGAATTGTTATAACCTTTCTGTGCAAATTAGAGCATCTACTTTGCATAGAAAAATTATGCATCTAACTTCATTTGAAATCAAGGAAGCCAAGAGTATGCTTTTAAAAATCCTTACTCAGTGACAATTTTTGTAAACGCAGTCAGCATAGTTTCTCTTATGTAGGGCAAAAGTAGTCACTGAAAAATATGATTTTGTAAATTCATCAGCATGGAGGGGAAGGAATTACTGATTTATATTGGATTTGGTCATATCTTTACTTTCCTTGGTCCAATGTACCACTTTCAGTGCACTAAAGTAATTACCTTTATTTTCATAATGGAATAAGGAAATACACAGGTCAGTTTTCATAACACAGAAGAAGTCTTTTCCAAGCTATTTTTCCTCTTCCTGATATGCTTTGCTTATATATATATATATTTAAGGCCTCATTACTTTTCAATAAGAATAGTTACTTTAGTTACTTTTGACTATTGCTACCAATCAGGTGTAGATTGAAGTATATTTTCTTTTTATTTTTTTCCCCAACACTGCAGAAAGATTTTAGTTTGACTACCACTCCTGAGGGAGACCTTCCTCCCCCGGATATGATTATCACAAATGTGATTACAGAATGATTATTACCAGTCTGGACAAGATCAAAAAATGAAAAAAAAAAAAAAAAATGTAGCAAGAAAAAGCAAACAAAAAAACCAATAACAAACAAACAAACAAAAAAAAGATAAACAAACAAACAAAAAAAGAAAACAAAAAAACCAAACAACCACAACGGTTACCTGTGAAGCTGCCAATGATTAACATCATTTTTCCTGTCTGTAATAACAAATTGTCAATTTAGCTTCACAATTCACTGGTTACCCAGAAAGTATCATAATGTCAAGTGCAGTAGAAAGGTAAAGAAACGGGAATGAAGAATGCTTCCTCAGAAACTGAATTTTTTTTTTTTTTTTTTTTTTGAAAGCCAAATACATAATGAGTTAGAGCTTAATTTACATTGATATCCTCTAGTATTATTTCAAGTGTTTTTCAAATCTGTATATTGGACCTCCTATAATAAGTATTTCTGAGGTCATGTGAAATGCAGACTCAGTAGTTTCTGTTTGTATAGGAACAGAATGGGCTTTTCAGTGCAATGCTTGCACATTAAAAAACAACTGCTTGTGATTTCTACAAAGTCAAGGGGAAAACGATTACCTACTTGTATATATACTGGTGCTGTGTGACATAAAGAACTTCTAAGCAAGAGAAAAAGAATAAATCATGCTGAGTTGTTCTTGTTTGTCTCCAGGGTAGAGGATTTGGCAGTTGATCCAAAGAAGGGGAAAAAAACAAGCACACAAATAATAATATCCTTATGCCAAACTCTACAACCAACAAGAGTTTTGCAATTGTTTTGAAAGGAGTCAAGAACTCATCTTACACTGATCTATTTATAAATGGCACTGTAACCATGAACTTGAAGTTGAGATGGAAAAAATTGAGGTTTAGAAGTGGACTCTGCATAGCTAATTAACATCAGACAATAGATAACATACCAATAGCTTTAGTCCTCTACCAGTAAAGTCAAGGCAAGCATTTGTTTTACACGGATACAACGCCAGACCTGGATCCTGCCAGCAATCCCTTATGAATGATTTAGGTTGAAAGGCACCATGAAACCCATCCAGTCCCAGCCCTTCTGCTATAGGCTGGTTACCCTCCACCAGATCAGGCTGCCCAGGGCCCCATCCAACCTGGCCTTGAGCACCTCCAGGAATTATGCATCTTAAGCTTCTCTGGGCAGCAGTGCCAGTGCCTCACCATCCTCCAAGTGAAAAATGTTCTCCTAGCGTCTAATATAAATCTATCCTCTTTTAGATTAAAGCCATTCCCCCTTGTCCTGTCACTATCAGGTTGGGTAAAAAGTCAGTCTTTCTTCTGCTTATAAGTTCCTTTAAGAATTAGAAGGCAGCAATGAGTTCTCCACAGAGCCTTCTCTTCTCCAAGCTGAACAAGATCAGTTCCTGCAACCTTTCTTCTTTGATCATCTTTGTGGCCCTAATCTGGACATGCTCTAACAGCTCCACATCCTTCCTGTGCCCCAGGCCTGGACACAGTGCTCCAAATGGAGCTTCATGAGGGCAAAGCAGAGTGAGACAATCACTTCCTTCTACCTGCTGACCACCCCTCTTTTGATGCAGCCCCCTCTGTCAGCCTTCTGGCCTGTAAGTGCACACTGTGCAAAAAAAATGTCCTATTTCTGTCCTTACACTGCACTGCCTTGTGCTTGTAGCCATTAAATATTGAACTATTTAATTGATTTACAACCATTTTGATAGTCCTACAATGCAATTGCTGACCTTGATAAGGGAAGGCTTTTGCTTTTTCCTCTTTTTTTTTTTTGCTGTTCTCAGCATAGCAATTAATACATACTTAATAGAATCCAAAATTAGTCACTTCTGAAAGTAATTACATGCTAATTATGCAATTATTTTATTTTATATAGGCAGCAAAAAAATTAAAGTACTTCAATTATAGTTTTTTTTAAATGAAAAATCAAGTCAACTACTACTTGACTTAAATATTCATTTATGAAATAATTTGTCACTTGACATTTTAAGTCTTCAGGTATTTTTACAGAATTGTTATTGTGTACCTAACAAAACTCTTTTTGTTATCTGAGACTGTTTTACAGTGTTGGAAAATTGACATGATTTTATTATATGTATTTGTTCGAAATTATGACTCAGTTATTTAGCTGAATTTGAAATAACTCTTTTTTAAATTTAAATGAGGAGCTTGAGTTGGGGGGATGGGACCAGACTTCTTTACTGCATAAACGAGGCTGGTCAGATCAAAATCTTCATATAGTTGTTGCTTTATTTACTCTTTATACGAAGTTTCAAATCTATTGACTACTGGTGCTACATCTGTCAGAAATGACTTCATCTCCATGTAATCATAATTGTTCTGTTTTGTGAAAGTGTAGTGTGTACCCAAACTACTGCTTCCAATCAAAGAGAAAATGTCTAAGGTCAGTCTGTTCTGTTTGGCCAGCCAGTGTGTCAATCAGCACACACTTCTTGTTTTCTGATTGACATATAGATAGACTGAAACCAGTTACAGAGTGAGCAGCTCCCTGAGGAACAGCCTGGATCCATTACAAGGTAGATGAAGCATTGGCTTGCTTGAGCTGAGTATTGCAATGTGGAAAAGGTTACAGGAAGAGATGATAAGGAAGAGCAGTAGGAGATAGGACACAAATCCACAGGAAAGCAGGCTGCCTTGGTTCAGATGCTCATGAGTTATTATAATTCTCCTCTAAAAGATGTCTCTACAGTGCTTTATCTCCATAACAATATTGTTCAAGACAGTATCTGCTGTGCTCAGAGGGAAACTCTCATTTGCGTACAGGAAACAAATAGCGTCAATCAAATAACACTTATGACTCTTTCTGTATAATACTACAATAATATGGTTCTGATTTACGATTACTCTGACTACATTGGTAATTAGGAGCTCAAATGAATTTGAAGCCTTATTATTGTAAACAATATAGGAAGACATTCATAGTAGATATACAAAATAATATTATGTTGTTTGATAGCTGGGAGTCTAAGATGGAGAGGGGTGTGTAATAAACCTGAGATTAAATGCTTACTGACTCTAGCACTTATTAGGTCTTGTTTGATACCAAGTGAACTTCTATCAGTATCAAAAATCGAGCAATATTAGGGAGTTCACATTTACCAAAAAAGATTTTGGCAAAACCATTTGTAGTTCCTGGACGGAAAAGCAGGACTGATGCTCCAGCCTGCCTTTTCAAGAATGCTGGCTGTTAACATTGAAGGGCTGAGTAACCTGGGTCTGTTCTTCCTGCGGAAAAGAAGACTGAGAGGGGATCTGATAAATGTTTATAAATATCTTAAGGGAGGTGGGAGGCAAATGGATGAGGCCAGACACTTCTTGGTGGTGCATAGCTATAGGACAAGGAGCAATGACCTAAAACTTAGGAAGTTCTGTACTAACATGTGGAAGAACTCCTTTACGGTAAGGGTGAGAGAGCTCTGGAACAGGTTGCCCAGAGAGGTTGTGGAGTCTCTTTCTGTGGAGACATTCAAGGCCTGTATGGATGCCTACCTGTGCGACCTATTGTAGGATACCTGCTTTGGCAGAGGGTCTGGCTCAATGATCTTGAAGTTCCTTCCAATCCCTATGATTCTGTGATTCTGTGACCCAAGAGTTTAAACCATACATTTGGGGCCCAGTTAGTCACAGGCTACTGTTTTCTCTGCTTGTGGCCAAAGGAATGTTGCTTTTTCAGGTATTTCTGCATAAAAAAGATTATGCCAATTTTATAGTTAATTATATTCCTAGGAAGGAAAGGGAGGTTTTCCAGGAGTCCCTGATTCCATCCAACAGCAATGTCTTAATTGTGGTCCCTGAGGGTTTCTCTCCTGTAACCCAGCAATACTTGCTCTTTCCGGAAAGAGAGAGATTGGTG